>OU015491.1:54259395-54626895 GCA_907164885.2 Dolomedes plantarius
AGAGAGAGAGAGAGAGAGAGAGAGAGATTAATGGACAAAATAACTCTTTTAACACTTTCTCTGTTTTTCTTGTCTTTTTCAGATGGTCCAAAATTATTAAACCAAAATTATTAAACCAAATTATTTCACAACACAAAATTATTAAACCAAATTATTTCACAAAAATATTGAAGGCGTTTCTATTTTATTCACCAAATATCGCAATTGTCGTTGCAATCGTAGACCGTTATCACCATTTCTTATCTTGTTAACAGTATTGCTGAGGAAAAACAAATTTACGAATTTACGCCGTAACTAAAATATATTACGAAAATGAAAAAAAAAGTTTTAAATTTTTCGTTATATTTTTTAATTTTTCATAGAAAAATTTTTTTTAACCATCTGTTTCTTATTATGCGCTAAATTTCCTTTTATCAACTTAGAAAATGAGGGAACATATTGGCTTGAGTAAAATATTTAAAATGTCTTTTTATCAGTTACAAGCACAAGCCAGCTAATTAAAGCTTATCAAATTTGTTCCCGAAGAGCATAAAAGACTGACATTAGAGGGAATTTTTGCTTGTTACGAAACCCAGAAGAAATTATTGTGCAATTTTTCTTTTTTCTAGTTTTCACATTTTTTTTTGCATTACTACAAAATTTTCTGTCTTGTTTTCTTCTATTTTACTAGACATCATTTGGGTTAATGATATAGTTTTATTATGTCTTCATTAAACAAGGAAACTATTATGTTCATTCATTAGTTATTATTTTTTTTTTTACACGTCACATTATGTTTGTGTTTGAATTACTCGTCGTTATTATGGGAAAAGCCCGATTGCCTCGTGAACAAACGAAGCACTCGCTCCTATTTATTCTTCTTTTAATTTTTATCAAACAAACGAGGTTTTATACATTGCTTGTAGTGTTTCCATTTTTCGATTTATATCCTGGTCTTTTTGGAACTTAAATTAGTTTCCGCATTTCTATGGAAAAAAATCTATTTATTTTCTTTTCGACGTTGAAAGCGAAAAGTAATTCGCTGTTGAAGTTATCTTCTGTTTTATCTATTATACTGAGTTTAATAAACTTTTACATTCTGTGAAACAATTGCTCAGTGAATAAACGTGAAGTACAGGAGAATAAGCAACTGCCACTCAAGCTATTCTGATATACACATGTTAAATTAAGTTGAAAGTCAGCCGAAGAGATCAAATAGGCGATGGTTCTGTCTGGAGACTCATTTAAACAAGTTGAGGCCTTTACCATAGCACTTTTCAGAGCCTTCATATTCACATTAATCCATCCTGCTAATGTGTACCACGCACTCGCTCTCCTCTCTCTCCTCTCTTCTCTCTCTCATACACACATATATATAATGAAACTTCTCTCACAGGCTACCCCTCTAAACGGCCATATTTTGTTCAGAACCGATTATGGAAGAAACTCCTTTTCTACTCCTTCCTCTTTTCCCTCAAAACAGCCACATTTTTTCGGAACCATTACTTGCCGCCATAGAGAAGTTTCTCTCTCTCTCTCTCTCTCTCTCTATATATATATATATATATATATATATATATATATATATATGTGTGTGTGTGTGTGTATATATATATATGTGTGTGTGTGTGTGTGTGTATATATATATATATATGTGTGTGTGTGTGTGTGTGTGTGTGTGTGTGTAAGTAATGTTCTGGACAACCCAAGGAGAAGACTGGTGTCCAGCACATCACAAGGGATGATGATGTAGTCGTGGCTCGAATCAAAGACGACGCGGCAAGTTACGGCATTGCATTTATTTTGTCGGAGAATACGTCTTCCCAAGACAGTTACAAAATCCGAAAAGCGTACAGGTTTGTTGATCAGACGGCTTATATAAACTTTGTCATGTGATCATGATAGTGATTAGGCATTTGCTGTTGTCGACAAGTCACATGTGGTTTTATGTAATCTGCGCAGAGCCTATATTAAATCTTGGATGACGCCACACAGATTTGAAAAAGGAAGCCATTTAATATTTTCCACCGGAGGCCTTTTAGGACTTAGAATTGAACGCAAAAATTAGCTCGTACGCCCAAGGGAATTTAGAATAATTTTAGAATTTAAAATGGTATGGGGTTTTTGATGTTATATATATATATATATATATATATATATATATATATATATATATGACACGGAGCTTATTACTACCCATCTCCATTATGTCGTCTTCTATTCGAAGGGCAATTCGCCGGAAGATATCTCAATGGCAAAGGCGTCCTCGATGCGCAACGTTGTCAGGCACAACCGGACGTCTTTCTTCGGAGGACAAACTGCAGCAGACAAAATCAACCGCACTAGTGACAGATATCACTTGTGACAGATGAAGGACGGTCAACGGCATCCAAGTAAATCCGAAGTGTGAAATCGGCGTCGGCACGAAGGAAAAAAAAAGAAAAAAAACATTGCAGCTCCAAAATAAAATATTACTTTTCCGCCAACGGATCAACGCTGTCACGAGGAAAGAGATGAAAACCTGGACAAATTTTACAAATTTTAATTTTAAACTTAAATTTAAAAGGCTGTGGGGTTAAAATTTTAATTTTTTTCCCTCGCTCGATCACTAATCCTACGAGACTTATGACGCGGAGCTTATTACTACCCATCTCCATTATGTCGTCTTCTATCCAACGTTACTCCTTCTCAATCTATTCATAAATAATTATTAAAGTTATGACAGTCAGTAATTAAAGGCCTGTGGCAAAGAACTACAAATTAATTACAATTAAGAGTTTATTTCCGAATATTAATCCACCCCGATTCAATCTGTTAATTATTTTCCAAGAAATCATCTCGATCCCCGTGACGCGTGACCGAACCGATTAAAATCCTTTCGACACTCTGCTGAAAAACCCTATTGTTTTAAACCATCTAAAGCCATAGCGCATGCGCGTGACGTTTACACCGGCGTTGAGGCTGGGGTATGGCTATAGCTGTTACTCAAATCCAACCCTGCAATCTATTTTCCCCGCTTTGCTTTTATTCCGATTTTTACGATTTCCCAACCCTAAATTGATAAATCTTATTTCTTTTCAACAAAGACCCTATTTAAGTTTACGCGATCACCCCTTCCCATATTTTATAGCATTACACAGACACACACACACACACACATATATATATATATGTCACGACTTAGCTAAATAGGGAATGTCCTATTTAGCTAAGTATTTAGCTATTGTAGAATAATGAAGTTAGGGAATATGTCCTAACTTAGCTAAATAGGGAACAAATAGTTGACGGAAAATTAAGCAGATGGCAGCACCATTCAAACCACTGTAGTTGGTTATATAAGGTTTTGCGCACGACACTTCAGAGTGCAATCTATGCTACGGAATTTTAAAAGTAAAGTACAGAGCCTGGAAAACGCGTTGCTGAAAGGACGTATGTTGAGAGGTGAGAGGTCACGGAAAATGGAGAAATGATGATGGTTTAGCTGGGGTTTACATTTAAATTTTGAAGAATAAATTAAATTAAAGTGTTATCATTACAAGCCTCCAAATACGACTGCATCATGAAGGACTAAATTTATGCGGATGTAAAGAATCTGTCACACACACATATCTATCTATCTATCTACCTATCTATCTATCTATATATATATACATATATACATATATACATATATATATACATATATATATATATATATATATATATATATATATATATATATATATATATATATATATACATATATATATAAATATATATATATATATATATATATATACACGCCCTTTGCTGTCCGTTAGCATTATATGCTAAGTGTACTAGGTATATATTACAATGGTGGATCATCGTGCAGGCGCAAGAAGCGTGCGCTTAGGGTCTATTGTTAAGGGCCTCCCAAAGCTCGCAGATTCAAAAAGAGATACATTCTTGGGGGCCTCAAAACTACGTTGCGCCTGGGGCCCTCCAAGTGCTTGATTCGCTGGGCTATATTATTAGCATTATTTTCTAATTATTACCAAGTCTGTTGGTAGAACCCTACTAATGAGAAAAATTAGCGATTCCTAATAGTTTTATCAATACAAAGAGGATTTTGTACATTTCTTAAATTTTTAACCTCTTCTTAATTATGTTTTGTCTCAATGCCCTGAGATGGTAATAGAAATAATTTCAGTTTTCTAAATTTCTTCCCTCTGACATATCTTCGTTTGTACTGCTTTCTGAAGCTATTGATGTATTGTAATTTTTATTGTATTCTGTATCAGTAAATTCTCTTCTATGGGTCATGAATGTTTCTCATAACTTAAAACATAATATAATTTCAAGAAATTGAATGTTAACCTTTGGAGAAAATGTGTCCAAGGATTGTCGACTTGGATTTAAAGATTTTCTTTTAAATAGTACTCCGTAACAGAGAAGGAAGTTTCACACTTATGGGACATTTTTCGGTTTGCTTTTAAATGCAAATAATCTTTTTAAATTTAAATTATCCAGGGAAGAAATCTGGTGAAATGTGTTAAACTCTCATAAATTCCTTTGGTGGACGAAATTTTTAAAAATGAATCCTGTTGCAAGGTGCATAAAAGTTCAGGCTATCTGAAAATACCATATTTATTGGATTACTAGAAGGTAACCCGTCATTTTGACGTCATAATACTAATATTTTTCCATTATGACGTCATAATAATAATGACGTCATAATGGAAAAAAAGTATATGAAAGTTAAAAAATATCCCGAATTATCTAACAATATTGCATTTAATCCACACCTTGTAAAAACAAACCCTTTCATTATTTTTTATTTATTTAGTTTTTCGTGCGATTGGAGTAGTAGACTGCCATCCAGTTTTTTACAGCTCACTACGCGATATGAATACTTGAGCTACTTGATTCATTCACATTCAAGTTTGTTTACTTTCAGAATTCATCGCAAAAGGAAACAGATTTTTAAAAACTGTTAAATATACAGCTAAAAACTTCCAATTTTTTTTAGTTCTGACTGTTTTATAGAAAAATAGGCTGATTTGATGGAGAAGAGCGTGATTTGATGGAGAAGAACGTGATTTGATGGAGAGGATATTAGTTTTTAGGTAAGAAAAAATTCTGATCCACATCTGAAATTGAAATTAAACCTAACCGGCATTTTGTTTACTGAGGGCTTCAATTGAAAGATGAGTACAGCCCGGAAGTGTTATACAGAGACAAGGGCTATTATATATATAATTAGCATTTATGTAGCTGTAAATAGTAGAAAAATTTTCTCCATAGGTTAACATGAGGTGAGCGAATCCAATAGGGTTAGTACACAACAGCCTTAAGCGTGTTTTAGATCTCTTGTGAGCTTTTAGCTGTGTCGGTTATAGGTAAATATTCAAAAACAATACTGTTTTCTTCCCCTTTCAGGAAATAAATTCAATTCATTACAGGATTTATCTTCAAGTAAAATTGAGTTAAGTGATTTTGCCTAATAATATAGATTAATTAAAGCGTTCGAAGCACGTTTTATTAAGACCATGCCTAGTATGATACTTGAAAGGGAAAAGTATTACGTTCATCTTCGGTTTTCAATGGGACCATAGTAACGCCCCATCGTAATTCGTGAAAAATCTGTAGACATCAGCTTAAAATAAAAAAAGAGCAATGTTATTCTTTCATAATTTTGAACTGATTATTCACGGTCAAACACCTCTCAGTTTAAAAGGCTGTCTTGACTGCGTCTCTGTTACACAGAAGCTCACGTAGACACATTTATATACATATGTATGCAATCGAAAAATAATCTTAATTCAAGTTTATCTGTCTGGTTAGACAAGTAAAAAATATTCGAAAAGAACCTTTTTAAAAAATATATATAATCGTTCTTCAACATTCCATTAACTAATTATGGATTTCGAAATATCCTCTCAGGTTCTTTAACCAAACGTAAGGATATTAACCTGACTAGCCAAGGTCATTAATCAGACACTCGTTTTTTTCATGAATGTTAGAACATTCCATGAATGTTAGAACCAAGAACTGTAAAGCAGAAAACTAGTTACTATAGTCTACCTGGGTCATTATCTTGGCAAAGTAGCTTCATTTTCTGTTTTTCTTTAGCATTTTTGAAGGCTTTCATAGTAATACGGAGCACTTCTGCCTTTCCTTAATTATATACTAATGAGATGTTAAATGCTTTTTAATGAAGCCTTACGATGTTACAACACCAGAAAACAGGATTTCTGGCGGTAGCCGTATTTCCTTATATAAAAGGTATATTAAATTAACAATCACTAAAATGAAAGTATGAGTCTGTATGCTAATCTAAATTAAATTAGACTAAGTAGAACTTTCTGCTTTCCCCAAATTATTGTTGTAATAATTCTTGTCTTATAACAGTATGGCTTTATTAATATGATAACAGTCTAAAATATCATCAAGGAATAAAGATTTTAAAACAAAGCTATCTGGAATTGCTAAAAGAAGACAAAAATAACTTATCGAAAACCATTAAAAGTTGTATAGAATTTATATTACTTATTTATATTAATTTATTTAGAGAAAATTTTCATGCCTCTTACAGTTTGTTGAAGCCCTACAATTATCTCAATGTACGAAATTGTACGGCACCTAATCATATAATTTCGTACATTGTAGGGGGACTTTTTTAAAAGTCCCCCTACAATAGTAAGGGGGTCTTTTTTAAAATTATTATTGCACTTCCCACTTGTGTACGTTTTAACTTTAAATATATATATATATAGCTTGAACTCATACCTCTTACAGTTAATTGAAGCTCTATAATTATCTCAATGTACGAAATTGTATCACCCCTAGTCATACAATTTCGTTCATTGTAGGGGGACGTTTTTAAAAGTCCCCCTACAATAGTAGGGAGGCCTTTTTTAAAATTATTATTGCACTTCTGACTTGTGTACGTTTTAACTTTATATATACATATATATATATATATATATATATATATATATATATATATATATATATATATATATATATGTAGAGTGGAAAATCCACCAGCGGGCGCTGTACACAGCGACCAGAGCGAACGTCTACACATCTGGACATTCGGCGAGTGGAAGCCGACGTATGCGGACATAGCGGGCCGTATACTAAAGCTAGAAATATATCAGTGTTAAATACTAGACGAGTTTATGATTTATGTTATATTGTAGTTTCATGTGATGTGCCGACATTTCTAATCTTTAATAAATATTAGTCGGTAAGTTAACGTTTAGTTATTGGAATTACCCCTGGACATTACATTTGGAATTCGGTTCTACTCCCGGATCTGACAGTGGGGGTCTGGCCGCGATGATCCCTTGGCCGTGATGAACTTTATGTGGATAATATTATTCTTTCTGATTTTGAACCAGGACTGACTCCAGCTCAAGTGAAAACAGGTAGGCGAATTTCGATTTGTATTTACCTGCTAGCGAACATAAATGATTGATAAAAATGTATAAAAATTCAAAGAAAGAAGATTTAGTCAATTTACTAAGTGAAATTGAGGAAACACCACCTGCTGGGTTGACAGTAGTACAATTAAAGGATAGAATTGAAGGATGTAAAGCATTTAAAGATGACCCCGAACATGTTGCATACTTACTAACGTCCATAATTGAGGACAGACAATCGAAAATCGAAAACGAAAGTAGAGCGAGGGAAGAGCAGTTAGCTCTAGAAAACCAAAAAATTGAATTAGAGAAAATTAAACTTGCCCAATTAGAAAAACAGGTTGAATTAGAGAAAGTTAGGAATGAAAGGGCAGATCGAAATGAAATCGCTGATTCGAGTAGTGACACAGTATCTAGTTCATGTAACCTAGAAAAGTTGATTCACAGTATACGTACTTTAACAATTTCTATTCCAGAAAAACCAGAAAACTTTAATTTATTTTTTAGAACTTTAGAAAGGGCTTTTAAAACTAAAAACGTACCAGAAGAGTATAAAGCAGAAATTTTGATCAACCTTCTCGGTGATAAAGCGAAAAACATATTGTTTTACATAAGTGAAGATGATATTAAATGTTACAATACCGTTAAGTCATTAATATGCAAAGAATTCCAACCTACCGCGCAAGAATGCTTAAATAATTTTCGGAAAGCCAGAAGAGAAATCAATGAAACGCATACTCAATTCGCGTCAAGATTGTCAGCTAATTTTCAATATTATTGTAGTTTGCGTAAAGTTAATGATTTTGAAACGTTGTGTCAATTAATCGTATCCGATAAGCTTTTTCAAACTTTGGATAAAGAAGTGTCATCATACATCAATATAAAGTTCGGTGAAAAATACGTAGATCCGCAATCTTTAGGAAAGGAAATTGACATATACTTTGTAAATAGAGGTAGATCTTTTAGTGAAGTAAATTTTCAGACACATGAAAACACTAATAAATTTCAGAAATTTCCCAAAGAGGCTAAATACACTCCACCCCCTATGAGAAACAATTCATTTAAATATAGATATCCGTCCAAAGAATGCTACACGTGTGGAAGTTTTAATCATCTGGCAAAATATTGCGCTAATCGAATCAAAAACCAAACCAAAAGACAATCTATTCCCTCGAAACAAAGTGAAAAAACTGAAAATAAATTGGTAGCTAAAGTTAAAATCCCCTCTTCACAGCCTCTTGAACGTGTGAATATTAACGTATATGGAAATATAATTAAAGCATTGATTGATTCAGGAAGTGAAATTTGTGTTTTAAATCCGAAATACATCCCAAACGTCTCAATCAAGTGTGACGGGAAAATTGAACTAACTTCAGCGTTTGGAGAAAAAATAATTGCTGATACCGCAACTATTTCTGTGTGGCTGGAAGATTCAAAGCAACCTTCCAATGTAAATTGTGCTGTCACAGATAAATTACACGTACCATTTATTATTCCTCCTAAAGTTTTACATGCATTGAAAGAAACAATCCATAAACATCCGATATTTGTTGAACAAAATGATGACTCAGTGATTCATACTTCTGAGTGTGAGATTTTGCGTTGCCCTGAAACGAATAATCGAGAAAAACAAACGCGATTAAGCGATAACCACAGTTGTTTAGAAAACGGAAGCGAAAAATGTTTTGAATCTTTTTTAGTTAATTTATCGCTGACCGAGGACTGCAATTACGATTTGAGTCATATTTCGAACGCGGAGATAAAAGATGAATTAAATAAGTTAATTTCCGATTACAACCCGATTAAAACAGAGACAACAAATTTAAAAATGAAAATAATTTTAACGGACGAAGAACCAATTTCGATTCGTAATAGACGTCTACCGCTGATAGAAAAAAGAGAAGTTGAAAGCCAAATCAACGAGTGGTTGAAACAAGGTATTATAAAAGAAAGCGTATCAAATTATTCATCACCAGTTGTAATTTGTAGAAAGAAAGATGGAACAATGCGCCTATGTGTTGACTACCGTCAATTAAACAAAAAAATTATTAAGGATAAATATCCTCTGCCAAATTTAGAAGAGGTTATAGATAAATTAGAGAAGAGTAAGGTTTTCACTACTCTTGATCTTAAAAATGCCTTTTTCCACGTTGACATCGATGAAAATAGCCAAAAATACACGTCGTTTGTTACAGAAAGCGGACAATACGAATTTTTGAAAGTCCCTTTCGGGTTAGCTAACAGTCCCGCGGTTTTTCAGAGATATATAAATCATATTTTTAGAGATTTGTTAAGGGATGGTACTTTGATTATATACTTAGATGATATTATTATTCCCTCTGAGGATGAAACTGAAGGTTTAGAAAAATTAGTACGAGTTCTAAATACAGCAGCTAAATACGGTCTTGAACTTAATTTAAAGAAATGCAAGTTTATGAAAAAGAAGATTGAATTCTTAGGACATATTATTGAACAAGGTACTATTCGACCCTCTAAAGAAAAAACAATAGCCGTCCAAAATTTTCCTGAACCTAAGAATATTAAAGAAGTTCAAAGTTTTCTCGGACTAACCGGATTTTTTAGAAAATTTATCCCACACTATGCTACAATAGCGAAGCCTTTAAGTGACTTAATGCGTGCCTCAACACCTTTTAAGTTTGATGATGATCAAAAACAAGCCTTTCAGAAACTCAAGGAACTTTTAAGTAATGAACCTATTTTACACCTATTTAAACCGGGGAGAAGCATAGAACTCCATACGGATGCCTCTAAGCTAGGATTTGGAGCAATTTTGCTACAAAAGGACGATGATGATAATTATCACCCAATTCATTATATGAGTCGCAAAACCTCATTACAAGAGGAGAAGCTATGTAGTTATGAGTTAGAAGTACTGGCCGTTGTAGAAGCTCTTAAAAAATTCAGACACTACTTGTTAGGTACAAAATTCAAAATTTATACTGATTGTTCAGCTTTCGTGGAAACCATGAATAAAAAAGAAACAACACCTAAAGTGGCACGATGGTCTCTTTTCCTACAACAATACGATTACGAAATCAAACACCGCCCTGGTAAATGTATGAGACATGTCGATGCACTTAGCAGACATCCAGTTATGAGTGTCACATGTGAAGGTATAACACATAAAATAATTAAATCCCAAGAAGATGACGAGTATATAGAAACCATTAAAAAATTATTGGAAGATGGTAAGACAACAGATTTTATTTTGAAGAACAATGTGCTATATAAAATTGTAAACGATTCAGAAGTCTTGGTAGTACCGCAAATGATGCAGACTGAGGTTGTTAGAAACGCCCATCAGTTAGGACATTTTGGCATAGCAAAAACTGAGGATGTAGTTAAACGCGATTTTTATTTTCCCAATATTAAAAAATGTGTTGAAAACGTCATAAATAACTGTGTTAAATGTATCTTAGTAAATAAGAAAGCAGGAAAAGCAGAAGGTTTCTTAAATCCGATTCCTAAAGAAGACGTACCTTTGTCTACTTACCATGTTGATTTTATTGGTCCCCTTCCGACCACAAACAAAAATTACAATCACATCTTTAGCGTGATAGATGCTTTCACAAAGTTTGCATGGTTATATCCCGTAAAGACTGTATCCGCCCAAGATGCCATAGCGAAGTTAAAACAACAGCAAGCGATATTTGGAAATCCTCACCGTATTATCTCTGATCGTGGTGGAGCATTTATTTCCAAGGAATTTCAAGACTATTGTGAGTACGAAAATATTGAACACATCAAAGTTACCACAGGAGTTCCAAGAGGGAACGGACAGGTAGAGCGATTACATGCAACGTTGATCCCGATCCTATCCAAATTATCATTAGACGATCCAACCAAGTGGTACAAACATGTAGACATTTTGCTAAGAACGATCAATTCAACAGTATCGAGAAGTACCAGAAAGACACCATTCGAATTGTTAACAGGAATCAAGATGAGAAGCAGAGAGGAATCCAGAATTTTAGAAATTTTAGAAGAAGAAAGAATCAACTTCATGATGAATAACCTTAAAGAGATCCGCGAGGAGGCGAAGAAGAATATTTTAAAGATACAAGAAGAATACCGAAGAGGATTTGACAAGAAAAGGAAAAAATCCCATGTCTATAAAGAAGGAGATCTTGTGGCTATCCAACGTACTCAATTTGGTAGTGGAATGAAGTTAAAGCCAAAATTTCTCGGACCCTACGAAGTGATCCGTGTAAAGCCCAAGGACAGATATGAAGTTAAGAAACTAGGAGAACATGAAGGTCCAAACCTGACCAACACTTCGGCTGATATGCTAAAACCGTGGACAAACTAACCTATCCACACACTTCTTTGTAAATACTCTCTCTCTCCCCCTGTTTTATTCTGTTTTTCAGATTTGTTCCAGTGCAGCGAGGACTCTGCAGGTCTGATGGCCGAGCGATGTAGAGTGGAAAATCCACCAGCGGGCGCTGTACACAGCGACCAGAGCGAACGTCTACACATCTGGACATTCGGCGAGTGGAAGCCGACGTATGCGGACATAGCGGGCCGTATACTAAAGCTAGAAATATATCAGTGTTAAATACTAGACGAGTTTATGATTTATGTTATATTGTAGTTTCATGTGATGTGCCGACATTTCTAATCTTTAATAAATATTAGTCGGTAAGTTAACGTTTAGTTATTGGAATTACCCCTGGACATTACATTTGGAATTCGGTTCTACTCCCGGATCTGACATATATATATAGATATATACAAATATTTTAACTTGTGTAATCTGCTATGGGCCTATCGCTTATCTTAAAATATTTTTTACCTTGTTAATTAATTTCTCATTCTCTAAGTCTTAATATCTTAAAATTTTGTATACATTTTTTATCTTTTAACTTAAAAAAGGAAGAAAAAAAAGATAATTTCTATTTTTTTCCCTTCTTTATTTTTTATTCTCTCAATTAAATCCTATTAGTTATTATTTTAATTCTTCGTTAAATTTTTATTTTTATTTTGCATTCTTGTTCAATATTTTCTTAACTTAATATATTTAATTTCTGAGCACATGTACCGTGATATTCATAACTTGCTTACAGGAGATAAAGTCGTCACGACCAAGGTACTCCTCTACTAAAGATCCAATTACCTCCAGTTCTTACAGTTAGTTTTTATCTGCTTTTTCTGGTAGCTTGGGTAGTAAAAGGTTTTCGCCTTTACTAAATATTTTTCAGGTTTCATCTATTTTTCATTACAAATTGTATAATGTTTGTACGTCTCTTGATTTGTTTGAAACAGACGTTTGCAGTCTAACGATATCCCATGCGAATATTATTCCGTTGATAAATGTGTCGAATTTGCAATTCAGGTTAAATGTTTCGCACTTCTCTGATATTCTTTTTCTATTTTTGAAATAAATATTCTATTCAGTTTTAATTTTTTCCCCGCTAACATTTTCTTTCCACTTTATAGATATTCAAGTATTCGGGAACAAAGAAACTTGACAGCAAATGAAAGGAAAACGACAGACATAAGAACTAACTGAATACTTTTGAGATTTGAGGGGAAATTTCATAATGAACATAAAAATATAATTTTATCTGGATCTACTGACAACATTAGCATTTTGTACTCCCTCAGAAACATTTTAAATATAATTTAAAATCTGGTCTTTTTCTTAATAAAAGGAGACTTAAGAATTTTTCCTTCTGGAATCTGCTAAGAATGTTTACAAAGCGTAGTAGCTTTCAGCTCTTTTTTGAGAATATTTAAAAAAAATTGTTTTCAATTAATAGGCAACTTTAATAAAAGTGATATAGTGGAACGAATGGCTTATTAAATCTAGTATCTTCAAGAAACATTTGAAAATTATACCGAATATGCTTTACTCCCCATCAGCAACTAATGGTTGTTGAACTTCTATTTCTAATTTATATCATCAAATTACATAGACACTGATTTGTATCGTATACTCAAATCCAACAATTCTATCAACTTTAATTTACTACATTAGCCTTTTATTTACCGTATTAGCCTCTTAAGCATTAGCTTCGCCCAGTGGCTAATTTGTTAAGGCATCAGCCTGGCATGCCAGGGGCGCGGGTTCGATTCCCGCATAAGAATTGGTTGCATTTTGGGGGGTCAGTCTTCCACCTTCAAAAAGAGCCCCGTCTAGAAAGGGGAGCTACAACCCATCGTCCATCGCCGGTGTCATCGTTCCTTAATAAAATTCTTCTGTGATTGTGTGATTTGTCTGTTTCTATTTCATGTATTCATATGTACACCGGACTGGGATGTAATGTCGTCATCTCCCACGGACATTAGCCAAAAAAAGTATTAGCTATGGAAAATTTTTTGTAAATATGGCAATTTTTTTTCATTTTTTTCATTTTTTTAAAAGAAAATAAATTTTTTAGATCCTAAGATATTTCAAGATAACAGTTTTACTCAGCTGTCAGTTTATGTATTTCACTAGCAGCTGTCTAAAAGTCGAATAAGATTGAATTGGACACAGGAAGTATATCCATAGAATGTGTCAGGAGGCAAATATTTAGTTTTAAAAGAAAATCGATCCACAATCTTTTGTTACAATATGGAGCATACAATTAAAAATGCATTAAAATTTATTCATGTTGTTAAGCACTGTAATGCAGACCAAAGAGCATGTAATTCTGTAACAACTGGTGTATGATAACTGTCCAAAACTTTACTTTGGTTGTTGAAGAAAGCATTAACTTATTTAAATACGAATGATTGTTAAATGAAATAAACAGTCCAGTAGGTTGTAATGCCTTTGTAAACACCTGTAGACAACATTGAGATAAATTTAGAATCATTAATAACAGTAGACAATAATTTCTGCTGCATTTGTTAATACAGATATTCATTTATAAGTCATTCAAAAGAAGAGCTTTTACTGTTGAAACGTCCCCGTTGTTGAAGTAAACACGAGAGACAGAATTATTTCAAACACACAATTGTATTAAACATATATGTATAGTATGTACAAAGGCAGAGAGACTATTCTCGTCTGCATATGAGAGATATTCACAGAAACAAAAAATCTTTCACTAGACTCTCCCAGTCTTTTAAGAGAGAAGGTATCTCTCTAATAGTCTCTAGGACTCGTAAACTTGGAGCCGAGAAAACAAACGCCCGGTCAGCAACTGGGACCGTCCCGTCCCAATATTTTCGCTGAACTCGTCGACAGAGGCTCTGGGGCATTCTCTCTCTGGGGCTCTGCGATGCTCTATACCAGGATACCAGGGGTACTCAACATTTCAGGCTCTGTGCCCCCCTTTGAACACTAATGTGAGATCACGCCTCCCCCACCATCACCGCCATATGTGGTCAATACAAGTAGTACAATCGGAATTTGAAACTGAAGCTGGTTATTAAATGAAAATACAGAATAGATAATTTCATACACAAAATTTAATATTACTACTTATATCTTAAATTGGAACATATTATTATTAGAACATATGAAATCAAAGAATTAAATACAGATCAAATATATTTGAAGTAATCAAGGATCAAGGTGAGGTTGTCATGTAATACCAGTCACTTTCACAACATTAATGAGAGGGCTGGCAATATTTGTTCTTGACAAGTTTTTGAATATTAGGTTGAAACTGTGACAAAGCACACCTCAGGTCACTTTCAACGTCCAGACGTACGACAATTATCGTGTACGACAATTATCGTGTTCGTGTTCGTATGTCGAAAATACGTTATGGTTACATTGTGACCGCAAAATTGAGTACGGTAAATTACAGTTAGTTTTACTTTTTATTTTACTTTTTTTAAACTCACGCCTCCCTTGAAATTCTTCTACGCCCCCCAGGTTGAGAACCGCTGCTCTATACTATATCGGCGCTTCTATATCTCTGTGTTCAGCAGTCTTATTTTCCCGCGTTTTTTTTTGTTTTGTTCCCATGCTCGGCGGATATAGCCGAACGGTTATTGGACGTCCATCCCTTTTCAGTCCCCACGGGTCAAACGGCAGCTAGACGGAATCATTCTCAGTTACCCCATGGGGTAGTGCCATCAGACTTCGTATTGTGAACCGCGTCTCATAGAAAAAGGTAGCGAGGCTATTGTGATGAAGCGCTTTCGATTTGAAAGAAAAATTAAAATTTTTAGAGAGATAAAGTGATCGAAGGCTGTTTTCATCACATTTCGGTTAGAATGCTAGGAAGCCGCCTTTGATTAGGGGACGGAACAGTCGTCTGTACGCATCAGCCAATTTAAAAGCGGCGGTGCGCGATAGGGGGTAGGTGATTCCAGACGCAGATAAGGAGATGGCACCAGGGTTTGACATTAAAGTAAAATACCCTATTGTAAAGAATTTATTGGGCCTATAGACCGCAAAACACGTGGACTGGACTTTGGGTGGTCTGTTGTATGACGTAATTAAGGCGGGCATGAAGTATGGGATTATCCAATCCAAGAAATGAAAATTGATGCTAAGTGGTGGATTTTTGAAAGCTTTCCTGAATGGATTAGGAGTCACGAGAAGGCGTGGACTTTGTTATAAAAAAAATAAATAAATAGAAGAGTTAGAGTTTTTTTCGAGGATTCTCTTCTGCGTGCGGGCCCGGTTGACTTTTCCCAGTGCTTTAGCATTGCAGGGGGATGAAGAGATTGGAATTTCAAAACGTCGGAGACCGGTTGAGCATTCCCGGGAGTTGTCCGACAGTACGAGAAAGAGGTTTCGTTTTCCGGAGACCGGTTGATCTTTCCTAGTGCCTTAGCATCAAAAGTGATGAAAAGATTGGCAGTTTTAAATATTGGAGATCCGGTCGAGTCTTCTCGGAACTAAGAGTTATTTTTGATCAAGAGAATACAGACGAGATGACAAAGAGGATGCGATGTAATATTGGAGATCCGGACGAGTCTTCCCGGAGCTGAGAGTGATTTGGAGCAAGAGAATAGAGACGGGGTTATAGAGAGGATGCGCCTTAATGTTGGAGATCTGGTCGAGTCTTCCCGGAATTGAGCGTGACTTTGGATCAAGAGAAGTCGATGTCATCATTTTCCTGATGAGTGCCCCATCATTTTGAAAAGAGTAGAAGAATACCCACGACAGCCTAGAGACGCAGCGCACCCACTACCTAGAAGGAAGGAGCGATACCCCAAGCATAAGCAGAGCTTCGACACCCGAGTCCCAGTGCGACATCATCAAACTGAGTGAGTGAAAATCATTTTGTTTTGTTCAGACCCCACCGAGCTAAATGAAAGATTAGTGCGGGAACAGTGTTTTTGTAAAGATAATTTTGATGAATAGGAGTTCTTGGCTATGAGTTAGTTTAATAATTATATGCTCCCTGAATCCAAAAGGTGTAGATTTAATTAAATACATGTCATTCGATATGAATCGAGGAGAAAATGCTAAAAGATTAGTAAAATGTGTAAACTGTGTGCGAAGATTTGGTAATTCAGTTTTTTTGTAAATAGATAAGGTTGTAAATAAATCAATTTTATTTTGTTACATTGGAGTCAGTCATCTTTGTTTTGTGTAGTTGACCTAAAGGAAGGTTTTAGAAGCAAAGTTTATTTGGCCTGTTCGGTTGCAAACCTGTCTAGAATTTTGGGTTGTATTCAAGAAAATAAATAAAAAAAACACAACGCACCCAAATACCTATAAATTATAAATAATTTGTACTAACCCAAATAATATACGAATCTCGCCCAAAAAAATAAATAATTTTAAGACAGGCAACAAAACAGCTATCCTTGGTAATTAAACGGGCCCCCTTGTCTTCTAGCGATCAGGCCTTTCTCGAAAGAGAGTTCTTGGGTCCGGGGATCTTTTCCAGGAAACAGCCATGACTTTACACTGTATATCAGTTATCTCAAAAGAGTACCCATTTGTTTTATTTTTTTTTAATGTTTAACAGATTCTCGCTACTAAGTAGAGCATTGCCGAATGGCTACACCCGTAGCATTTGTACTAATGAAGTTAATTCCTATTAGAATCTGTTGCTTTGTGTTTCAGGGTTGGCATGAGTGTTTGATGCTACGGCTCGAAACTATAGGGGGTATCTGTACGTTTATTCCTTGTGTAGCAAGAGATGACTGTAGCGCTCCAGAAAGTTAGCTTTCACCGAGTGCCCAGGTCTTCAGGTATAATGTCCCTCCACGCTTCTTAAAAGAGTTTTCATGATTGATGTAGTTATTTGAAACATATATTTTATTTGGGTTATATTCGTCAAACTCAGGACTTAGTTCCTTTGTAATGAGCGATGTTTGGTACCTAGAAAGAGTATTCTTTAACTTCCTTTTAACACACTCATCACTTCCGAAATGCATCCTCTATTTGAAGAGACAGGTGGAACTTCACAAATGACGTATGGACTTACCGTCCAATGCTGGGGTAATGTATACGGAAGGATCCGACTAAGAGTGGAAAAGCGATGAATACTCTACAAAATATGGATGGTTCCTCTTGGAAATTAGCGCTCACGATAAAAAGACTGCACTGTATTAGTTTTTAAAAATGCAGTTTTTGTAAATAATATCGTCAAGTTCCCTGGTTATTTCATGTTAATATATAAGTTAAAACTATAATACACCTGAGTCTGAAACTATCTCAGTGCTTCATCCCCTTCGGGGGTAAAATGAACTCAAGCATAGCTGAAGCTAATGCCAGAGGATGTTCGGATGAGAAGCAGACACCATTACATTTTTGTTGCTGTTACAACTAGGTATTTACAATCCAATATCTCCAAAAACATTTGAAAGATATCGGATTTGAAAGGTAACATTTGAAAGAGACTCATTTCAGCATACACCCCGCAGACATTATAGAGAAAAATTGGGTCGTCTTTTCAGAAAATTATGATATCCCGAGGACACAGTGCGTTTTGGAAGTATTGTCGTTCTGTACATTGGGATTCCCGTTCATCAGATTTAAATACCGTTTCTGCCATCAATTTATCACTTGACTTGCTGGGGAAAATTCATTTTAGCCAGTCTATCTATCATCAGTTTCCATAATCTGGACAAAGATACTAGCTTTTGTCAAGGCTTGAGGATGAAAGGAAACTGAATTGTTAAACCAGTTTTAAAGTCCCACGGGTGGGTTGGAGTGGTACCGTCGAGAGTTAAGTACTTTAGAGCTAGTCTGTGACGTTACAAGCTGGTGGCGAGTTACATGATATAGAAAAGCATTTTTATGCTTTACTTATCAATGATAAAAATGATCTGTCTGAAAATATTCTATTGCAATCAGAATATCAAATACAACGGTATGGATTCAGATTTGTGTGTTTTGGGTTGCTATTTTATGAAGGAACCTCTTTAACATTCACACACAAATAGATTGAGAAAAGCTTTATGTTTCTTGGGTGTTATTCATTCTGGATTTGGGTGGTGGCTTAAGATTCTTCATATCTTATCGTGACAAATAAATAAATAAATAAATAAATAAAACTATATTTTTACCACCAGCATGCTAATATTCGATGAATGCTTAAAAAATGTCATTGTACAAAATACTATGTAACAATTTAATACCGATTACTGTACTAAGATTTACTAAACCAATTTTAAAACTATTTCATAATAATTCCAAAAAAAATTTAATAGTTAAATTTATCAATGAATTAAATTCCCTTAAACTTCCACTTCAGACTCAATTCTATTTTCACACCCAGTACATAAGCCTATTTCTTTGCATGCAGCTAAAATTTTGAAACGATATATGATATATATTTTTTCTCCAAAGTTTTTACATTGTGTTAAGAAATATTTTGTAGGATCTCATTTCTAAAGGTAATTCAAAGGAAATTACTTCACTAGAAGAAGTACCAGTTCCTTTGAAATAGCTGAAGCGAGCGACTTTAAATTTCCTTATATACGAGAATACACTGCATTTATGTAAAGAATTTAGTCCCAAAAAGTTGCTTAGAAAAACATAAAAACGGCCCACGCTTTTGCGTGGTTCCTTTTGGTTCCTTTTTATTCGTATTTTCAATTCTGGAAGAGTACATTGAATTTCAATGTTATTTCTTGCGCATTTAAATTTGTAAGGAAAACTTTCTTTTTCAGAATTAAAATAACATAATTAAAGTTCAAATTTTACGATGAATAATCTTTGATACTTTGTACTCAGAAAAAGCTGTATTATAATTATAAAAAATGCTAAAAAATTGCATTATGGGGGTAAAATATTTTATAAAAGCAGTATTATGGCTATAGAAATGTTGCATAAGTCTTATATGGCTACAAAATGCACGTGACTGTTCATGGCCATAATTTTTTTTATAATATAAGATGCCATTAATAATCAATGATTAAAAAAAAACACTTTGTTAAAGGAAAAATGTTATCAGGTCCCTCTTACTCATTCGCCTTTTAGATATGAATCAATAATTAATAGATCCGTGTTGGATAATTTATTAATCTATATATATAAAACAGTTCCGTAACTGACTGACTGACTGACTGACTGACATATAACGCACAGACCAAACTTCTAGACCTAACGCGCTGAAATTTTTCATGGCGATTTTTTTTACAGTGTAGGGGTGCACTAAGAGAGATTTTTGAAAAATTCTTAGAGTTTTTAAATTAAATTTTTAAGCTGTTTTTGTAATATTCTTTAAAGTTTGCATGTAAAATAATAATCAGAGGATTTTAAAATATATATCACGAGAAAGATCATAAAAATTCCTTTAAAATGAAATCTTTTTCGACTCTTTGACTCCATTTTCTGAATTTTGGTGAATTTTTAAAGATTAATTTTTAGAATTTAATTTATTAAATGGTGATCACGTGGTTTTTTCTTTTTGTGATACTTTAAACTAATTTTTCGTCACGTACATAACAACGAAATAGACAAAAAAAAAAGATATTTATTTTCTTGCTAATGCGGCAGACGATTGGACATTATTAAAAAAAAATATTAAAATATAGTAAAATAAATGTTCCTCAAACTGTATTCTATTCTTTAACATGTTCTATTAGATTTAATTTGAATATTTTCTTCTTCATTATTTTGTCTATAAAAATATCCGTTACGAATTTTTTTATAAATATATGTTTTTTGTTCTTTTTACATCAATTGCATACATTGATCGTTGTATTAATTATAAATATCTATCTATCTATATATATATTTGAATTAATTGCATACTTTGACCGTTGTATTTAATTTGATTGTACTCCGTAGCGAAGTACGGGTTTTCAGCTAGTTATATATATATATATATATATATATATATATATATATATATATATATATTTCTAATACGGAGACACTTGGCGAGAGACATTCGCCTTCTGTTATTCGCCGTGAAATTTTGCTTGGCTACTTTATTGTGGGTGCAACATTTACAGATGGAGTACAAAATAATGCAAACACCTGTGAAAAAGTATGACGTATTTCACACCTGCAGTACAGCCGCGCCACCTGCAACAGAAGTCTGCCACCTAGTGAGCGTGAAGAGGAAGGTATCAGTCTCTCATCAGCAGTCACCTATGTTGCATGCTTCCATCGAACTGTCTGTGATAAGTTGAAATGTCAGACCTGTCAGAGTTCCAAAGAGGAATGATAGTTGGAGCGTGTTTAAGTGGAGCATCGGTTACAGAAACAGGAGACCTTTTGGGGTTTGCAAGGAGTACGGTATGAGCCGTTATGACAGCGTACACGAAAGAGGGTAAGACGACGTCTTCAAAGCACAACAGTGGCCGAAAGTCCAAGCTTGCTTATAGGGATAGACGGGTCTTGAAACGCATAGTAGCCCGAACGCACAAGCAATCGTTATCCGAGATAACATCCGAAATGAACAGTCATCTCCATGACCCCGTTTCAACAAAAACTGTCAAAAGGGAACTTCATGCTGCGAGCATTTATGGCAGAGTGGCAATTCGTAAACCCTTGGTGTCAGCAACTAATGCTTTCAAGCGACGCCAATGGTGCAGAGATCACAAAGGCTGGTCCCCACAGCAGTGGCAACAGGTAATATGGTCAGATGAATCGCCATTCACCCTATTTCAGACGACCGGACGCGTTTATGTCTGGAGAACGCCCAAAGAAGCGTTTCATCCTGAATGCCTCTTGCCGACTGTGAAGCATGGGGGTGGCTCCATTATGGTATGGGGTGCGATATCTTGGCGCGGTCTTGGGCCACTTGTTATTCTGCATGGGAGGATCAAATCCAATCACTATCTAAGCGTTCTAGGGGATCATGCCCATCCTTTTGTCCAGACTGTATTCCCTGGAGAGCGACCGCTTTTTCAAGACGACAACGCCCCTATCCACAAAGCTAGGTGTGTTCAAGAATGGTTCGAAGAGCATGACGATGCAGTTGAACATCTCGCCTGGCCCCCTCAGTCTCCGGACTTGGATATAATTGAACATTTATGGCAATATTTGGAGTCCAAACTTCGTTCCCGATTTCCACCTCCATCCGGACTTTCGGAATTAGAGACCGCTCTGCAGGAGGAATGGCTTAATATTCCTTTAAATATTGTCCATGACCTTTATGCATCTATCCCAAGTCGCATTAAATCTGTACTTCAGTCAAAGGGTGGTCCAACCCCCTATTAATAAAGATTTTCCATTATTTCACGGGTGTTCGTATTATTTTGTCCACCATCTGTATGTGAACCAGTATTGCTCCCTATGAGGGGACTACACGGAAACGACCAAGATTTATTCGGGATTTGAACCCAAGCCCAATGCATGGAAGCTAACGACACTAACCAGTATAATCAATAACTACCTAGAAGAAATTTGGTCAATTTGCTTCTCTCAGTTTATGCGTAATGCTGTGATCATAATGGCAAGGTTATAATAGATCAACGTTTGTTTTGATGTATTCTAGGTAAGATCTATTATGTTCCAGATGTTTATTGATTATTGCTGATATACTATTCTTCATCCATAAACGTGATTATATGATTGTACATATCAGATTCATAATGTGTCTGTGTTCCTTCAAGCAAGACCTATAAAGAGTGTCTGAGTTGATACCAAGATAGAAGCAGATTAATGGGTACTTGAGTTCCGTGTTCAGTATTTTCTTCCCTACTGACACTGAGACAAGAAAATACACCATAAGAAATGCGTCTGTTCCCCGCCCCCCCAAAACAACAACAACAACAAACAACCCGATTCCAGATTGTTGTTGTTTCTTAGCTCTGTGGGTGAATGATTCTTGCCCCATTTGAAAGACGAAAAAAATAATTTTGGTAAAATGTGTTTGCAAAGGCGAGAATAGAAAATGAGTATTTATGCTTTATAGCATAAACTAGATTTATAACCCGGCTTCGCTCGGGATTCAAGTTCTGTTATTATTATTTTTCAATGATTAGCCTCATGTTACGATGTTCTAACAACTCTTAAACAAATTAATTGAATTTTTTCAGTAATAAAAAATTCATTTACTAACTATTTTGTTGTTATTTTAATACTTGCCAGTACACAATAGTTTTTGTTTCTTTTTGATCATCAGCGACAATGTATAGTTCTGATTGATTCCTTGCTCTAGACATTCCCACATATAGCTAACCATGCGAAAAACATTCTTCTGTCAGATCCAGTCCAGTAACTTTTAGTGACTGTCCCTACGATTTGTTTATGGTTATTTCAAATGCAAGCCGAAGAGGAAACTGTAACACAGGTCTGGATTAAAAAATTTTTAAGAGCTGTTTTGGTTATTCCACATATTCTTTATATTTTTCTGTCCGCTGAATCTAAAAATGACCTCCGTTTTGCCATAGGACATCACGTTTCCTGAAAATTCAGGTAACTATGTTAAATAAGGCAATACTTCAAAATAAATTAAAATAGAGTTAGAAAATTAATTTTTAATTGCAAATTTTACATGAAAATCGTTTTTGAACTGAAATGAGCTCACTAAAACACACTAAAATCGTTTCTTCTTCCCTGTGAGACTCCTCTTGGTACATTTACGGTTGTGAGTGGAATGCCTCTCTGAAACATCCAACTTTAGACGTCTGCCATCATTGTAACGCTCCATTTTCCCTGATATCTTCTTTGCATTTCTTTAATGTCCTGGTGGAAACGTTCACCTTGTTCTTCACTCACAGATTCAAATTTTCAGCAAAGTAGTCAATGTGGGATTGGAGGAAATGCACTTTCAAAACTCACCAGGCAACCTAAAGCTTGAAGTGCTTTCAACATTCATCCGACGATCTTTTTGTTGTCAGGATCTTTCTTATTGCTTAAAAATTTCTCTATGATCTCTTTAAATGCAATCCACCCTTCTTTTTGAGAATCCACCATGGTATTGACAAACTCTTGATCAGCTATAAGCCTTCTTTTGTCTGGTACCACGAACACACCTTCCTTCAATTTTGCCTCCGAGAGACCTGGAAACTTGGTGACCAAATATTTGAAGAATTTTCCATCTCTTGGAAGTCATTTCATGTATTACTTCATCAATCTCAATTTTATATGGAGAGGTGGTAGAACTTTATATGAAGGTATCAAAATTTCTTGGAGGACATTATTTTGACCCTTGGCTGCAAACTCTTCTTGGCCCAGTGATTTTGTCGGTCTCGATTGTTCATAGACACAGAAGATAAGGGTATTTGGTATATCCAGCTTGTTGCCCGAGCAGCATGCTCACGACGTTTAAATCCCCACACACTTGCCAACCAGGCTCTTTATATTTAAGTTTACGAAGAACAAAATCCAAGTTCTCGTAGGTTTCCTTCAAGTATACGGAATGGCCTACATGGATGGAAGCGTAAAAACCGCCGTTGTGGAGCAAAACTGCTGTGAGACTTCTTTTTGAAGAATTTATGAAAAGACGCAATGCGTCGAATCATATTGGAT
Source organism: Dolomedes plantarius (assembly GCA_907164885.2). Classification (NCBI taxonomy): domain Eukaryota; kingdom Metazoa; phylum Arthropoda; class Arachnida; order Araneae; family Dolomedidae; genus Dolomedes; species Dolomedes plantarius. The sequence continues at coordinate 54,283,564 of OU015491.1, forward strand.
TTTGAATTGACCCAACAAATCTTCGACATCGATGCAATAAACCAACTTGTCTTCCTGGGCAAAGTAAGGAACGAACTCCTTTTGACGATGTCTGAACCATGAAAAACATACTCCTGGCAACAACAAATTTCTGCTTTTGAGCCTTGAACCGAGTAACTCAGCAGCATCTTTCGGAAGATTTCAAGTCTCTTACCAAATCATTCATCGCTACCTGGGAAAAAAATTTTGGTCTTGTATCATCTTCAAAGTCAGAACTTGATTTGTCATCTGGTTCAGGTATGACTTCACATTCATCGGAGCTAGGTATCTCATCCAAGGTAACAGGGGGCTTGGGTACTGGTATATCTGTGACGTGGAGAATTGGATGAATTGCTGAGTGGAGATTGGGGTATGGAATGGAATGCTTCCATTTGGAATTATATACCCTTTCACATCACATGAACAAAAGTAACAGTATTCATTATGGTTCTTTTGCTCTCGCCATACCATAGGAATCCCATAACGGAAAGCTTTTTTTTTACCCTTGAACCAATTTCTGAGGTCCTCAACACACCGTTTACACACTTTATTAGGCGCCCAAAATTTATCTTAGACTCTAGGTATTAGAGCCTACGCGGTCAGCTTGCAATATGTTTATTCTGGTTTCCATTAGCTCACTTTAGAAGTTCTTTTCTTTGAAAGTAATGTTTTTTTTGGCATTGTGTATCTTAAATGCAATGATGTGAATTAGTTAATTGTAATTTTGACTTTACATTTAGTTAAAAACCCTAAGATAAAGAAAACCCAAATATTGAGAAAAATTTGCTAAATTTCAAGAGAATTTTGCATTTTGTGTTAAATTCTGACGTCTAGCATTTTTTTCAAATTTTTGTTCGTATTCAGCACATCAAAATACAAGGAAATTAGTTGAAAATAATCAAACAGCTTTTTGGTTGCAAATCTGTGTAATCTTTTGAAAGAAAATGCCAAGTTTGAATGGATTGAGAATACATTCAATATTAAAACACAGCAAATCTGATAATTATTATAGAAAAAGTATATACACATATTTCATGCTCGGAATTCTTTCTCAAAACTAAATCGTCTGCTACGTTACAATGCCGCTTTCAGACTTTCTTAATTAGAATATACACGTATTTCATGATTGTAATTCTTTCTCAAAACTAAATCGTCTGCTATGTTTCAACGTCACTTCAGATATAAATCATCGCGTCAAGGCTAAAAGCATTTTAAAAAAGAAATATTCCGGCGTTGCCACGCATATGAAAATAATATATCAAATTCATTCTTGCATGCGCCAATATATGAAAAAATCATGTTTTTAATTTATGTCTATTTATTTTTACGCAAATGTTATAATTTAACTGTCAACAATGAAATGTTACAATGGCTTTGAACAAAAATATCCGTTGATACCGCACAAACTTGTTTTAACTTAATTCGGGAAAGGAACGTCGTAGCGTGATGAAAATAATCACATTCATCCTGATTTTCCAAGAACATTAAACCGTGTAAATTTCATCAAGGTAGGGCTCACAGTTCTTGAGTTTTTGTGATTCACACACACATACACATGACCATTTCCAGTTTCTGCTTTATATATATGATTTTAGGGCTTACTCAAAAACACTAATCCAATGATTTACAAAATCTAAAAATTTTTCTTAGTCCAAATAAAATGTGTAACGGCGATATTCCTTACCTAATGATTTAACTAAATATAAAATCAAAATAAGTTCACCAAGAGGTTGGGTGTAATTTTTATTATCATGTTTTTATTAACTCGCTTCTCGTTTGTTTGTTTGTTTGTACAGTACAAATCTTGCAATCGATTTTTAACTAACTTCCCGACTAGCTAGACATTTGAAACTTTTAGAATAGCTCAGAACACGATGACAATGCTTTCTTTTAATACTTTTAGCCGAAAAAATCCTCAAGGTGGCGCTTCGATCGAATTCAATGCTTGCACAGTTGCGTACCAGCGTTTGACGATTTTAAAAACAGAATACACGTGAATTTAGTTTGTTTACAAAGATATTGTGTGAAAAATAAAAAAATATGTAAAAATTAAAGTTTATAAAGTCTGTGGATAGTGGAAACGACTAAAAATTGATTAAAATTATATAAGAGAAAGTGAAAAAGAATAATTAAGTGAAGGTTTGTGCAATTAAGAGATAATTGTCAAATTTATATGATTCAACAGAAAATTTAAAAACGTGGTATATAAAAAGTTCTTTTTATCTTGTAATTATTTTAGACAAGTTAGTTTTAAAATCTCGATATCACGCAAATCGCCAAAAAATGAAGAGCTACTGTTTCCAATGAAAAATTTAGCACCAAAACTGAATAAACAAGTCAAATAAAAAACAAACATAATATTTACTAAATATGACTAAAAATGTATCTATGTTATAGAGTATCTATAAAGAAGATTTTTATTTGGGTTATTTACAGAAAGTATTTTAATGCTTCTAAAATAACTTCTCTGGTTTTTATTTAGAAGAATGAAATAAACTTTATTTTGCAATGAGGGTACAGAGAGATATCAATATTATTATTTAACGGTTTTGAAAGCAAATGATGATAGAAGTAAATAATACTAATTTATTTAGGGAAAAAAATGAGGAAAAATAAATTTCTCTAACTGAAAATGTTTTGAACGAAGTAGTACCAGAAAAGCATTACTGTAGAAGAGTAGAAACTTTGGATTGCTTATTTCAATATCCCTGATTTAACAACACATTACTATCTCATCATCACGCAGCAATCACGCAGCATAAAAATAGTTTATCAGTCGAATCAGGTGTACTTTTGTACATTGAGTCGTTCATCAATGTCATTCCTGATCATAGGTGTAGCATGCTTCTAACTTTTTTTTTTTTTTTGGGGGGGGGGGGACACGAATTGAATTCAGTTACGGTCCTCTTCCATGCATTGACTCTCAGACGGTCCTTAAAATTTGAAATATAATGATATTTTTGAAATTGAATAACAATAGCATTGATGTTTGAGTAGTATTCAAAAGTTATACAACGAGAAAAATAAATATAATATAAATAAAATGAGAAAAAAAATTATATCGAATTTTTGTTATGGATCATATCATTGTTAAAAACTACGTTAAGGCTTAAGACATAATCGGAATCTTTAGTTTCATCTACAGTTTGAAAAAGCGGGGAAAAAAAACAACTTTCTTAAAAGTTTTCTACAATTTTCCGATTTTAGCTAAACTTCTATTAACGTTTTAATTTATTTCAAGTTAAATTGGGGGGCACGTGCCCCCCCCCCTCCCCGACGCTATGCCTATGTTCCAGATTATTCGTGACTGAAAGTTGGAATCATTTCGAAACGAAAATCCTGATAGCCCAGCTGACAGTGACCCAATGTTGTTCGTTCTTCTTCGGATATAAATTAATATATATATATAACACATTATAGTAAACATTGCGAGGAATGCAGTCGTGGACCCAGAGAAAGAACAAAAGGAGTTTTCCAATGGCTTTTATTAAATTGCAGAATCATGGAGAAAGACCTTCAGAAATGGCCATCTGACTTAGCCACGAGAGCGGAGAGGGAAGATGCCGGATATATTTTGATGGACTAACTCAGAAGAGAAAAAATTGGCGGGGCCTTATAGTGGCCAAAAGTTTACAAGAAGCGCCCTGGCCTTACATCTCGGCCACAACTTACAAAAAGCTGAAGATCGTTATCCGTGACTTTACACCACGCTGCTAATTTAGAAGAGCGAAGCCTTTCATTGTGGCCAACATTTTACAAGAAGCGGACATGGCCTTTCATATCGGTCAGAAGTTACAAGAATCACCATGGCCTTATTTATGATACCCAGATAACGGGTTCATACCATATATGGAAATGTTATTCAGGGTTGGAATGTGTCAGTGCCTGGGAAAGATTCATTGGCACATGCATTAAGGACAAATATAAATTATCAATCATGGGATTTATAGATCGGATTTTGGAGGAGGGATTGTGCTTTATTGAAGAGAGAATTTAGACTGTGCGTTGGGTTAAAACTAGGAGCAGGCGTTTTTCGCTACATCCCCCCTCCCACACACACACATATATATATATTTGTTTATTTATTGCTCCCTAGATTTTCCCTCTAAGGCAATTAAACACCCTTCGCAACAAATTAATTATAATATAATAAATAACATATCCTAAGTTTCCGATGTTTAAGGAATACTTAATGGAAGTCATCCGAATGCCTTAACTAAATATCCTCATGTAAGAACGACATTAGCTTTGTATTTAATGGAAGTCATTCGAATGCCTTAGCTAAATATCTTCATGAAAGAACGACATTAGCTTTCTCACCTAATAAGGTTAGTATAAATTGTCAGAAAGTTTTCATTTCATTGGATAAAATGTTAATGAGATGTATGTAATTACATTTGTTTGTATATATATATATATATATATATATATATATATATATATATATATATATATATATATATATATATATATATATATATATATATATATATGAATACATTTTCATTTCATATGTGCATTCACGTACCTTTTTAAGGGTATACTTAAAATTTCTTTATACAGGGATAGAGAATGTATACATTAATGAAAATATAACTACAAGTATGTAAAGTATGTCTTTTTAAGTTAGAAAACAAATTCCTTTGCCCAGGACCTTTTTCGAAATTTCAGTATCGAGTCTTTCTAAAGGAAACAAGTTTCGCAAGAAAATACCGTAAAAAAATTGTGATTGTTATGGACCATTGGCATTTAAACTTTAATTACAAAACATTGTGCATTTACTTTTAACAAAAGCTTTTTTTCGACGATTCTTGTTGCACACGTTCTTCATAAATTGTCTTGAAATACTGCAATCGCAAAGTTTTCCTTCTTAAATGAAGAATATTTAAAAATTACTCAGCTGTTTGTTGTTTAGTAAATGAAGAAAATATTTTCTAATTGGTAGGGATTCATTAAAGAACAAGTCCTGTTTTTTTATGAGAGGAAAATGGTGAAAAATTCTTCCGAGGAATGAAAAATGGTTGCGATGTTTTGGATGCCTTTTTTTTCGACCCAGGGAAATTAGCAAAGTAACTTACATTTGTTTCTTCATGTCTTAATAAAATTAGAGAAGACTTATTTAAAAAGTAAGAGAAAAAAAAGCTGTATTATCTAGAAAGGAGCCTATTCAAAATATTTGCCGAAAATTAACGTCAAGGGTTAAGTCCTTTGTTAATTTATATACTGTAATTAAACCTTCCCCTATGAATAGGGTAAGAAATATTTTGCAAAGTTTTTGACTTATCACAATTCAGAAATTCCATGACATATTAGTCATAAGATAATTTTACATGGCCTTTTTTTTTTGACAATAGCTGAACGATAACTGGAATTATTTGCTACAGGATACTATTAAAAAGTACTTCAGTTAACGACTTGTTTTGCGATTAGATAGAGTGGTATTGTACAAAATTGTTCGTCTGGTGATATTTTTTTATCCTATTAAATTCCATATTTCTCTGAAAGTGTTATCGCTATTTTTTTTAAAAACTTTTCACGTTGCACATACAATTTATCGCTCGGATTAATGTGTTGATGTCTGGCTTCGACGATTTATCAGAGTGAATGTATTATGTTGCGTTTAAAGGGTTATTATGAATAAGTTTCTTTAATTTTTTAACACTGCAAGAATATTAAAGGGTAATTACAGGCATAAGGGTCTGTTCACATAGGAGACCGGTTGCGGAAGCGTAAAAAGAAAGATGGCGCTGAGACGGAAATAAACCAATCATAGGCGTTAAAAATTTCGTTCTAATCGTTTGGAAGTTTGTCATTGGTTAAATATATTTCAATACTTTAACGCTTCCGATACGGGATTGCTATGTGAACGGGCCCTAAATCTCTCACAAGAAAATAAAGTTATGAATTTAAAGATGGATTGCTAAGTCACATGCTTTTGCTTTTCAGTTATCACAGATTTACTGAATTTTTCCGCAACTTTATTAAAATTTACTGTAGATAATGCAATACTTCAGAGCACCAGCATGTAGTTGTTCTGTGAGGAAGGTTTGATGGCATTCACATTGGCTAACTGAGATGTAAGGTAATTTCTGAAGATATACAGTCGAACATCCATATATCGAACTTCCCTATATCGAAATTTTCTATATATCGAACTCTTAGTAAATCTCCATGTTCATTACATAGAAAAACTGTTTCCATATATCGAAAAAATCTCTATATATCGAAATTTTTTTTCACGACATATTGGGAGATTTCATTCTAGTTTAGAATAAAATCTCCCAATTTTTGGCGTTTGAAACATTACGTTGTGGTCTTCAATACGCGGAAAATGTCCCTGATGAAGTTTTTAGTGGACTGAATAAATGCGAACATTTCTTTGATGAATTTTCTGCAAAACTGACTGTTCAGCAAGATATTCGTAGTTTTTTTTTAAAGAATGTAACTGTGATCAGTGTAACCACTGTCTGGATTATTGTTTTTTAAAGAGTATGTAGTACTCAATAAATCTTTCATATTAATTCATTTTTTTTTGTTATTAACTTTCATTTAATGTGATTCACATATAAATTGGAAATGGAGGTTCGTATACGAAACTCCATTATGAGTTTTAGGAGAATTATGATAAAACTAAGATCATTTTTTTAGTTATTAACTTTCATTTAATGTGATTCGCATATAAACTGGATATGGAGTTTCGTATACGAAAATTAGCTTTAATTTTAATGTTTTAGGAGAATTATGATAAAACTAAGATCAATTCTATATATCGAAATTTCTATATATCGAATTTTTTTCCGGCACTTTGCTACTTCGATATATGGAGGTTCGACTGTATTCGATATTCCTTACTAAGGTTTACTATTCTGTCTATGAACAAAATAAAACCATACGCTTAAACACTCGTATTCACATAAACTGCGAGAATACAATATCCGTATACTTAGTTCCTGCCTTTAATTTTTTGGGGAATATGATTGATCATGAGTATAAAAAATAAGAAGAATTTCGTTATTGTTTTCGAGCAAAGTTTATTAGTAAGCTGTGAAAAAAAGCGAAAAACCGAGGCTTGTCCTTCCATGCATTTACTTATATGATATCCATGAAGCTAAAGAAGGAGGAGTAGCTCAGTGTTAAAAATGTGTCCCACATTTGGTCACCGCCACTAGGTGGCGCGAGCGACAAACGCAGGGCTTTGACACGGAAACCATAATATGGATTTTTCTCATTTTACAAGAAAAAACATGTGGTTTTTTATAGTGCGTATTTAATATGAATTCATCTATTCAACTTAAAATTATATATATATATATATATACATACATATATATATATATATATATATATATATATATATATATATATATATATATATATATATATTTATATTGTATATACAGGGTGTCCAGCGCAGAGGTCCCTGGTTTCAAATTGAAAAATCTTGAAAACAAAGATCCGTAGAAGAATGCAACAAACGGTATGTTTATCGTAAAAGCTGTAAGAATTTTATACACTAATTTTCGAAATAGTTACAAAAACTGCTAACAGAGGGCGCTGTTAGCAGCTTTTAGCAATAGAGCCGCAGGCATGGATTGAACTCCATATTCTCCGGACCTGAGTCCTTGTGACTATTTTTTGTGGGGCACATTAAAAGATACTGTCTACAGGAACCATCCCATCACGCTGGGCGAGCTTCAATCGACGATCTATGTGGCAGTTGAATCAATTTCTGTTGAGAAACTACAGGGTATGATGGCAAATTTTATTGCGTCACCTCCATAGAGCGAATGGTGGACATTTTGAAAAGATTGCGATGTAGTGATTGCAAAGACTACAAGTTTATATAAGCATGCTGATACGAGTTGTACAGCGCCATCTGTTAGCAGCTTTTGTAACTATTTCGAAAATTAGTGTATAAAATTCTTACAGCTTTCACGATAAAAACACCGTTTGTTGCATTCTTCTACAGATCTTTGTTCTCGAGATTTTTCAATTTGAAATCAGGGACTTCTTCTATGGACACCCTGTATATATATCACGATTTTAAAAACCGCGCGTTCGTACAGCGCAATGAAAAATCCTCCATTTTGTTACATGTCGCGCCATCTGCCGGTGAGCGACCATAATCGATCCATTTTTCGAGGAATTCCCCATTCAAGCTTACGTCCTTCTTATAGCTTCATGATGCTATCATTCGAAAACCATACAGCCATATACAAATAGGCGTAGGTAGAACTTTAATATACAGTGCGGAACGGTTGTCTGCACATAGTAGTTGAGTGACATCAAAAAGATGTGCGGCTAGAATCTGTCTCTAACTTAAAACGCTGACTCTCTGTCAGGCTGTTCAAAAGAACAGTTGAGCACAATTATTATTTTCTAACAGTAGTTTTTCAGTCCAAAATATCTAAATTCTTATTAAATAATACATCAACTAATAACCAATCTAATGCGTTTTCGATTTTAAAGATTCATGATAAAGTATCCAGAAAAAGGGAAAAAAAAACATGAATATAATCTTAAACATGACTAACCATTGTCCAATCTTTCATCTTTCTATGGTCAATTCACTATGCAAGCCTACGTTGGAAGGCGTGGCTTATGTAACCTAGTTACAACATTTTTACTGATGGTCCATTGTCCAATCAGATTGCAAGTAAACTTTACTGAACAGTAGAATCTAGTCGCTTTTCGGTTTTGACACTCTATGACGTCAACCGCCTATGCTTAATGAAATTGCATGGAAAAATTTTAAACAAACGCTCAGCTTCTATTCTTTTCTTAACACCCACTGCTCACGTATCAAAATGTATTTTTCCACCATCTGAAATACATGGTAAATATTTTCAACAGCATAATCTTCTTCCACCTTTTTTATCTTATTGTAAAAAATAAATGAAGTGAAAAATACAAAATAACTTAAAAATTTTAAAAAAGGGCAAAAAATTCCTTGTCAGTCTCCTTTTTGTTGCCATGATGTCATGCGTAAAATTAAAATTATACGCATGGATATTTTTCCGTCTTTGTTTAGCTTTTGTTCTTTAAAAATGCGTCAAAATATCCTGATTATTTAGTTAATCAAAATTTCCTTTTTTTTAAAGATGTCATTTCTTTTCTAATTGTAAGAATTATTTTAAACACGCTATTATTATTTCTTAGTGTTAATATTTTTAAAGCCCTTTTATTTTCAATTAAGAAGCTCTGTCTGAGTTTAGTTCCCAGTTGTAATGATATTTTAATATAATTATCAAACAGAAATTTTATTATTTATTTCCATATGGAGTGTTTATTTAATCATGCCATTATTTAAGCAAAATTTTATTAAATCTTTTTCCTTCTCATTTCCTAATTCATGGAAGTGGTTCCGTTACAAAGCATGCCATTTTGTAGGCCTATATAAATATAATTAGCAAATGCGTGTTTATACACTCATGGACAAAAAAATTAGCACACCAAGAAGGAGTCGTCAAAATGAAACGAAATTTTACGTACGTAATGACTACTTTGATATAAGTAAATGATAAGAAAATCAAAGAAAAAGGATAATTTATTTCAGAGAAAAAGGTAAAAGAACGGAGGAGTTAATACTCCGTTGGACCCCCCTCTAGCGCGAATGCACGATGCGATATGATCGGACATTGAGTCATACAAGTTCTGTATGATGTCTTGAGACATTTCGTTCCATATTTGCTGTAACCTTACCTCTAGTTCGTTCAAACTCGTGGGATGCCCAACTCGTCGTCCCAAATGATCCCAGATATGCTCGATTGGAGACAAATCTGGGGATCGGGCAGGCCAAGGAAGGGTATAAACAGTGCGGAGACAGTCTTGTGACACCCTTGCCGTATGAGGCCGAGCATTGTCTTGTTGAAAAATGGCTCCTGGGAGCCGTTGCATGAGTGGCAAAACATGTGGTTGCAGGATTTCATGAACATACCGCTGGGCTGTCATGGTGCCACGGAACAATACTACGGATGACCGTGTATTGTAGGCAATGACACCCCATACCATCACACCAGCTGTGGGAGCGATGTGTCGCTGTACAGCAAAGGCAGGATTGAAGCGTTCACCACGGGTTCTCCACACACGAACACGATTGTCATCACTCCGAGATTGAATCTGGATTCGTCGCTAAAGACGACCTGGTTTCCTCGTGCGTGGCAAAACTCCAAACGGAGGCGTCGATGGGTGGGCGTCAAGGGCAGCACACGTAATGGGCGCCGCGTTACCAACTATCCTTCAGCCAGGCGCCTTCGTATGGTTCGAGAAGACACAGAGGTCCCTAGTGAAGGTGCTACCTGTGTCTGGATGGCGGCCGATGAAGCAGTTGGCTGTACGCGTGCATTTCTTACGATGTGGCGGTCTTCTCGACGACTGGTCTGTCCAGGGCGTCCTGAGCCTGGTCTTCGTGTACATGACATCTCTCGGGTCCACTGGTCCCAACACCTCCTCACAACACAATCAGAGCGGCCTAATTGACGAGCTACTCGCCTAGCTGACCACCCAGCTTCCATCATCCCGACGATTCTCCCCCTCTCAAACTGCGACAACTGCTTATATTGTCTTCGAACACGGCGTAAGGGCATGTCTATCTCAGCTCTTCCTTTGTAAATGATTCAGCAGACTCAAACAAGCTTTGGTTACCTGTTTTATACTCCACAGAGTACGATGTTCAACGCCCTCTACCGGCTATACGTAATGCACAATCACGCAGCATTTCTAATCATTTGCATATCTCCCCGACATGTACCTCCATTGCAAGTTTCGTTACGATCCCGCAATTATTTCTTGGTGCGCTAATTTTTTTGTCCATGAGTGTATCTAAAGTTTTAAAATATTTTATTCGCATATTTTATTTACACTGCTGGTCACTGTAAATGCAACACCCTGAAGGAAACATGCAAATAACATGAAATTTACAACATGCATTAGCGGAGGTGAAATATGCAAATGATTAGAATTTCAGCGCAGACGCACATCACGCGCGCCTGTGGCGCCACTTCAAAGCGCTATTTAAGGCTTGGAGATTTCGACGATTTCAAGTTCGGCAATTGTGTTTTTCTTGTGGTTTTTTTCAAAAAACGATCAATTATGCCGCGACGAAAACAGCGATCATCTTTTGATCAAGTATCCGAGTTCGAAAGAGGAAGGATAGTGGCCTACCGAGATTGTGGATTATCTTTCAGGGAAATCGGTAGTCGTGTTGGACGAAACCAAACAACTGTAATGCGGATATGTGATCGTTGGATGCAGGAGGGTACGGCGGACCGGCGTGTTCGATCGCATCCACCTCAGCGCACCACTTCACGTGATGACAGGCAAATTGTGCGCATGACAGTGACGGATCGCTCAGTCACATCACGAACCATAGCACAGCACATGCAGTCTGTAACGCATCATCCAGTGTCTGCGCGTACCATTCGACGCCGTTTACAGCAGAGTGGTCTGTCCGCAAGACGTCCATTGCTTTGTCTACCCTTGACGCAGAACCACAGACGTCTCCGCCGCCAATGGTGCGATGACAGAAGGATGTGGACGGCAGAATGGAGTGAAATTGTCTTTACTTACGAGTCACGCATCTGTCTGCAACACCACGATGGTCGCATTCGAGTCTGGAGACACCGTGAAGAGAGGATGCTGAACAGCTGCGTTTTGCTCCGCCACACTGGTCCTGCACCGGGTATTATGGTATGGGGCGGTATTGGATATCACTCTCGCACACGTCTAGTACGCATTGCCGGTACTTTAAACAGCCAGCGCTACATCTCCAAGGTGTTGGAGCCAGTTGTCCTTCCTTACCTTCAGGGCTTGCCCACAGCCATATTCCAACAGGATAATGCGCGACCACACGTGGCACGCATTGTCCAACGGTTCTTCGTCAATCGCCAGATTGAATTACTTCCCTGGCCGCCTCGCTCTCCGGATCTTTCGCCGATAGAAAACATGTGGTCCATGGTTGCTCTACGATTGACCTAGATTTCATCCTCAGCTGCCACAGCAGATCAACTTTGGCAACGTGTGGAAGCTGCTTGGTCTGCTGTACCCTAAGAACTCATCCAAAGTCTCTTTGAATCAATGCCGAGGCGTGTGGCAGCGGGGATCTCCAACAATGGCGGCTACTCTGGCTACTGATTTTGGCAGGAACCACACTTCACAGAAGTCTATAAATTTAATCATTTGATACTTGGTCAACATGTTATCTACAAAATAAATTTTGTTGTGATATCTCTTGTCTTTCTAGGTATTGCAATTTGGGTGGCCAGTAGTGTATTTATTGATGGAAAGCTTACAGCTGTGAACAAAATAATTGCAGGAAACTTGAAGCTTAACGAAAAGGCAAATTGTGCAGAGATTTGAAATTCTTAGGGTGGATGGATATTACGTCAGGCGCATATTGAAGAGGATACTGACTCAATGGCACCAGATAGCTGTATGAAGTATACAATAAGCAGCAATGTCAGTGTCACTTTCCTCTCTTATTTTTAGAAATAAAGTCGTAATATGAAAGTTATAGGCAAACCATTCATAATGTCGTACCCAGCAGTAGAAGGTTTAGCAAAGGAATTTCTGTTAAGCTTTTCTCCAGAGGTTCCAGTAGCTAGTAAGTTTCAGTAATTAGGATTGAATTTAAAATACTCGTGGAAATGGCGCGTGACCCAATGAAAAACTGCGTGTGCTAATGAAAAACGACGAAAAGAAGAATAAAAAAATTATAATACTTGGACCATTTGTATTGCTCCACATCGGAAGGGATATTTCTTACTGTTGCTATAAATGCATATCATTTGATGTTTTGGGATATTTTCCTTGAACTCAAGGGCTATGCAGCAGTATTATGCTCTTCAGTAATATTTACACCTATCACAACGCCTAATTATTTTTTTTTTACCTAAATATACATAGTTACCCAGATACATTCTCTCTCATCTTGTATTGTTTTTCCTTTGTTTTTTTTGCTAATGATCATTGAATTTCTATGAATTTATGGACAGATATGTCTGCGGTTGAGGGCTAGGCCCATGCATTGCAGTTATCACCATGTATCCCATAGGCTTTTGTATATATTCGCCAGGATTTCTTTGGGGTATTTAAATCCCGTAGGCTTTTGTATATATTCGCCACGATTTCTTTGGGGTATTTAAATCCCTGTATAATATTTGATAAAGTGAAGGAAGATCTATCTCTAAGACTCTGATTCTACTGATAAGTATTTATTATTATTATTTTTTAAGTACAGCCGTTTGTTATATGTCATAGGATGGATTGATATTTTAAGTCACCGTCTGCTATCAATTTCTCCTTTACGAATGCAATCAAATCTTCCTATAAAGTTACAAAGGGCCTTCTGTTCTTTCTGTGAAAAAAATCACCGTTTTTAACCATCCCCGTGATTGCTATTAGAAAAATTTGCAATAAAGGGCGAGACCCAAGAACTGCCACTACCAAAATTCTCGAGAAGCTCTTGTGAAAATTGTCACTGAAGTATCCAGTCGCGTTTCCATAAGACTTTGCGACGTACCCAGAAAGACTCTTTTGGGGGCGAGTGGGAGCAGGGAAACGTTTATGGTGAACTCAATTGTGATAATATAAATGAAAGATCAATTTCGGGTACCTCTCCCATCTGCCTACGTATCTGGTAATATCAACTACTATTCCTGAAACAATTATTGACGGGCATTTTAAACGTTTAGCCTATTAAGATTACGCCTTTAATGACGTAATTTGCTCTTCTCTAAAATGGTAAAAGTATATTAAAATTTATTGGATTTTATTTGCTGATGCTACAATTTTTCTGAAATTAGAGAAGATCTAAAAGAAGTTTTAAAACGCCTTTAGTTTTCTATGGCATTTTCCGAATATTTTTTACCATTTTTGCTAGTTTCACAAAATTTTGAAATTTTATTTCGTTTTTGAAATATCACGAAAAAAATATATATTATCATACTATCGTGCCATTCTACAGAATCAAAAAATGTCAAAGAATATTCAGTGGCGTATACAATAATATTAGTTCCCATGAAATTTGAGAATAATCTGTTCTATATAACGTGATACGATCATGTAATATGAAAATAAAAACGCAACTAAAGTGCGATATGTCTAGAACGGAAATTCGAAATTTTAAACATTTTCGTTTCTGAATGTGGAACATTTTTTTCCGAATGCGGCAGGCACTTTGTCCTGAGGGCATTCGCCCATACACACAGAGAAATGTTGTTGGATGCATTATTATGGAAGCACCTACATCGCTTCCTATAAATATACATTGCTGGAACATCCCAATCAATACGATGTGGGCGGTATTTTGGAAGATTTGCATCTACGAAATAAAATATCATGGCAATGGGACACAATTTTTAACAGTAAATCCATTTTTCTTTTACATAAAGAATGAAGGCAATTTATACAATAAATTTAACAACTTTGTGTGTGAATCACATAATTACACTCAACAGTATTTGCACTAACTAATGGGTAAAAAAGAAAAAAAACAATATTAGTACAGTGATAATAATGAAGTATCAGGAATGAAATTTTTCATTTACGATAAAAGTATTTCATTATTTGGAGCAGTTTAGCTTTTAGTAGAGCATGGTTTCTTAATTTCCAGCCCATTGATAAATGTCAGGGGCGGGGCGTCCACCGAATCAACGTATAATCTTGATTATAATACGCCCACGTGTATAATACGCATGCTTGATTTTGCGCGAAATTTTCGGAAAAAAATTAAAATTCGACTATAATACGCACCCATAACTTTTCAATATTTTATTTTAAAATTGCACAAATACTTATTAACATAAATAAAATTTGTAATAAAAATAAACGAAAACGTCGATATTGATAGAAAAAAACCTCAAATTTTTAATTGAAAACAAACAATACTGTCATATTATCAGTCTTAATCACTTTCAATAGAATACCGCTCATCTATTGTTTGTCGTTTATTCAATGTTTAAAACCACGTTTTTTTTGTACAGGAGTATAATACGTAGCCTCATTTTTGCGAATTAAAATGTGAAAAAAAATGTGCGTATATTCCAGACTATTTATTTGAAACCAAAATGGATGTATGCGTTCTCTTTGAAAATAAATTAATAAAATAAAAAATAAAGAAGCATGGTAGCCCCTTTAAATAAGAATTCAATGAGATGTATAACTATACTGGAGTATTTCGGTAAATAACGCGTCTTTAAAGTATAAATACATTACTTAATCCCAAATTTGTTTTTGCAATACATTGGTATATTTTGTGCAATATTTTGTGCTTATACTTCTTAAATCATCTGAAAGAAGGACAATAGAACCGTTTTAGTGTCCTCTATTCAGATGACTTAAAGATCTTCATAAAATATTATAAATAACTGTTATACATCAAAATAGTGGTATAAAAATATGTTATTTAGCACCCGTCGACAGAGGTATAATAGATAAACATTACTTCATACTCGAAGTATAGTGTAATCTTAACTCCGCTTTGTATGTTTATCTAAACAATCTAAACGAATTAACTGAAAGAGAGTCAAACTTATTCCCCTATACGTGCGAATAAGTAAACACGAGTCAGTAGTTGCGAATTCAACTTATCGACTTTTCAAATATTTTCATTCAGTTATTTGTATTAACTTATTTTGACTCATGATTTCCTTTATAAGTAAGAAAATTATTATTATATCCATATATTATTATCTTTGGGGGAATTCTTAATGAATCCTCTGTTATTGTACTTTTAAGATAACAAAACGTTTCATATTGTTCTTTAAAACTCACAAATTCCATTTAATCAATTTGGTTTAAGTAAACATAGAGTAATAAACTCACACTAAATATTTTTCTTTTCGTCTACATACTGTAGTTTTTGAAGACATCAAAATTTTAAATCATTCTTCGTATATATTTTGTTAGAACCAAAGACGTCACTTTTGGCTCGAGTCCAGAAAAAAATGCGCTTAAAAACTTCCAGCGTTGCCAATTTCGTAGGAAAATATTTTTTTTCTGTTTCTGAAAACGGTAGAGACATTTTAAAGACCGTAGAAGTCACATTTATCTTTGAAAAAGAAACGAATTTTTATTTTATGCTTGCGGAAGAAAAAGTAAATAAAACACGAAAAGAGTGTTCTGAGAGATATTGTGTAGAAAGCTGGGGAGCTTTTGAGTCAGTTTATTGGTGTTGTACTGTTAAAATAGTTGAGCCATAAAATTTTAAATTGTTTTTCATAGGTACTCTATTTTTTATCAGAAGATATTAAAACGAAGAACTTTATTTCAGAAAAATGTGGAACCTCATTTTCACACGTAGCGGTACAGTTAAGAGTGTTCTATTATAAAGTCAATTTCACGCATAGCATGGCGTTTACCATTCTGAGCTTATCTTAAACGATTTTTAATATAATTTTTTCATCTTTAGTCTCATTATTTTATCATTGGAAGTTTTAAAACTTTTTTTATAGACAAACTAAAGAAGTATTGTGGTTAGGTGTCCATTTGAGAGATGCCTGATGGATATTTTAAAACTTAGAGTGAGACAAAATGTCTGCAGTGTATCTGGGATGTTACATTGTATTTGAATAGTAATGTTCGAAATGAAATATGATAAAAGAAGTATTGTGATTAAAACTTAGAAAAAAACTGAAGTCTTTTAAAATATGCATAATTTTTAAAAAAAAGTTTTCAGTTAAATGCTTTGAGTGATAAGTCGAATGTAATGTCCCTTGCAGTTTTTTTACGAAGTTTAGTAAATATAAATTATAACAAATTTTCATGACGTTATAAAGTGAAATACAGTAGAAAAGCTTTTATATTTAAAAGTAATAAAGTATAAAATTATTTAATGTGTATGAGAAAAGTGATGAAAATAATTTTCTAGAATACCTTTTATTTTCATTTAAATGACCACAAAGTTAGTGTTATCTATACACTCCTTTAACGTTTTGAAAAATATTCCCCAAATTTATAATTTTTTTTCTTGGCTGATTCCAGACATTCGCATTGAATTGCGTAAATTGTTGACTACGTTTTACCTAGGAACACCATACAGGTAAATCAACATTATTTACCTTGCCGCCACCTCAATTTAGACCATGCATCTATAGGGATGACAACTGGAGGGCTCACACCTTCCCCTACCCACTAACCACATGTACGGACTTTCCAGTCTGCGGATTTAACGTGGTCATATCCGAACTAGATACGAATCATTGAATGGCGTTCGTCAGGATTCGTACTGAATATTCCCAGTCTGAAGCCTAACGCAGTATAACTAGGCTACATTCGGGACCAAATTTTGAAATATTACTCCGTAGGATGCATTGGAAAAACAAACTCCCTTAAAAGTTCATCCCTGTTCCTTTTACTCACCCTGATTTCATATTCTAAACATTTTGCAATCTTTCAGCTGCGGTCTCAGCATTAATTGCTATTATATGGCTTGAGCAACCGTATTGCTTGATGCGGAGTGAGAAATAAAAATATTTATGCATTTTTGTTCGGAAGTGGAAACTGGAAATATCGTAATGCATTACCTCCTCAAGCTCAGAGTGAACTACTTTGTGGGGGTACCTGGGCGTAAGCCGAATCCCCAGTACTACATTCAGAAAGTATTGATATAGAGTGCTCGGGAAATAAATTCTAAGTAATAGATTCAGTCATACATAAAAAAACGTTAAAAGTTATATGATAGAGATTCCAGATGGTACCCAAAAATAAAGTGAGAATGAGTTGAAATAAAAAGGGGATACAAAATGCAAAAACAAAGTAAATTAAAGTAATGAAAAAGTTATAAATATAATTTTTATTTATATTTATTTTTATAGATATTTTTATTTTATTTTATTATATTTCTATTTATTATTATTATTATTATTATTTAATTTAATTTTTTATTAAGTAAAGAAGAGAAAGGGGTGTCTATGACACCATTATAGGAAAGGAAAGATAATATTACAATTAAAAACACAATCGTAAGGAAGAAATGAAAGAAAAAATAAAAGAATATAAAAAAGAGAGAGAGATTAGTCCGGAGCTGGCTCTAATAGAGCCGCCCGGGGTCTCTTTCTGTAAGAAGGGTCCCTATAATCATAGTCAGGTAGTTCTGCTATAATTTCGTTGTTCAAGGCGCTAAATTGGTTATAAAAGTTTACAGAGGACTACTGAGCGGCCCTACTAATAGTTTGGATATTGTAGTCACGTCTAATAACCACGTAAGCAAGGTACCTCTGGGCCCTCTTAATCCTCCTCAGGATCTTGTTTTGGCAAATTTCAATAATTTTGATGTTAGATTTGGCCGCATAAGACCAGACATGTGCAGCATAGAGGGCAGTTGGAAGAATGACAGTCTTATAGAGCAGTATTTTATTTAATGCATTACAATGATAAATTATTCATCTTCAGTTGGGTTCACGGATCCAGTGCGCTCCAATCAATTTTCATTTTCCCCTTACATTCTGTCCTATGATGGTTCCCCGCTACTTACTCTCTGAAAACCTGCACTAGAGAGCGTGGCCCAGGAAGTGCAGTTAGACCACTATTCCTATGGTTCTATGGGGTTTTTCTATGGGGGGGGGGCTGCTACACAATGTGATACACAATAAGAAATAAGGAATGTCAAAATTGTATTACAGTTTGATTTCGTTTTGTCGACGAGTACGTTGTTTTAGACATAAGATTCTCGGGCAACGAAGGATGGTTAGAGCTGAAAAATTATTAAAATATCGTATGTAAAAGATTATATTGATAATTTTAATGATGTTAAAATCATAAACAATATATATATGACATGCACTTCGAATATTTCTGCTTACTTATACCGATGCTGTTTTGAAAGTTATTTTATCACTTTGATAAATCATAAGGAATTGGAAAAGAGGGAGCGTACTGACGTTTTAGATTAGAACGGGGGTGTCAAACTCGCGGCCCGCGACGAACATTTTTGCGGCCCGGCCAATATATTGGCACACAATAATATATAATAAAATAACCGAAGCAGAATTATAATAAGATAGGAAGAATTCGCTAAGTGTTTTTTAATGATACTCTTTTTTGCTATTATTAAACAAAATGCATATATTTATGTTTAATATACTGTAATTAGGTAAATAAACCTACGTTTCTATTAACATTGATTTTTTTTTGCGGCCCACCTATAGTTAAACCTTGCTTGTTTGGCCCAAGGTAGCCTTTGAGTTTGACACCTCTGGATTAGAACATAACTAGTTAGATACTTTTAAATTCCCTGAAATTCTATTTACTAACTTCTTGAATAGCATTGATAATGAAACTCTTAAGGTGGCATATCAGTTGACAAAGGCATCTCTTTATTAAGTTAAGGGGAGTTTCCTTTTCTGTGGTTTTTTATATTACAAATTTATCAAACGCCTACTTTTAAATTCTGTGTTTTTTCTTTTTGCATTTGAAAGGATACGTTTAAAAAAATCGCGTTTTCTTTTAATTATTTAAATTTGCCGGAATTAATTTTTTATAGGTGTATTAAGATCTTGATATCTATCACTACAAAATTAAAATTGTTTTTGGTCAAAAAATGAAAATAAAAATAAAATAAAACTGTAAGAATATAAACACTCTTGTTGCTTTTAAAGATCTATTTTCAAAAGCGGAAAATGGAAGAAAAAATAATCACGCGTTTTTTAATCTGTGATTAAACAAGTACTGAGAACAAAATCCCCTATTTTTTTACTTTTAATCTACGCTGTCAAACGATGTTCCACCCTAACAATCTCGCTGGCTGTATTCCAGTAGAGTCCGGAAACAGATAAAGCCTCGTTCATTATTTTTCATGATGTTTAATATCATGTTTCTTTCATGTACATCCTCTTAATCACTATTCATAATCTTCGTATTCATATTTCTTGATTCGCTGCTCATTTTGTAGAAACACATGAATCTTAGTGTTAAATCTCATCAGCCACTCAGCTGTCGGTAATTTTTTTTTTGTCAGTTTAGACATTTTGCTGTACAGTAACTTCACTTTACTTCCAGTGGTAATAGAGATCTCTATATCAGAGAACATGGATCAAGAAATACAGTTTAGCAACTATTCCTAATGTACTACAAAGAAGCATTAAAATTAGGGCGGGGAAATGCACGGCCCCTATAGTTTTTTTAAAAAATTCTAATGGCAATTTTACTGACAACTGAGCCGAAAAACAAAGAAAATTGAGAACAAAACATGATGCAGAAACAATAGTCGGCTACAGTAATAGTCTATGAACTCAGTTAGTCCTTTGCTTCCCAACAACAAATGGAAAGGGAAATTTTTCTAAGAACAGGATAGCGAAGCAAGTGAGTCTCATTCATTATCACCCGAAGATTGCAGAGCCAGCAGAAAGGATCAACGACAATTTTGAGGCGATACAGATATTCTAATAAACTGTCGTTTCTTAGCAACAGCTCTACGCCTTGGTCACTTAGTCGTGTCTTTGATTCTAATTCACCAGGAATTTTGATAATTATTTTCAAAGAGCTGTTGGGAGGCTACATTGACTGACTTATGGATAAGAGGTTTGACAAAGGGGACATCGGCATTGGAAATCTGCAAAATGGATGCTGTAAAATGTATTTTAGAGGCACACGCCTTTGTGGACGGGTCACTAACGCAAATAATATACACATTCTGCTGGGTTCGATGGAATTTCGATGGGGGTGCTAGGTGTTTAGAATTCTATAATTGGTTAGAAACGGACACATGATTGACCACATGAAGGTATGATTCAAAATCTCATGCCTCTGAATCATCTCTGAATTATCTTTCCACGTGCCTGTTAATGGGTAAGAGGCTAAAAATAACTTTATTGTTCAGCGCGTACGTTTAAGGGAATAGAATATCTGATCAGTCAGTTTATTTCTAGGTCGTAATTTGGAATAGGGGCTGCGCTTTATTGAAAAGTGAATTTAGAATACGCGACAATAATGGTGGGGTGTTATAGTTACGCACACACACACACACACACACATATACATATATATATATATATATATATACATATATATACATATACATATACATATACATATACACACATATATATATATATATATATATATATATATATATACATATATATATACATATACATATATATATACATACATATACATATATATATACATAGATATATATACATACATATACATATACATATACATATACATATATATATATATATATATATATATATATATATATATATATATATATATATATATATATATATATACTAGGAACTTTAAGCTGTTGCAAGCTTGTTAGATTGAAGCAGTGTGGATAATTACTTAACCATACATATATATATACATATATATATATATATATATATATATATATATATATATATATATATATATATATATATATATATATATACATATACATATATATATACATATACATATACATATACATCACTGCAAAAGGTATGTTACTACGTCAATAATTTACTTAATTTTGGCAATATCTTTCTTTCCGAGGAAATGGAAATACGCATATTTCTTTTGACCTGGAAGTGAAATTTTTTGCTCTTCATAAATCCTGTTAAAGTCAAATCTCTCGAATCTTGGTGAAATACGGCCTACGGTTTGGTATCTTGAACATGAGTTACAGTCAGATGAAGAAGGTTTCAAAATGCTGAGAATGTATTTGCGTGTTCTTAAGGGTCAGTTTTAAGTGGAGCGATCGAGGTATATAAATTCTCCTGATAATTTTACTATGCATGAATTACAAATTTTATGTGCATGTTCAAATTTAAGATTTGAAATATTTTTTTTACCTTGTTATTTTAAAATAAATCTAAATGAGTTAGCTATGCAACTCAAGTCATTTTACCAGGCAAATAAATTTTCAACATTTCTTGACAAAGACGCTTTTGATGTATTGGATAACGGAAGAAAGCAAAACTTGGGAAAGCATGGTCCTTCCTTCAAAATGCAAATCATTTTAAATTTAAAGGAAATTTGATGCATGGTTTAATTCTCTGCTTCAAAAATTCTGCTTCAAAGCATGGTTTCATTTTAAAATAAAATTATATTCATTTTACCTTTTATAAATTCTAATCAGATAGCTTAATACCCAAGAGGAGAATATTTTTGGCTGAAAGTGAAATATTTCTTTTGAACAATATTGTGCTTATTTCGAGCGCAGACGTAAATGATTTCTCTTGGTGGAATATAAATATTGCTTTTAAAGAAAAAAACAGTATTTCAGATAACTTGAATACATAGAGGCTATTATCCTTGCTTATATTAGCATTATAGCCTGCTAATAAAATCAAGTTTTGAATTCAAATACTTCAAACACATCAATGTTTTTGAATATTTATATAAAATGGATGAGTTATAACGCATATATGCACATCGATAAAAATAATTGAATTTTAAGGCCGGACATATGTTTGAAAATGAGTTCAAACTCGAGAAAATTGAATAAAAAAAATTAAGAGATAGCAACATGACTATAAATTTACTCTATAATAATCTTCAAGCGCATGAAATTTCAGAATTTTCTCGAGCATAAAATATTAAATGTTCATAAATTTATGCTCAGAGGAAATTGCTGCTTATTTTATCGTTGTGATAGTAATAACTCAACTGCGTTTTAGCTTTATAAAACTTAATTAGTATACTTTTTTTCATATTTTATTGTGCGTAAAAAATATTTTTTCCATAGCAGAAAAAACTTTTATATAATTGTGTAATACAAATGCATTCAGAAAATTCCTGCATTGTCAAAAATTGTACTTAAAAAAAATGGGCTGCACTTAAAAAGTGAAACGTATTTCAAATAAGTTTAACGTATACTGTAATATTCTCAAATAATCTGCCCCCCCCCCCGTCTTTCACAAAAGATAGTGATTGTTAGACTTTTGAAAAATTATCACGTCTATTACTTAAAATATTAGAACCATAGTATTAAAATCAAGCAGAAAAAATTGTCTAAAGTGGTATTAAAAAATTAAAATAAACTTCATGGTTCAAGAAATAATTTCCTTACCTCTGTTGCATAAGCTGTTTAACGAAACATTTTTTACAACTAGCATTCTGCCACACTTTTCCTCTCATTTAATTTTTCCTTCCTTTCGAATTATCCTGGTCAGCTGGATATGGAACTTGAGACCTTCTATTTTTTAGATAAATGAGCTGTACAATAAAGCCATGAGTTTTGTTATTTAGGTTTTACGGAACTAACCATATACCCCAAATAAATATTTCATAGCAAAAATATGTTTTCCGTGCATTATCAGTTACCAACAAAACCTATTTAATAACGTTTCTTAACTGTAAGGTCAAGGCATTATGGGCGTATTTTTTTGCTAATTTTTTCCTGTCTTTTGACTGGTTACATTTCTAAGGATTTTAAATGATAACTCAATCAGTGTATATAAAGAAGAAACTTCCAAATCGAAAAATGAGATGAGTTCAGCCACGCTTAATTTTTGGTCCAGGATAGCTTTGTTTGTCTTTAACCAGTTGAGTTTTTAAGTTTAAATAACACGACTCCTGTTGCATTTCTTATTTAACAGAGTTTAGAGCCCCATTGTTCACGAAAGACCGGTATAATGCAAAATGACTCGTTTTAAATGAACAAACTTTTGAAATTCATTGAACTGACTCTATTTTAACATTTCCCACCCATTCTTTCTTGATGACTCTCTCGGGATAATTCAGGAGGAAATAGACTAAATTATGAGCTTTGTAAGGTGATTGACTCTTTTCTATTTTCCTAGCATCTGATAGACCCTTTATAATTAAGAACTACTTTTCGCATGGAATTTTTAAAAAATTCTAACTAGCCCTTCGAATAGCCATTTGAGGAAATACTAATTTGAACTTATAATAATTGAGAACTAAACATATCCATTCGAGGCTTCATGTGGATACATCATTTAACATTTGACACTCTCGAAATAGAACATCGATTAGGTGAACGCTTAAAATAATTTTTGCTAAATTTTACAAAAAGGGCTTTAGTGGGTAAAAAAAAAGTATGTCATGCCCTAGGATAAGTTAAAGGGAAAGGCATTCTGTCAGAGGCACAGTTTTACGGTTAAGTGTCATTCTTTAATAAAAGATCGCTGTCATGCTCAGATTGTCACAAAAAATGACAAGTTCCTAAAAAAGGCCTGTCAAGCATTAAGCGATATGCCTCAAAGTCAAATAGAGAACCTGCGACATAATATAGGAAAAAAAAAGTCAACTTTAAAATAGTTTTTCAGTGGAAACGGATTTATTGCGAAGTATTTAAACGACGAACCGAGGAAAATGCACGTAAGCTGATACCCAGTCCCTGATTTTTCATTAGGCCCGGGCCTACCCCCCCCCAAAAAAAAAATAAAAAAAATAAAAAAATAATTATTTTAAAAGAAAAGAAAGAAAAAAGTCCCA
This sequence comes from Dolomedes plantarius, assembly GCA_907164885.2. Lineage (NCBI taxonomy): Eukaryota > Metazoa > Arthropoda > Arachnida > Araneae > Dolomedidae > Dolomedes > Dolomedes plantarius. The sequence continues at coordinate 54,307,975 of OU015491.1, forward strand.
ATTCAAATTTGTCATTTCACATTTTTTTAATAGCAATATTTTTTATATATCCTTTCAAATTTGAATGATTGGTTCATCATATGTATAGTTCATCATATGTATGTTATAGTGTATATAAGGGTTTAGGTTTTAGGGTAATAAGTTTTTCTGGTTGCATTGTATTGGTGTTTTAATGAAGTTAATATGTTGTATCGCTTTTTGTTATTTGATAATGTTCTAGGCTTCTACGCTTCAAATAGCCAATTCTTGGTAAAATGGTACTTTCACAATGATTCATGATTATTATTTTTGTGTGTCAATTTTGGAAATTTTATGCACACATCAGTGTTAGGGGGCCCCCATACCGAGTTGTGCCTTTAGTCTAGAATTTTCTATATCGGGCCTTGCTTATACCTATTAATTTCACGTGACAGTATGTAGAAATTACTTATTTGAATGCGAAGAAATGAAAACACCGGGATTTTCTGGAAAAAAAGAGAATGAATGCAGTCTAGCATAGCTTTTTTATCCTCTATAATTTCTAAATCAAATACACGTTAGCATGTATGTGTGCATTAGGGTATAAGACGAGTGATTAAGGATTAATTGATTGACAGGAACTCAGAGGGTATTAAACATTTTGAGTATCTATATAAATAAAGCAAATGCTCTGTCTGTCGTTTCCCAATTTCGGGTGAACTGGACTTCCATTATGAATTTCGGCCATATTTGAAAATGTCGAAATCTATGTATTTTTTTTCATGAAAGTTCATAAATGTTACATATTTGGAAAGAGCTTTAAAAACTGATAATTTTTTCTGCGTAAACTTATTCTGTTAGTTTAATAGTTTTAGAGATATTTCAATTCTAAATGCATACTCCACCGAACAAAACGTAAACACAGCGTGATTCATTCACAGAGTGATTCTCACTAAAAAATGAATCACCGAAAAGAAATGTTTCATCGTGTGTCTAATTTTTAATTATTTTTCTTTTTAATCATAAATATCACAAATAGATCATTTGAAAGTGCACTGATTTTTTGGGATTTTTTGGCAATTAAAAGTGAAAAATTTTTTAAATTCAAGTGAACTGTGATTCGATTTGGATATTCAATTAATAATAAATAATTCAAAAGAGATAAAGTTTGACGTCACCGCATGGGTATATTTTTCATTTATCTCTCGGTATACATTATGGCCTACGGCTACCGGCAACTGATGACCGGTATATACTGTTAACAGCTCGTCGAAACAGAACAGACAATGCTACTCAGCTGCAAAGACAGTTGCTCTTGGCAACAGGACGAAGGGTGTCCAGCCAAACAGTACGTAATACGCTTCATCAGGGAGGTCTCTATGCTCGTAGGCTAATGGTCTGCATTCCGTTGAACTCACGCCACCGTGCGGCCCGAAGAAGATGGGCTGCTGAACATCGAGATTTTTGAGCAACATGATTGGAGCCAAGTGCTGTTTACAGACGAGTCGCGATTCAGTCTGGAGTGTAACACCCGTCGTGTTTTGGTATGGAGGAAAAGGGGCACTCGAAATAACCCCACATTCGTTCGTGAAAGGTCACGATACAAACGAGCTGGTTTTATGGTATGGGGTGGAATCAGCATAGGTGAACGTACGGACCTGCATATCATTCAGAATGGAACTTTGACGGCCCGAAGGTATGCAGGCAAGATACTGAGACCTCATGTCATACCTTACACTGCATCCATTGGATATTCCTTTGTTTTCCAGCATGATAATGCCAGACCGCATACAGCTTGTCTTGTGGAGAACATGCTTGAAGCTGAAACAATACAGCGTATGGAATGGCCAGCGTGCTCTCCTGACCTGAATCCAATCGAGCATGTTTGGTACATGCTCGGATGACGCATTGCAGCGAGACCAAGGCCTCCTTTTACTCTCCGAGACTTGGAGATTGCACTTCTTGAGGAGTGGAACAGTATCGCCCAAATTCTTATCGATAACATCATCACATCCATGGAAAACAGGTGTACAGCAGTCTTAGCTGTTCGAGGAGACCTCACGCCATATTAAAAATCTTGCATCATTTCTAAACAATACTTCTTTTAATCGTTTACATGTAACCAATTGTTGCCCCAAACCATATTTTCATGTTTTTTTCCATATTTTCAAAGAATTAAAGTTTAATTACAAATTTTTTTACGTCTTTTTTTCTGTATTGCGCATTGATACACGTCTACTATCCATTTTATGTCAATACGTGGCTGTCTCGCACGGTTTTCTTATCTTCTTTGCTTGCTCCCCTAATTTTTTTGAGCAGTGTATATATATACTGTATATATATATAACATAAAAAACCCTAAATCCCTTTTAAGATCCTAAATTCTTCTAAATTTCCTTGGGCGTGGATTAATTTCGTTTCCGATTTAAAGAACAAAGACTGCTATGTAGCGTTCCCCCGAAATTTCCAATTTCTCGCGTATCCTTACATAACATATCACGACTTCTGACATCAGAGTCATGGGTTCAGCCAATGGCTACAGACATTTTGATCCCATGGCAAGACGCCCGTGAAGTTGTAAAAGCTCAAGCATGCCTCCAAAAGCAAGATTTTGGCGTGGCTCTGTTGCCTAGTAAACCACTGTCATCGATGTTAAAAAATGGATCAATAAAACTCATTGTTTAAATGAAGAGATTCGTCTTATTGGTCGCGACTTCAAGTTTCTGAACTGTGACATGTCGACTCCGGTCTCCGTTAATATGGGACTGAGTTGGCATGTTACACACACACACACATATATATATATATACATACGTACAACACAGGAATTCTTTGTTTAATGCATGCATAAATGTGTACATTAAGGTAGACTTACCTATATAGAGAACATCTCAGCCTAGAGGGATAGTATCAGAAATTTGTACAAATGAGTACAGATTTTAGCAAAGAGAATTTATATTTCTACACAGAGCAGGAATAACATGCCTCAATTTTTTAAATATTTTTTATAAAAATCTGTTATCTTTAAGTAAAAATTTTTTTAAAAGAACTTTTTATTGATATAAAGAGAAATTAGACATGAACTAAATCTTTAAATTAACTAATGGAAAACCTACACTTGTATCAATATTTAAAAGAATTTTTTAAAGACAGTGATAAATACGAAATCGATAGGCAGTAGGTAAACCTTTTATTTGCAAACACCAAGATTGAAAAATGTGATGATAGTGGAAAACAATCGGCTACAATATCCGGAAGAAAAATTTTCTCGTTGACAAGGACCCTAAAGAATATTCATGCGAAAAAAAATCTTTTTTAAAAAAAGCTCCATCTTTTAATTTTCAAAATTTTCTTTCAAATAGAACACGCCTATTGATGCATAATGACCCTCGTTGAAGCTTTAAAAGCATGGGTATTATAAGCATTTATTTTTCCCTCTCTTGAGAGTGGAGATTGAAAGAGTAATTTAAACATTTTTCAATAAATTTACGATGGAAAATAAGTAGGCGATTTTTTTTCTCCAAATTTTATGATGAATTTGGGGAATTTTATAGTACGTTTATTTTTGTGTTTAAAAGAGGCAAGAAAAAAATATTTTTATAGGTTAAAGCCGTTATGGAAAAATTCACGAGTTTAAGGATCATCATCTGTTTGAGTGAGAGTTCCAGGGAATTAAACGAATTTAAAACGTTCGCAATTAATTTTATTTACTAAGGTAATATTCAACAAGCTTTCGACTGATATGGAAATGAAGAGCATTAAAGAAATGTCTTGAGGAAATTCTAATTAATTTACTTTTGCCAGGATGACTAAATTACATCAGTTGATTTAATTACTGTATCTGTTCGTTCATACATATTAGCTTACATACTGTAAACGATAATTATATATTTACTAGAAGGTAACCCGTCATTTTGACGTCATAATACTAATATTGACGTCATAATGGAAAAAGTATATGAAAGTTAAAAAATATCCCGAATTATCTAACAATATTGCATTTAATCCACACCTTGTAAAAGCAAACCCTTTCATTATTTTTTATTTATTTAGTTTTTCATGCGATTGGAGTAGTAGACTGCCATCCAACCCGTCATTTTGACATCATAATACTAATAATGACGTCATAATGGAAAAAGTATATGAAAGTTAAAAAATATCCCTAATTATCTAACAATATTGCATTTAATCCACACCTTGTAAAAGCAAACCCTTTCATTATTTTTTATTTATTTAGTTTTTCATGCGATTGGAGTAATAGACTGCCATCCAGTTTTTTACAGCTCACTACGCGATATGAATACTTGAGCTACTTGATTCATTCACATTCAAGTTTGCTTACTTTCAGAATTCATCGCAAAAGTAAACAGATTTTTAAAAACTGTTAAATATACAGCTAAAAGCATCCAATTTTTTTAGTCCTGAATGTTTTATAGAAAAATAGGCTGAACAAACGTGATTTGATGGAGAAGATATTAGTTTTTAGGTAAGAAAAAATTCTGATCCACATCTGAAATTGAAATTAAGCCTAACCGGCTGTTTGTTTACTGAGGGCTTCAATTGAAAGATGAGTATAGCCCAGAAGTGTTATACAGAGACAACGGCTATTATATATATAATAATTTCAAGAATAACTAGAAACGGATGCTCGCGAAAGCTTTCGTTTCTTTTAAAATATTGGAAGAAAACCCATCTATACGGGTCTGTCGATCCGATAGGATTCATTTTCGGAGTGCCTAACTTTTCGTTGTAACTCCCGTACTGAATTCGATGAGTTATCAAGATAGGTGCTCTTAAGTTTGGTTACGTGTTAATGGTACACTTTGCGTTAGTTAATTGAAATAATGAAAATACATTGCAACATTGGTATTAAAGGTGAAGCACAATTTAACAGTCCTTTAAGAGTGCTTAAATGATCAAGTAGTTAAAAAAATTACGAAAATTGCTAAATAAATGCAAAATTAAATTATTATAATCATTATTAGAAGTAATATGTATAAATATATATATAGGGGAGATCCGTGTAATATGGATCCCCTAAGCAAGAATGCTCATAAGACTTAAATTATTAAAAAAAAGATTTAATTTTTTTGGCAGCTCATTTGAATTGTATAGCTGCATGGTTCAAACTTGGTAAAGGACTGTAGTAACTATTAATAATTGCAGGAAATATTTTTTTTTATTTTCGTGTCACTGGTCCATATTACACACACGTTCGTGTAATATGGACCGAACGTATGTGTAATATGGACCAGTGACACGAGAATAAAAAGTATGATTTAGGGCCTGTTCACAAAGGAGTCCGTTGCTCAGCGTTAAGGAAAAGACGACGTTGAGACGAAAATAAACCAATCATAGGCGTTAAAAATTTCATTGCTAATCGTTTGGAGGCCTATGATTGGTTTATTTTCGTCTCAACGTCATCTTTTCCTTGACGCAACGCAACGGACTCCTATGTGAACAGGCCCATAGACTGAAAGGCGGATGCACAAAACTGTGCTTTTAGTAAATTCATTTCAAGTACAGAAATCATCACAATAATAGTGTATCGGGTTGGTTATGTTGGAGCAATCTTCATGAACCCATGAGCAGCATTTCCCGCATCTGATCCAGTCTTCCTCCGTGCTCTCCCCGCAGAACGCGCAGAAAGTAAATGGTTCAGTAACTTATTTCCAGCTGTCTCCTGGCCGGAGGTTCCTGGGGATGTCCCTACTGAGACCATTGGAGCTACCGGGTGATTTCACTCTGTCGTCTTCTTCTGTGCAAGAATCTCTTTTTGAGCTTTATTTTGTTATTCTTTCCTCTTTCCGACGTTGTTGGATGTCCAGCTTTGGTCGCTTCTTTTTTTTCTGCAACGGCCTTCTTGAAACGGGAAGAAGTCAGAACAGTGGCCTCTGAAGTGTTTCCCTTTCTCTTTCTTAGGCTTCTTTGTACGCAATGAGGAAGGGGACCGATGTCTTCCACTGCGAACAAACTAAACTCCACAAACTACAAAATGTAGTTTTATGACTAACGGGAATCGGGATGTTCTCCTGGACTACATCTTCTGAAGTTGGCTCTTTGGAAACAGACGTGTTCTGCTGGACTGTAGCGTCAAGCGTTGGGGCGATGGGAATTACATTTTCTGGCAAGTGGTCGTTGGTCTAGTCTTCTGATGTGACTCGTGGTGGGGATTTATCAGAAACTTCGGATGGAGCGCAGTCGAAATCGGGAAATACATGGCGATTGAGAGACCAAATCCCACCTGCACGGAAACCATCGACAGCGGTTTCAAGAGATGCCGACCATGCATAAGCCTTCCCGAATAGTTCACACACTTGGAATTGTGAAACGGCCCGTCCAACATGTTCCCTCATCCACTTGTCCATCTCTTGGGAATAGTAGACGCTTAATGGAAAGAAAGCGAGGTCCAAAGGCTGTATTCGACGGGTAATATGCTAAGGAAGTGATAGTATGATCCCCCTGCTTCTCTGGTCAGTGATTGTGTAATTTGGACCAGTGGTCCAAATTGCACAACAGCGCATGGTTCATATTACACGCATTGACGGAGCAACGTTGTTTCCAATCACATACCGCTATGCAAAATGGTGCGCATAAAATACATGTATGGATTGTTAAGACAATAAATACGAGGTAGGATTCAAAAGTTCCCGGACTGAGCCTATAACTAAAAATATTTTTGCAGTAGAGCGACTACGATAACGTTTCTGTATTACTATGTTCTCCCCCTCTTCTAAAAGTGGTTTGCCCCAAATCTCGTGGTCCGTGGCTCACCACGGAGTCGTATTTTGTAGGTGGGTGCATTTAGTAATCGGCGATTGAAAGAAATGGCGTTTGTTGAGCAGAGAATTAATATCAAATTTTGTGTTCGCTTGGGAAAGAGTGCTACGGAGACTTACGAAATGTTGAAGCATAGTGATACATTATCGCGAACGCAAGCTTTTGAGTGCAATCGACGTTTCAGAGAAGGCAGGGAAAGTGCCGACGACGAATGCGTTGGCCATCCGCAGTCTTCCCGCGTCGCTGAAAACATCGAAAAGGTGTTCTTCGATATCCAGGGGATTGTGCATCTGGAATTTATCCCTGAAGGACGCACTGTGAACAAAGAACTCTATGTAGACATCCTGCGTCGTTTGCGTAAGTCGATCCGGAAGAAGAGACCAAAATTGTGGGCCGAGCAGTCATGGGTGCTTTTGCATGACAACGCTCCTGCCCACCGATCCCTCCTCGTCGCTGAGTTTCTTGAGAAAACGAAAACAACTGTTTTGCCTCATCCTCCTTACTCCTCTGATCTCGCCCCCTGCGACTTCAGCCTATTTCCTGAACTGGCAAGTCGCTTGCACGGTCGTCGATTTAAATCTGCAGTTGAAGTTACAAGGGAATCGCAGGCTGAATGAAAGGACATGGCTAAAAATTGATTCCAGAAATGTTTCAATGACCTTTTCAAGCGATTGCAAACGTGTGTTGTTGCGCAAGAGTCTTATTTCGAAGGAAGATGTGTTTCAGCAATTTTACTGATAATAATTTTTAAGTTATAGACTCAGTCCGGGAACTTTTGAATCCTACTACGTACATTTGCTACGATTAACGTGAAAATTATATTAAAATTACCTAACACCGGAAAGTAATACTTTCATTTTAACATATCTGTTACACCAATGATCAAACCAAAAACACAATTTCATAATCGTCAAAATGCAGGCACACATGTACAAGTCACCTCCTGCTTTGGATAACAGTAATATTCACTAAAGGCAATGGGATGGTTCTGCTATCTAGTGGTGAACAGATAAATTTCCATATGGTCCATAATACACGTATGTCCTCTATATGTATTTAAGAAGTTATATATATATATATATATATATATATATATATATATATATATATATATATATATATATATATATATTTATTTATTTTTTAAAGTAAATTTATAGATGGGCTGAAAGGAGAATTTAAATTAAAAATTTGGAATTTAGGGGCCTCTATACAGGTCAGCCATAGGACCATAGGAACAATTGGCTAACTGTGTTACCTAGGCCAACGCCTTCAAACACAGATGTTTCAGGAGAATGCCATCGGAGAGCGGAAGTACCACTGTAATGAGTATTGAAAGTTCGTAGAATAGCATCAACAGTTCAGGAAAATGCAACACAAAATGTGAAGTAGAGAGTCTTTTGGTCAGAAATCTGGAGGGTGAAAAGAAGAGTTCTCATTGGATGTCTCCAGGAAATAAACGGATCAGGATAAAACTAAAATCATTAAAATTTTCTTTCTCCGTAAAAAAAGTGGTGTTTTCTATCCTATTTTTTGTGTTTAATTGGAATTCTAGGTGAATATTAAAATTTTCTTAAGGGGACAAAGGACTTCCGACGTTGTTTTTAAAATTTTCAATATTTTACTCATTATACCACATGAGAATAATTAATATTCTTCTTCACTACATTGAATTCCTTCAACATTCACAAATAAGTAATTTGTGGAAGAATAAGACTTGTTTTGTTTCAGAAATGCAAGAATTTTTTCAAAATTCTCCATGCACATTCATTTTTTTTTCTGATTTCTTCCAAATTTCTCAGGATTTATCATGGAAGCGTTTGTCATAAAAATGTGCATAGTTCTTTGAGGGACGTAATTGTTTATTTAGAAGTGGAGTGCCTGGGTCGTGACGACTTTATCTCCTGTAAGCAAGTTATAAATATCAAGGTACGTGTGCTCAGTAATAAAAAAAAGTATAAGAAATAGAATAATATTAAAATAAAATATTTTTAATGGTGGCAGGAAAGTTTAACTATTAACATAACGTTTTTAATGTGGAGAAAATATAATAGAAAGGTTTTAATTCAGAGAAAAATTATTAAGATAAAATTAAAGTATTTCGAAAAAAAAATTTAATTTAACAAGCAAAGAAAAACTTAAAGAAATGAAAATAGTTCTTTGAGACCTCCCTTTTTTCAAATTTAAAAAACTAAATTATTAAAATTTACTTTCTCCATAAAAAAGTGGTGTTTTTAAGCCTATTTTTCGTGTTTAATTGGAATTCACTCAATATACCACATGTTAATAATTAATATTCTTCTTCATTGCATTGAATTTTCTTAAAATTCACAAATAAGTAGTTTGTGGAAGAATAAGACTTGTTTTGTTTCAGAAATGCTAGATTTTTTTTTTCTGATTTCTTCCAAATTTCTCAGGCTTGTTAATGGAAGTGTTTGTCATAAATCTGTGCATAGTTCTTTGAAACCTATACCAATAGGACCCAATAGAAAAAATGGTGTAACTACGTTACATTGGCCACGCCCTCCAACGTAGACTTGCATAGTGAATTGACCAATAGTTTACAAAGATAAAAGCAGATAGGTTGAATTTGGATCCGGGAGTTTAAGGCTGCTATGTACTAACCCCATTGGATTCGATCACCTCAATGTTAACCTATAGAGAAAATTTGTCCACGGATTGCCGACTTGGATTCAAAGATTTTTTTTAAAATTGTACTCCGTCATAAAGAAAGAAATTTTAAATTTGTGTACATTTTTTTTTTTTTTTTTTAAAAATGCAATTAATATTTTAAAATTTAAATTATTCGGGTAAAAATCTGGTATAGTGTGTTTCAAACGCTCATAAATTCCTTCGGTGGACGAAATTTATAAAATGAATCCTGTAGCGCTTTGCAGAAAAGTTCAGGCTATCTGACAATACCAATTTTATTTGATTATCAGCTTTTATGTACCTTTAAATAGTTGACAAAATTATATTTTAAATAAAAAATTTGGGGGCAGCGCTTAAGGCCCCCTATAGGGAGAGAGCCATTACAATCCCTCAAAATGTCAATCCTAAGGGGGGTGGAATTCTCGAACTGTCAACTGGACTCCTCCTACCACAAGAGTCTGCAAGAAGAGGAAAAGGAAAATACGACTTTTTTTCTTAGTACATAGCAGCCTTAAACAAAATTGCTTAGCAGATCCTCGAAGGGATTACTTCGCATTTTGCCGTCAATACATCAAATAAGAGATTAAAAAGTTTAAATTTGGTCCAAGAAGCAGTGCTTAAGTTAAGAGAAAATTTAATTTATTTTTATGTTGAATGCCTACAGAAGTAGAGCAAGGAATTTTTATAACAATTTTTTTTAAATATAACTATAAGAGAAGAGGGAACGGAAAATTAAAAAATTAATTACAGAGAAGATTAATTACTTTGAAACCTCTTTCCCGTTTTCAAAGATAAATAACTAAAATTATTAAAATTTACTTTCTCCATAAAAAATGGTGGTGTTTTCAAAACTATTTTTCGTGTTTAATTGGAATTACTCAATATACCACATGAGTATAATTAATATTCTTCTTCACTGCAATGAATTCACTTAAAATTCCCAAATAAGTAGTTTGTGGAAGAATAAGACTTGCTTCTTAAGACTGAGCATGGAGCATTTTGAAGAATGTTAGAATATATGAAAAAAAATTTGAAAAACAGTTATTCTGCCAAAATATCCTTATTTTGAATTCTAAGGGTCTTTAATGTAGTAAAAAGAATATCAATTCTTATTCTATATATAGACTTAAATTGAGGATAAAAAATTTGAGATTGAAGGTCCCTTGTTTCCTTAAATTTTCAATAGCAAGCAATAACCAGAAACAACAAGATAAAAAACGCAACAAGAAAACAAAGAACAACAAGATTTAAAAAAAAAATTCAGGTAGTGTCTTCTAACAAAACTACTGCGAGTTATTAACGTAGGATTATTTGTCGTTGCTTATCTCTTTTGTATGTATACAGAGGCTGTTCGCACATTTTTTAGACGATTTTGGTAAGCGGTAATAAAAAATCATTTGCTGCAAAAGAAATAATTGCAATTGTACTATGTTTTTAAAAGTCAAAATTATCATCTGCGGCTTGAAAGTTTTGTTTTTATTCAAAATGGCGTTTTTAACAAAGCAGTGGTTCGAAGGCTACATTTATGCTCTTTCCGAAGAGAAATATGCATACTCCGTTATCCAAAAACGATGTGAGAGTCATGGTTTTGTGATATCTAAAGCGTCGATAGGTCATATCGTCAACAAGAAAGTAAAAAAACGTCAAATTGGAGCCTCAAGTGGCACAAAAATTCCAAACAAGTATCCAAGGAAAAAACGGACATCTTCGACTATTGCAAAGGTGCGTTGTTTAATGTTAAAAGAAAATGCCCCTAGTCAAAGGACAGTTGCAAAATCATTAAAATGCTCGGTGTCCACTGTAAACAAAATGATAAACATTGATTTGAATCTTAAGAAAGCGAAAAAACGCGATGTGCATCGTCTTCTTCCAAATCATATCTCTGAACGCAGGACACGCTGCAGAATTCTATATGAGAAACACTTATCCAAAGAAAAATGGAAAACAATTGTCACAATAGATGAATCATGGGTGTATTTAAATGATTGCAACAAAAAAAAGAGCCATTTATTATCATAAAAGGGGAGAAAAAAATTTAAGTACATGGTTCAAAGAATCGAAAGAAAGTTTTTCTAAGGGATTCATGATCGTTGCTGGTTTTTCTTATAATGGCAAGTTAAAAATAAAGAGAGTGGAAAAAATGTCAAGATTAACTCCAAATACTATCAGGAACATATTTTATCGCCAATTTTTCTGAATGAAATACCATCGCTTTATCCACAGTGCCATCAATCTGTTTGACTCCATAAGGACAAAGCTAGCAGTCACACATCAAAATCCACTGTAAATTTCCTAAACGAAATGGAACAAAAAACTGGTATCAAGGCCATATCCTTCACTGATATCCCTACTAAATCTCCCGATGTATCACCTATGGATTTTTGTGCTTTCGGGCTTTTAAAGTCTGCATTATCCAAACGTCGTCCCAAAACCCTTACAGGACTCTGGAAAGCTGTTCAGGAGGAATGGGATAGAATACCTCTTCTGACACTTCAAAAGGCATTATTATCCTGGAAATCGCGGTGTCGAAAGATAGTTCAGAATAAGGGATATCAAATAGAACATTTAAAACACAAGAATTTTATGTAATTTAGTTTTGTGAATACAATATACATCGTCTAAAAAATGTGTGAACAGCCTCTGTATATGTAAGTATGTGTTATGTATATATGTATCTCTATATATATGTACGTATGCATATACACTGCTCAAAACAATTAGGGGAGCACATGGTTTTAACGAAATTACGCAAATACTTACACCGATAAGTAACATAAAATAAATCATCCATAATTTAAAGCCTAGCAAGAAACAGAAGAAGAAAACTTCATATGCAAATCAAAGTTCATGACGTCAAAAACCAGAAAAAGAACATAATGGCGGAAATCGGGATGTTGCAGAAACGTCTGTTTCACTGCCTTAACTGTGACCTTAACTGTCTTTTAGGTGAATATCTGTAAACTGATTGTGTGCCTGTGAATTTGCCTTTCTTCTCAGTGAAACTAGAAATTTGCATTGTAAATACGAGAGTCGGATCATGGCTGATTGTATAGGGCGCTAGTATTTTTGCACCAGAGTATACGGGTTAGGATGTCATGTAGACACTGGTGTTTGCAGCCTTTGAGAATCGGATCCGGCCAGTTTAGAATTTAGATGTAAAATAATGACCTACGGCCATCATCTTGAAACTAAATTCTAAACAGACGAACGGAGGTCTCGTGGGTTTTAATTGTTCCAGATGGCTTGCTTTTGTCATTTCTTTTTGTGTTTTTTAGGAGTGTTTATCGTACATTATTTTATAGATATTCCGAAACGCTCTTTTTTACATATTAATATGGAAATAATTGTTGGTGTTAATGAACTAGATTTATTCCTAACTAACATATTGCAGTTCCTTCTATCTTAACTTTTTGGCAAAGCAATTGAAGCCTTATTTAGTTCATTATACAAGACTTAAATTGGTCCCGAGATAGCCAAGTGGTAGCGCGTCAGCTTTCGATGCTGAGGCTGTTCGGACCGAATCCCGACAAGCGTCATTAAATGCCTCCTTGTTTAGGCCGGATATGGGTACGTTAAATCTGTAGACCTGGAAGTCCCTCTATGAGGTCAGAGAGGGGGGGAGAGGGTACAATCCTCCCATCTGTCGCCTCTGGGGTGGTGCTCGGTCAAAATTGAGATGACACCTGGCTCAATCGGACACCGACCCATGAAGTGCCATTATATACCGGAGCCGCACATCTCAGCCCTCTAGACTATATGGACCTGGTCAGGTATACTTCCGGCCAGGGGGCATTAGAAACAACGACAACAACAACAACAACAAGACTTTAATTACGGGCTTCACACTTTGTGAGAAAGAGAATAAGCATAAATTTTCCATTAGCTCATGTGTCGTCATTAGTGTTCACTACGTCTTATATAGTGTCCACTGATGACTCGCGTGTGTTGTTTCTGGAAAGGTATCATATAGTAAGTAGTATACGTGTGACCTTTTTACCATACACGAGAAAAATTAAAAGAAATACAAGCCGGTAGAAGCTAAATTTTCCGTAAAAGCTCATTAAGCACATTGTGACGTCACTCATGTAACGTGCGGTTCTCACGATCTGCGAAGAGGCCCTTCCACAGCTGCGGGAATTAAAAACATTCCCATGCGTTTGCACAACATTCTAAAATTCTGTGGGGGTTAAAAGGCTATCCCATACGGTTTCACTGCCGGAGTTCGACGTTCCTGGATTTCTGCGGATTAAGGCCCAGTTTCATCCTCACCGACAAAATCTGGGAACCGCCGCTTTATCCCTCACAAAGAAGTCTATCGGGGTCGTCAGTCAGAGTATTCTGACGTTATAGAAGCAATATGTTCCCATAAAAATGTCGCCGAATCCAAGACTGCCAGACAGTTCAGCGAGGCTGGCAGCGAGGCAGACTGGCAGGGGGCACGGATTTTCTCGTTTTCCCCCTCTGAAATCCCGCAATTTTTTAAGAACTGGCCGCCACCGGCGAAGACTTCAAAACTGGGTATATATGCGAGACTCATTTTGACGCATTTTATTTTCTAGGGAGACTCTAGTTTTTTTTCGAGAGAACCCCTGTAACACCTGGGCCAGAGCGGCTGTGAAGATTTCTGTTCCACGAAAGACTAAGTTTCGCCGCTGTTGAAATCTTTTGCACCAGTCTAGTGATGTTGTAACTTTCTCGAACCAACCTCTTACTCGTTACGTTTTGTGTAAATGAAAGTTACGTTTTTCGTTACTTCTGGCCTGCTAATTTAGACCACTCGGATACCACGCCGGATGAACACGTTTCGTTTCAATATGCTACAACATATTCAGCTTTGCAAAGTGTATTTTTAAATAATTTGGTGTTTTTATTGGTATTGTAAAGCTCTAGACCATGGATTCCCAACGGGGTCCAGCTGGACCCCAGGGGGGTCGATGGAAGATTACAAAGGGTCTATAGTATTCCAGGGGTCTATTGGGGGTATATGATAAATCTTTCTGTTTTAAAATTTAATTTAATTTTTTAGGAATGTAATTATTAGATAATAATATCCATTTTAATATGTATAAATACAGATTTGCATAAGGTGGAGTGATCCATGCATCTAAAGTCGAATGTCATGACGCTTTCGTATATGCCTCGAATGCCTCCGTCGGTTTTTATTTGTGTACCAACACTAGGCAGAACTGGGGAAAACCACTGGACCTTAAACAGCACATGGGTCCTCCCGATGTAACCAATCAGAAGCTGTTTCGTTTTTCTCTTGGCGATGATAGTGCAATCCCAATATGTGTTTCTGAAATCATTTTTATGTTTGTGAAATTAAAAATTAAAATAGTACAAAATTAATAAAACTAAAACCTAACGAACCACTTTTTCTAATTTTTTTACATATTCTTAGTCAAATAGTTATCTTTAAGAGTTTTATGTGCAATTATTAGTATTATAATTATGTTGCATGGTGTATATTATAGAGAAAAATGTGAGGGGGTGGATGACGAAAATCATTATTTTAAAAGAGGTAGATGTAGGTAAAAAGTTGGGAACCCCCTGCTCTAGACCCTTATAACATTAATCTTCAAACACTTATCTATAGATCTATGTTGTACTTTATATTCTTTCAAATGGATTCTGTAGAAGATAAGGTGACAAATTAGCAGTAAAATTACGTAACACATTCTGATCCATTTACACTCTATAAAGACAAATATTGTAACGTCTTAGAAAAAGGCA
This sequence comes from Dolomedes plantarius, assembly GCA_907164885.2. Classification (NCBI taxonomy): domain Eukaryota; kingdom Metazoa; phylum Arthropoda; class Arachnida; order Araneae; family Dolomedidae; genus Dolomedes; species Dolomedes plantarius. The sequence goes on from OU015491.1 coordinate 54,323,098, forward strand.
ACCATGGAGAGCCTATCAGTTTTCATTACATTAGCAGTATCAGTAGGCAGCAATTTCGATTTCATTTTAAATCTTCTTTCTATAGAAATGGGAATAATGTAGAGAAACAGCTTAATAGTTTGCAGGAATTTTACTGGTAGCTAAAGGCCATTAACGTTGTGCAGTTCCACGACACCTTGCGTCCATTAAAACTTTACACAATCATTAAAAAGTTTTCCATTCATTACGTGTGTGCTTAGACTCGCTATACTACGGACATGTGCTTCAAGGAATTCTCTGGGCAAAATATTCTGGGCAAAATATTTGAGATATAAGTTAGGGTGATTTGTTGAATTTAAAAATTCTCAAGGTTTTTCTCACTGAATATTTATACTCTGTAAGAAATTGCTGAACTAGCGCTGTGTTATCTAGCCCTGTTTGTTACCTTCAAATATTAATAATTTTAGGAAAACAATAACTTCAATATCACTACTACGGTTAATATAATTTTACCGAGTCATTACTGGAGAGCTAATAGACTATTTTAATAGAAAAATGATCTTGGGTTAACACAAGAAATACGGAAATTTTTTTTCTTACTAAAAAAACTGAACACCGTCCTTTTGACGTTAAAAAATAAAATCAAGAATTTAAAAAATGTATAATTTTTTTAAATGGTTGAATACTTTAAATTTTGAACTATTTCATACCAATATATAATAAATTAGTAGACATAGATATATTTTTATGCAGGTATGCCGAGTTGACAACTTGGTATGGTATATCCATAAAAATGTATACATGGTTTGTGCAGTTCTTATTTTTCAACACCAATATTTCTGTTATTTGCAAAAGGAGGAAGAGACGAAAAGTAACTAACATTTTTCCGGTATTATTTTAAAGATTTCTGCCTGCTTTCTATATTGCCATCAGTGTAGAAAACAGGCTGCACCAAACACATGGTAAAACCTGAAAAAAACATTATAAGTCAGCATTTTAAAAACCATAATCGAGTGCGTTGATAAGAAGGTAAAAACAGGGATATATAAAAGATGATAAAAGTAGTCATGTATAAAGGGTGATAAAAACAGCTATGTATGAATTGTGATAAAAAGTGTGATAAAACCACTAAAATTAATACAAAAAAGATAACGAATAAATAATTTCAAGATAAAAAGAACTTTTTATATACCATGTTTTTAAATTTTCTGTTGAATTATATAAACTTGACAATTCTATGTATTAATAAATACTTTTTAAAATTTTTTTTGATGAATTATCCCATCAACTTGAAAGAAAATGAAGTTAACTTGCGTTCAACTTTTCGTTCCCGTTCCGGCCGACAGATGGCTGCAACAGTCTACAAAACAAAATTAACTGAAAACAATAAAAACATGGTAAACATCTGCTTAAAGATGGCTAAAAGTATTTAAAAAATGCATTGCCATCGTGTTCTGAGCTATTCTAAGAATTTCAAATGTCTAGCTAGTCGGGAAGTTGGTTAAAAATCGATTGCAAGATTTGTACTGGACAAACAAACACACACACAAACAAGAAAGCAAGTTAATAAAAACATTGTAATAAAAAAATAAAAATTAGATTAACGAAAGAAAACCAGCACACCGTAAGAACTGAAAAACAGCAGTGTTTCACCCGGAAGATCACTCAATGTAAGCGAAGTTGAGCCAAAGCATTTCAGATAAAAATTGATGAGTCCGGCACATTCTGTCGGACTCACACAAATTAGGACATTTGCCATACTGCAACTGTTTAAATCCGATTCCGAACGACTGCATGCATCCATGCCAAGAATTAAACTCGTGCCCTGGGGCTCTGAGACTGAATAACAGCGCCCTAGCTATTCGGCCATCGTCCAGCACCGATTATCAGTGGGTTTAACAAATGCTGAAAAAGGTTACAATGGATAAACTCGATCACAACATATGTATGATGCGTTTTATAAATGGGGCTTAAGTTGACCACTATTGTAAATCTACTGCTGTTAAGCTACTGCGTGTGCCGCCCACACGGTGTAGTGCTTAGCGTTCTGAGCTGCCACGCAGTAGGGATGCGACATCGATGTCGACGTTTTCAAAACCTCGATGTTTTGATAAAAACATCGATGTTCTAAACATCGATTTATTGAAGCCGATGTTTTTTTAACATCGATGTTTTGTGCTCGGTGTTTTACGTTGTCTCGATGTTTTTTTTAAATGAAAAAGTACCATAATAAAAAAAATTTACCACGTAGCATGATTTTCACACTCAGTAAATGTAAGTCTGAATTCTGTAAAGGACGAATACAAAAGGGGAAACGATTCCTTAGCAAACAGACAAATAGCAATCAGCAACCAATGAACCAATCAGAGGGCTTGGAATGTTCTTGACACTCCAGAACTTTCGATGGAGTTTTATTTTATAAATAATATATGCACGAGAGCAGCCCTTTAAATTTTTGTTTTGTTCGGGTTTTATATAAGTTGACGTTAATATTATTAGTAAGATTATTAGTAAGATATTTTTGCAAAATCTCTGACAAATCAAAGCGAAATGCAATATTTGCTTTAAGTTCCTCAAAACTTCTGGCAATACCACGAATTTATCTGGACATTTGAAGGCAAAACATGGCGATGTTTACAACGAGAATTTTGAGTTATCAATGTAGCCCAAGGCAAAAGCAACAAAGTTTTTGTCATTTGTGTCAGCCCAATCAGAGAGAAAAATTAAATCCCCCCCCTATGACTAACCGAAGTAACATTAATGTTAGAGGTTACTAAACCAGTTTTAAAAAATGGATGTTCTAAAACATCGATGTTTAATAACATCGATGGTTTTTGGGCGATGTTTTATTAGCATCGATGTTTTAGTATTGAATATCGATGTTTCAAAACATCGATGTTTTGCTATCGATGTCGCATCCCTACCACGCAGTGGGCCTGGGTTCAAATCCCGAATAAGGCTTAGGCGTTTCCGTTTCGTCCCCCTCATAGGAGCATTTCTGGCTCACCTATATGGTGCTCCCATTATAAAGTAGCCAGCAAGACTTTGCGGTGAATTAACAAAGTGCGAATTCTCAAGACAAGTGCCCCTCGTATTAGAAAAAAAATCTGCAAGTAGATTATCTTCGTTCAACAATGTGCGCAGAACGACGAAGCACATTTACTAATTAAGTATGGCATGCGTATCGAACCATTAAGCATCACAAAAGGTACTGCTAAAAATTGTAATTCTTCTATTATTATATATGTAATGGCTTTTTAAAAGTTACATATTTACTGTTACATAGGTTACTTTTTTTTCGCGATAAGTAGTAATATTTTTTTTACCATTGAGAAAATGTTTGAAGCCCTAAAATATATCTTGCAACCGGTCCCCTATGTACAGAGAAGGTCGGCTCTGGTAAAGGTATAGCAGTATCCTTAAGCGTGAGACAGAGAAAAAGATATTTTCCTGTAAGCTGAGTCATTAATGACGCAAATTCCTCGTCAAAATGTTTGTAGACGGTGTAGTGCTTAGCGTTCTGAGCTCCCACGCAGTGGGCTTGGGTTCAAATCCCGAATAAGGCTTGGGTGTTTCCATGTCGTCCCCCTCATAGGGAGCATTTCTGGCTCACCTATATCGTGCTCCCATAATAAAGTAGCCAGTAAAATAGCGCTGAATAACAAAAGGTAAATGTCTAACGAAAAGTGCCTCTGCATTAGACCCCCTCCCCCCAGAACACAAAGAAAAAGAAAACTACAGCGTGCAGCTTTTACAAACATGCAGCGGATAGCCATTTCAGGGGCAACAACCACCACCGTTTGGACAGTGCAGATTTTTTTTCCGATCTTTTTTAACCTAAAGAATCTTGAAAAATTTTCCAATTAAATGACGAAAAATGTTTTCACTTCTTTAAACTGATAACAGATGGCAGTACTAACCATTTTTCTGCTCATTTAACTGGAAAACGATGAATGCAAGTTTAAAAAGATTAGATTTAGACGTTTGCACTGTGCAAACGGCGCGCCTCAAAGGGTTAAGGCTGCTGTATATTAACCCTACTGGATTCGCTCACCTCAATGTTAACCTATGGAGAAAGTTTGTCCAAAGATTGTCGACTTGGATTTAAATTTTTTTTAAAAATTGTACTCCGTAATAGAGAAATAAATTTTACACTTTGGGGCATTTTTTGTTTAAAAAATGCAAATAATATTTTAAAATTTAAATTATTTGGGAAAAAATCTGGTATAGTGTGTTGTTAAATGCTCATAAATTCCTTTAGTGGACGAAATTTATAAAATGAATCCTGTTGCAAGGTTCAGAAAAGTTCAAGCTATCTGAAAATACCATTTGTATTGGATTATCAGCATTTATGTAGCTGTAAATAGTAGACAAATTTCTCCATAGGTTACCATTGAGAGGAGCGAATCCAAAAGGGTTAGTACACATAAGCTTTAATGTTAAAATTGCAAAGTTATTTGGATTCTATTTGGATATCTGCATGCCATTCGTATTGTCATTCTGTTGCCGGATCAGGTAGGGCATATTTTCCTCCATTATGTCTTCCATTGTGTCCTCCATTATGTCTTCGTTTTCTTTTGTGTTTTTATAAAGCTTCTTGTGCAAAATGAGTGATGTTATAGATTTATGATTTTTCTCTAAAACAGGTTTTATGAGAAAGAGGTCAATGATTTGTTGGTGTATGGAAGATAGTTTGCGATCGAGTTCTGTGGAATATGAGAGATGTGACAGAAAAATGCCGATGTTTTTACATTAACCACTGTAACATTAATATCGATATTCAGTGCAGTTATTAACATTAACTCCCTGCAAGTTGTATAGAAATAACCGGAATAAAAACATGAATTAAATATTAACCATTACGGTTAACTTTTAATTCATGTTTTTATTTCAGCTGTGTCTATACTTTCTTATTTTTATGTGCTTAAAATTAAAAGCCCAAACGAAACCTATAATGTCTTTTGTCGTACTAATTGCATGGCCAGGAGATTCATACCGCAGCCAGCGGTGGACGGTCCCATAGGATGTAACAGTTTTTGCAGGAGCATAAAGCTACGGCCACACGAGCGTTTTTCCACGCTGCTTCTTTTCACGCAGCTTCAAAATCTAGACAGTCGGCCACACGTGCGTGTTCTTTAAAACGCGAGCTCAGTCGTTTGTTTGTGCTTTCCAGTGCAACATGAATCCATTTTCAACAAATGAAAATGCTGTTAACACGTTATGTGTTTTATTAATTGAACCAGCGATTTAATAAATATGTATTTAATACAATATATACTTAAAATAATACGTACTTAATATAATATGTAATTAAAATAATATGTACTTAAAATAATATGTACTTAATATAATATGTACTTATAAATATGCGCTTAAAACATAAATAGAAATTAATATTTTTGATCTGAATACTACTTACCTGAACAAAAGAACATATTCAAAAGGTATCTGTTGCTGTTCAGATGTGTAAAACGGGGATATAGCTATTACAGGGGATATTTTTGCTGGAGCGAATGCAGTTTTCATTTATAATATTTTTAATAGAAAGACACATGCAAATCAGTAAATATTGTATGCAATTGTATATAATCTGCGGTCTAGTTATAACTATCACCTACTTACAATTTAGGTTATAACTTGTAACCTAAAAATTAAAATTTAATTTGTATTAATACTTATCAAAATTACTTCTGTTTTCGCCCACCTGGTCCCATTTTTCACCAATAACATTCTTTGTTACAGTCATCGAAGTATCTCTTTTGAGTTTCCGGTTTTTGAAATCCTTATTCCGTGTATCGTAAAGACATGGATATTTTTCGATTTCAATAATCATAAGTTCACTCTCCAAGTAATATTCCATTATATTTTAAATATCAAAAATTTAAATATCAAAACTTACGAGAACACAGGAATATACCAACAGCAGAAACAGTTATGTTCCTATGTGTATCCTTCCTATGTCTATCCTTCATGTAAACACGTCTTCAACACTACCAGCGAGGTGTTTTCACGCAGCGTGAAAAAACGCTCGAGTGGCCGTAGCCTGAGCTTGAAAACCAGCTTGAAAAATAGGTCTGGTTCTATCCTCCAGCGGGCGACCTTGAGAACGCGACAAATAGCCTCCCGCTAGTGTGAAAAAAAGCTGCGTCTGGACATGCGTACGTTACAGCAGCTTATCTGTATTTTGCGGCTTGTTTTCAAGCTGCGTTTCTGCGTGAAAAAACACTCGTGTGGCCGTAGCCTAACGAAGGTCGTCATAAGCATGCGAGGTTTGTATAGCCATCGGTAAGCCTTTTTTTTACAAATGCGGAGCCACTTGTCGCTAGACATTCACCCGAATGTTAATTACCGGGCAGACAACACCTTGAAGACACCAGACCAGTATAGTGGTCACCATCGTATGCTGACGGTCGCCCTAACTCACAACGTAAGACTGCTGGCCATTCATTTAAAGGGGCATCATATAGGCGGCCAGCACTACCCCCTACAAGTCGGTCCCGTAATTTAGAACCGAGTCAAGTGACGAGACCTGAATACTTGACCCCGCACCTCCAGAGGTTTAAATGTTATGCGGTAAGTTTGTTTTACCACATAACATTTAAACTTCGCGCCTGCAGTAATTGGGTTTCCTGCAACACAACATCTGAAGCTGATTCCGCCATAAGAGGCGGTGTAAGGCAAAGTGGTGTAAGTCACATTTTCAACTTATTTTATTTGAGGGCAAAAATGTAGTCTCCATGTTATATTTACAGTGGAATTGCAAATAATTATTATTTGCAATATCTTAATAATTATTATGAATTATAATTTGTTCAATTTATAGTGGAATTTTTTGTCGTTTATGCAGTAAAACGCTTCTGACTTGCACCACTTGACAAACTGACTTACACCACTTTGCCTTTCACCGCCTCATATCTGAAGAACTGACTAACCATGTACTGAAAATTAACAGTTCTTAAAATCTCTTTGCAGACCCAGACACAAAATTCCAACGCACCAAACCTTTGGCGAAAAAAAATGTCATGTCGGGAAACCATATCATGCTCTTTTCATGTACCCTTATTTTTCTCTTCAACTCATTCTAGTAAGGATGCTTCAAACGATACTGATATAATGTGACATAATACGTTATATAAGTAGTGTGTTGAAGTCTGAATGTTCTTTTCATGCTCTTGCATTCTTTATAGGTTTAAAGCAGACTTTTTGTTTTACCCATTAGGTATTATTATTTCATTTAAAAGATATATTCTGGCGAAAATCCATACAAACCCTTTTAAGGATGTATTTATTTTTTGTCTTAATATATCTTATACAGTAAAACTTCGTTTATCGGGCCCTCGTTGATCCGGATAAGATTTGTGGACATTATCTTTACTTAATGTGCATATTAGATAATGATTTTTAACTATGATAGCAAGAACGTAACTACAAGTACGCCAAATATTCGCTTTTTAGTTTGATTCAATGTATAGTTCCTGAATAAAATGTACAATCAATTATGGAAATAAAATGCTTTTTGTTGAGTTTAAGAAAGCTTTAATAGACTTACCATTTCTTTGTTAAGAAATTATGTGAAAAGTTTTTATATATTTTTTAATGTCTTGTAAACAATTAATAAATTATATACTGTATAAGATATAAGTAATATATCTTATATACTGTATAAGATATATTACTTATATACTCTATAAAGTATTACTTTATATACTGTATAAGATATATTAAGACCATCCATCTTGTAATCTATAAATATTACAAGATGGATGGTCGTTATTTTAATAATACATAATTTACAGTATACAGTATATAAGTAATATATCTTATATACTGTATAAGATATATTACTTATATACTGTATTAAGTATTACTTTATATACTGTATAAGATATATTAAGACCATCCATCTTGTAATCTATAAATATTACAAGATGGATGGTCGTTATTTTAATAATACATAATTATTTAAATAACTATAATAAATTATGTATTATTAAAATGACATATTAATAAATTATGTCGTTATTTTAATATTTACATAATACTATGTAATTTTGTTACAAAACATAGTTTTTTTATCGTAATAAACGGTATCTCTACTTAGTTAAGGATTTTGTTTTGCTTATTACCCATATTAACCGGGTTATCCGGATTGCCTATGGTCCCAGTTAGTCCGGATAAACGAGGTTTTATTGTAGTGTAAAATGTAGAAGCGGGATGGTATAATTCTCCACGGTGTGTGGCCAAGAACGAATCTATTGTAAAGGCTTCAGAGGCAGGGATAAACAGGGGCTTGTAAACCAGGAGGAAATAGAAGAATAGCTGTCGGTGTGGCCATTGATAGCGATCTAAAGTCTATAAATATTACAAGATGGATGGTCGTTATTTTATGGCCCACAGTAAAACCTTCAGATGATAAGGATCAAAGTGGTATTGCAAATGAAAATTATGGTGGGGAGGTACTTCGTAGACTATGGACAGGGGCAGTATAATAAGGAACCAATTGGGGCAGGAACTACTGAGAGATAAACAGCCAACTGTCCAATGAAAAAGAGGGGCGGGCCAGAATGGCCCTCCTGTAAACGGACAACAGCCCCTCGAAGTACGAAAGGAATGAGAGGAGGTCCAGATTTATCTCATACTTTTTTCTTAGAGCTCAGATGATAGAGAGTCTAGGAGAAGTGCCAGTAATCCGCCAAGAAGTTCCTGTATATGACGTGATTTTGGGTCCCTGTCGTCGATGCCATCTTTCCTCGCTGCATACTTCAGCTGTAGTAAGTGCCTCCCCATAGACTCTAAAAATCCTTACTTTGACCATATAGTTTGCCTCTGCTTCTGAGTTCTCGTATGTAAAATGTTAATATGAAAGGGACTATTGTGCTTGTAACAATTACAATTTAATTGAATTTTGTGATTTATTAAATAAATGTATGTTAAAGGCCAATGCTCTGTCTTCCTTGTTTGCCCCAACTCACGCATGCATCCATTGTTTTAAGGTTATTAAATAACCTACATAAAACAACTATAAATTGTTGTACCATATGAAGTCCAGTAAATAAACCGTATTTCTATATTTAACAGTCCTATGGCAAAACTACATTTTAATAAAATATCGGTATCACAAAAATAAGCAAAATATTTTTTTTTAAATGTTATTCCTTTTACACGAGAAACTAAATTATTTTATTTAAGATACGTTTTCTAAACATTTTAAAATCTTTTACTATTCATGAGTAATGGCTTTTCGCCATTCAAAATGGAATTTCACATCTGTTAAGTCACGATGATTTCCTCCACATTTTGAAAGGAAAAAAAAATGCGAAATCAGCTGGCGCAACAAAATATAGGAAGGCATTTTAAAATACATGTAGAACAAATATCGTCGACGAAAAATTCTTTTTAACAATTCCATCTTGTGACATCGAGAAAACAATCCGTCATCGAGGGCTTTTCACTACATGTTTTGAAATTTAAATTGAGGGATTTCGGAAAAGTACTTGTTATTGAAATGTATTTAAAGGCTTCTAACCACATAAAATACAGTATCGGATTTCAATTTGCCATAGGAAATGCGTAGGTATGTAGACTTCTTTGAATCATTTCGGGCACTCCGTCTGTGCGAATGCCATTTCCTTTTTGAAAGGTGCATTTCTGTACCAGTATTTGGGTATGAGGTTTGGGTTAGACTGAACGTTCAATATGCATGTAAATGCATTTGTGGGCGTAACTGCGTATGGCCTCACACATATTGGATATATTTTTACATACTATATTTTTTGTTGAACTTTTTTTGCTGTGCTATTTTGTACTTCTTTCTTTTGTATTGCCTTGCCATTGGGAATTAAAAAAAATAATGTCAGTAGTATTTTTCAAAAGCTGATTTAATCATCTATGCCAGTGGTGCGTAAATTTTTTTCAACCGCGACCCGCTATCTTTTAGAAAAAGAAAAAAAAAATTCCCTCGACCCCCAATGAAAATATTTAGGTAAGTGTAAGGGAAATTAAAGAAATGTAACCCCAAAAAATAGAAATAAAAATGAAATTTTGACAAATAATTTTTAAATTTAATGAACTGAAGATTATCAGTTTTTATTTACTTTGCATAATAACAACAAAAAATGTCTCGCTTCCCTTCTGCATTTGTTTTTTGGCAAATCTCATGTGACTAACACTTTATACTTAAATATTAATACATATCTATTTATAGGGTTAGCAAGAAATAAGTATCCCACTTCAGAGAGGTCTAGATTGCGTTCTATTGATCCAAATGAGATAAAATTTGAACTACAGATAATTCAAATGATGAGCTTGACATTTATTTAAAAAAATAGTACAAAATCCCGCCGATAGGTGGCGCTTTAATACACTTAAAAACATTTAATATGCTCTATAAATGTTAAATAATAATAAAATAGTAGCATTACAACTGCTCAATATGTCCCCCTTCATTTCCAACAATGAGCTCTAATCGCAGAACCATATTTTCCACACCTGACCGGATTGAGTCTGCCGGAATATCAAGAACATGACGCCGAATGCTGTCCTTCAGATCTCGCTCAGATGCTGACCTTTTACGGTAGATATTGTCCTTCAGGAAACCCCACAACCAAAAGTCGCATACGGTGAACGAGGAGGCCATGCTGTAGAGAAATGACGGCTGATAACCCGCGCATCTGTGAAATGCTGTCTTAGCAATTGCTTTACACGATGATCAATGTGAGGAGGGGCGCTATCCTGCATGAAAAGGATATCCTGAAGGCATCCACGCTGTTGAAGTTGTGAGATTACAAAATCCCTCAGCATATCTCGGTATCGTTGTTCTGTGACGGAACAGGTTTGGATTCCATTTGCAGTTATGTCTTCAAAAAAAATAAAAAATACTGTCCAATCATAAAAGTAGCCTTAAAACCACACCATACTGTCACTTTTTCAGGATGCAAGGGCATTTCCTGGATAGCATGAGGGTTTTCCGCTGCCAAAATTCGACAATTGTGGGTGTTAACTTGCCGCTTGAGGCAAAAGTGGGCTTCGTCAGTCCACAGAATGTTCTATGACCAAGTGACGTCAACCACTATTCGAGCAAGGAACCGAAGTGCAAAAGTTTTACGAACCTCTGAGTCCCCATCCTGCAATAGGTCCACAGGCTTGATTTTGTAGAGATAAAAATACAAAATCAGCCTTAAGATTTTTCGTATAGTAGAATACGGCATATCCAATAGACGGGAAACAACTGGCACATTTACACTACCATTCGGCCACTGACTGCTGGCTTCAACGATCGCGGTAGCCACATTTTCAACGCTAGAAGACTAGATTTGCTTTCGCCCTCTTCCCGGAAGAATGCCAAGTTGCACAGTTCTTTCAAATTTATGTATCCTCCTGCGTAGGACACATGGAGACATTGGACCTCTTCGTATCGGCTTCATACGGCGGAATTCTTTTACAGCTGCAACGGAGTTCTGCTGGTTCTGGTAGAAAAATTTTACCAATAGTGCTTTTTCTGGCAAAGTAGGCATGCTATGCAGAGAAGTAACTAATTGTCGTTCAGAATCCGCCTTCTTTTTATCCAAAGAATAATGCTAATAGGCATGCGATGTAACGTAAATTATTTTTCACATTTTCAATATATGCAAATAAATACCATTTGTGATACAGCGCCATCTATCAGAGGAATTTTCTACTATTTTATTTTTTTTAATAAATGTCAAGTGCATAATTTGAATTATCTGTAGTTCAAATTTTATCTGATTTGGACCAATAGACCGCATTCTAGAGCCCTCTGAAGTGGGACACTTATTTCTTGCTAACTCTAAGTTCCTAAGCCGATTCTTTGGGCAGTCCGTGAGAGAAAACTGCTGCATCAGTATACTTCATTTTGGTCTTAAAAGAAAGATTTCAGTATATAGATGTGTCAAATTTGGTTTTTGTAACCGTAATTTCTATTAATTAGCGATAATTTGCGTCTAAAAATTGCTTTCTGCGCATGCAAACATAGAAAATTATAAACTTCATTTATTTTATATAAAACTGAAAGAGAAAAAAATTTGTGAGAAAGGTGAACCTGCATCTCAGATAGTATATGCTCAATATTTGAGAGTGCTACTCTTTTATTAACTTCCAAGTCCTTCACATTGTTTGATTTTTAAAGTTAATAATTTTGAGAATCTAGTGTCTCACAGATAACTAGAAGCAAATGGAAATAATGTTAGTATCGCCTTTTGCTGATGGAGTTTTTATTGTAAGTAAGAATTTTTAACACCAAATTTAATAACAATATCATATCACATATATGTAAAAATGTTAATGGCAAAAGCCATGTCAAAAATATATATTAGATATATTAAATCTATTAAAAAATATCTATTAAAATGTTTCTGTATCTATTAAAAATCTATTAAAATGTTGTTATAAACGTTAAAAATTAGAAAATTTTCTAAAGCAGACAGCAGGTACAATTAAATACTTTTTTTTCAATTAAAACCATCACCTTATATTCGGTAAGCAAGAAGGCAAAATGATGATGAGATATTTACGGAAAGTGAATGAAGTTTTTATCGTTTTCCACAAGCAACAACAAATGCAGGCACAACCTGTTTTCTATACAACTCAAGGCATCTTGGGCATCTTGGGCATCAGAAATATTACAACAACAGTTAAGACATCATGAGATGATTACAGCAACAAACAAGGTAAACAGGTCAGACAATCAAGTAAGTACAAACATAAATGTTATCTGACCTTAGCATTTATGCATAACATGTATGGTTCTAATTGGTCGACGGAAGGGGGGAAAATAAACGTTGCCACTTTGGCAAAAGCAATGAAAGAAATTAAAAATTTGAAGCAGCTGATGGTGAAAAGACGTCATTGGTTAACGATATCAAACAAATATAGATAAAAAAAATTTCAGGTAGTCTCTTCTATCGAAACTGCCGTGGGTTATTGACGTAGGAATATATATCGTTGCTTACCTCTTTTGTATGTGTTATGTATATAGTTTCTATATATATATATATATATATATATATATATACGTATGCATATATATATACATATATGTATGTCAAAATTTTAACGCATTTTGGTTCTTTTCTGTTTAACTGTTTACTGCTTGTCGAAGCGATACAGACTGGGTTTGGCACGCTGCCAAAATTATAACTCGCGAGGATGGATTGACGGACGATTTTAGAGTCTGAAATTTTGCTTTCTGAAGGACTGTTATAGAGGAATCCTAGGTTAAAAATGTAACAATAGAAAATTTAAAGCATTTTTTAAAGAGTTAATTTATACAGTATGATATAAATTTACTTCAAACTATGCGTGATCCCTCCAATTTTTTTCTTGACCCCCCCTCCCCCTCAGGGTCTTGACGCACCGTTTGTGCGCCACTGATCTATGCTATGCGTACACCAATTAAAATCTTTATTGATCTACGCCTTGGTTATAAACACTGCCTTTAAACAGATAATGTAACCCACAGTTTAGAATTTTCTCATCTTTGTTCACTGTGTGTGTTTAGATTCTGAAACTGCATCTATAAACATTTCCTACTAAATCAAACAACCTATACCCAAGCAAAGTTATATATATAATAGGATATACAGTGGAACCTCGCTTAACGAGCACCTTGCATAACGAGCAAAATAAATCGTAAAAAAATGGCTCGCTTAACGAGCAACATTTTGCATAACGAGTGACGTGGAAGGAAATTCCCTCTTCACGTCACTCGGATCTTCACGTCACCAGGATCATCAACGACCGAAAAATAAGTATTTCAGGGTAGTCATTGATGGTTCGAGACGCAAATATCATGGGACTGGAGGATAACAATGACATTGTTGAGCTTGCGGAAGAGCACAACCAAGAGCTGTCCACCGAACAGCTAATAGAATTGCAGTGTCTTTCACAGCAATCAGTTGTAGAGGAGAGTTTGTCAGTGGAGAAGGACGAAGAAACAGCAAAGAAACAATCCTCTGGCGCAATAAAAGAAATGATGAAAGCATGGGAAACTGTTGCATCGCAAGTTGCAAAGCATCACCTTGATAAGACGGTGGCTATGCACGCTATAAATTTATTCAATGACAATGCGGTTTACATTTTCAGCAAATTTTGAAGCGCCGAGAAAAACAAACGTCCATAGATAGCTTTCCAGTAAAAAATTAGATATGTGTCATAAATTCGCAAATAATAAACTACATACGGATCATTTTGCTCCTTAAGAATTTATGTATAAGTAATTTTCTTTAAATAATAAACGTTACATCTAAAAAATTTTGAGTATTTTTTGGCATGGAACGCATTATCGTATTTTAGATTAATTTATATGGGAAAAATTGTTTCGCATTGCGAGTAAGACTCTAGAACGAATTATGCTCGTTATGCGAGGTTCCACTGTATATGGTTTTTTTTTTTTTTTTTGGTTGGCGTAATTTTTTTTTCTTACGCCGCTTAATTGACTTTATATAAAAAATAAGGCTCTTATATCACGGCAAATAAAATATAAAATATAGCTAATAATGACAGTAATATTAGCTTGTATTTACAAATAACTCCCTATTTACTGCATTAATTAACTTTTGGTTTTATAGTTTTTCCTAATTCAACAATATGACGTATGTTCGATCCATCGGAACATGTCAAAGTAGATACAGTTTTCTTATCCGTCAATCATGCACCGAGGCTTCAGACTTAAACTGTCCCAGTCAGCCTGCCAAACTTACAGCAACTGCCTGAGTAATAAATACTATATCTCCTTCCACCCCTCACGTTAGTTTTGCACTCAGCTTGCAAACATATTTTCAAACCATTACACCGGCGATTAAACTTTTTATTCATGCGTGTTTCGAGTATGAATGGGTTATTTTTTTTTCTTTGATACTCTCGTACATTTTCTTCTCTCTCCTGTTTCTATAATAACAATATTTATTCGAGAAGTTCGTGCTATAAATCCCTTTTTAGAACCCGTTCGCAAAATTTTTTTTTTTCATGTGTTTACTTTTATAAGCTTTTTCTAACGCTGGGTAAAATGGTTTATGGAAAATAAGAGCGCCGAAGAAAAGAAGAATTATTAGATATACTTTTCTCTTTTCTTGCCTTGAATTTGTTATTGTAAATATTTTTCAATATTTTTTAAGTATTTTCTGCCGTTGGTTTTTTTCTAGTTGCGAGATACGTCAAAGGGAAATAAGGATTGTTATCAATCGGTGAAGTTTACGCTTGAGGAATGCGGTTTTCATATTTATTTCACGGTGCTTTTCAAATTTTCTATATATTTAAGTTGCCAAGCCGACCTTCGGGGCAGTCCGGGAGAATAAACTACAGCATCAGTTTACTTCAATTTGGTATTAAACGAAAGATTGTAATCTGTAGATGTGTCAAATTTGGTTTTTGTAACCGCAATTTCCATTAATTAGCGATAATTTGCAGTTTAAAAAAGCTGATTTCTGCGCATGCTCAGTGACATGTTTAAATCTGGCTTTAGAAACCTCATTGTTTCTGCGCATGCTCAGTGGCATGTTTTAATGATAAACACGTTTATTCCGAGGAGTCTCTCTAGATCTCTATCTGCCATTTTTATTTTTATGATATTTATGTTTGTGAAATATAAGATTAAACCTGATGGAAATTGTTTATTTCGCACTGTTTAATTAGCGATAATATACAATAAAAAAAATTGCTTTCTGCGCATGCTCAGTGACATTTTAAAATCTGGCTTTAGATGCTCACTATGCACGAGACCACTTAAACACATTAATTTTTTTCTGAGCATTATTATGATTTTCAACATTTGGCAATGATGTGTTGAGTATAATTTGTGTGTTAGTACATTTATTTACAATCTAACCGTCATGTTTTGACGGGTATGAACTAGTAAAGTCTTAATGTTCAAATTTCCGTTTATTGCTACATTGATGGCTAGTTACGAAACGTAAATAGGATTGCTTTCATATAGTTTCAGTCTCTCTGGATTCGGATACCAACATTCTTGTGATAGGGAAACTGAACGGTAAATTGATTACGAGAATACAAAGCAACGGATGCTTTCGGAATATAAAGCTTGTTGGAGTCCCATGGTCGAAAGACTTTACTTTCACTAAGTAAGATCGTTTTTTAAGGGGGTCCAGGACACAAAATTCTTCAAATTTTCAAAAAAAAAATATTGCATTAAAAATTTTTGTGTATTTCCAGTAAGTAAGATAGTTTTTTAAGGGGGTCCAGGACACAAAATTCTTTAAATTTTCAAAAAAAAAATTATTGCATTAAAAATTTGTGTGTATTTCCAGTAAATAAGATAGTTTTTTAAGGGGGTCCAGGACAAAAAAATCTTCAAATTTAAAAAAAAAAGAAAAGATTATTGCATTAAAATTTTTTGCGTATTTCCAGTAGGTAAGATAGTTTTTAAGGGGGTCCAAGACACAAAATTCTTCAAATTTTCAAAAACGTTTATTGCATCAAAATTTTTGTATTCTTTTCTGCTTAAAATGACGTTTAAATCATGTTGCTATCTTAATTAGAACAGGAGAAATTAATTCTTTTTTTGCAACATTCTAATAGCAGCCAATCGTTCTTTAAACCTGTAAGGGTGTTTTTCTTCATGATGGGTGTTTTCCCCATTTCTCGTCTTTAAATTGTTATAAGTTAAGAACCGTTGAAGATAAATGGTTAAAACTTGGAACATGTCTTTTCAACTATTTTGCTTTAATTTTGGCTCAGCAAATTTGAGAAAAATGCTTAGTTTTGAAAATATAATTTTTGAAAAATATGTTACATAATTTTTTTGAAATTTTTAAATCTAAATAATTTTGGTTGCTTTTAAAAATGAATATTTAAAAAAAATTCTGAATCGAAATTAAAACTTATATATTTTTGTTTAATTAAAGGAAAAAATTTGAAATTCGACAAATAATATTTCGAGTTATAACGATTTTAAATTACCCCTCTTTTTAAACTTTTTTAAAATTTAAAACTTTTTAAAAACTTTTTGAGAAGGTTTATGATGTAATTTTGTTTACAAATTATATGGTTAGCCATCACAAAAAAATCAAAATTTTAACTCAATAAATAATATTTTTTTAAAAATGTGTCCCGGACTCCCTTAAGTGCTCAGTAAAAATAAATAAATAAATAAATAAATAAATACGGCCCTCATCAAATAAAATTAAAATTTTATATAATACAAGAGATTTAAAGATAAAAATTTTAAAGATTAAAATAAAAAAAATTTACCAAGCAACCACCGGGATACGGACCCGAGACTAACTTGTGGAAACCGAGCTCTCTATCGATTGGATCATTTCGGCACTGGCAATTGAGAATGAATACAAATGAGTGTGTAGATGTGGATAGTAGACTTTATCCCGAAGCCTTTGGTGGCTCTCGGTTAGACGAAGTAAATTTTATAATTTGTATCTACATGAAATCCAATTGACCACAACGTGTTGATATTTATTGAACCTCTTTGACCAGAGGTATCAGGTGTTAGGCGAGACGGGAAGGTTTTGCCTCATATCATCTTTAAAATATCATGTTATGTGCCTGTGTCATGCTTCCTGTTAAGGCTTCTCGACAACCAAGCTAAAAAGCGTCAGGCATATTTTCCAAATGTCGCCAAATAAAATTGCTATTTTATTGAGAGGCTCATAGAAGCGTTTCCTTTTCTTTATAAATTTTTTAAAAATCTCTTTTCTAGAAACTACTATATTTCTTGAATTTTTTTAAAAGCTCACTAGAGAGGGAAATTTAAAATCTCGTGCATCTCAAATTCGAATAGTGAATTAGTAGTTACGCTTGAATAATGAAAAGTTTACATCCGTTAAACAATGTTCGCTTGAAAGTTATTTTTCCCTAAATCGTATATTCACATATATGTATTGAACATATTAGCTAAGGAGGAAGGAAGCTCGAGGTTTTTAGACATTGTCAATAAATCAGCAGTACAGGTTTTGCGTTACCTATATTTTGGCGAAATTAGACAACAAGACAGATGCTCGTGAGTCAGTATGGCTATTAAGAAACTCTATATCCTATTCACTTGCATCTCGAATGTAGTTTTACGGAAGTTTAATGGTCAGAAAATGGAGTCAGGAAAGCGAATTGCTGCTTATCTTAAAAAAATAACAATATGATACCAACCAACTTCAATTCTTTTGAGGTATTTCGTCTATTTACTACTTTTTTACTGAGATATCTGACACGAATTTAAAGAAGGGTCCGGTCTCTTTAGTTCTTGAAAAAACACATGATGACAGTATCACTTCCAAACAACCTACCAATCAAGTGATATGGATTTACAGCAATTGAAAATGGAGATGAAAAAAAAAAAGAATATGCATGGTAGAAATTTTGCCTCCATCAATTCTTTCGTTTACGATAGTTAATATCTGACATTATATAATGGTATCTAACTGCAGTTTCTGTATAAGCTAAATATTTTGTAACTGCATGTAATTTGGCAAGAGGAGGCAAGAAGATGGATGCTCATAAACTAACTTGGATATCCAAGAGCTCTACGGCTCTTTGAACGTGGGATGTGCTAGATTTACTAAAGTTTGATCCCAAGAAAACGAAGACTGGAAAGCGAAACAGAAACTGCTTTATTTGAAAAAAAAAATTAACACCGGAAAACCACATTAACCTGACAAATTGTAAATGTCCAAACCGTGTTTTATTTTGAAGTGCTCTGTGCAATCATTTCTGTACTCTGAATTTTTCTCAGGTTCGCAACATGAATTTATTGGCGGTCTGGCGCCATTTAGACTTTGAATATCAAAATACGACTTTAGCCAGAAATATACTAAACCGACAACCATCATCCATGGATCCGGAAAATCTGAAGAAAAGAACATTAGCATGGGAGAAATTTTACCCACAATCCCCCACCGTTGAGTAATGGTAATTAATGCCATTCTGTAATGGTATTTAATAACAGTTACAGTTTAAACTAAACCTGTTGTAACTGTCTTAATCTATACCGAATTACCGAAGGAACTTATTGTTTATTTGCGTGTTTAAATGACGAAAACGCAAATGCGCTGAGCGCTGAACAATGTTCTGATCACATGCGTCTGATGAATTAATGAACACTGCCTTAAGCCATGCTATCTCCCCGTCGGTAATACATTATGTATTATTTCCGTCGTTTCAACACTATGAATCGTTAATCTTGGCTGTTAGACTGACTTAACGTTGAATTTTTGGAGGGAATTACTCTGAATGCTAAGACCATTAGAGAAATTTAAATTTTTAAAGATCGTAATATAATTCAAAATGAATATTAATGGAGCAGTTGGAATTGTTTAAATATTTTCTTAAAAGGTTAATTTTAAATGAGACTGTTTATTGTTTCATGAAACTGGAACTAATTATAATTAGGCTTACGTTCATTAAAATTTTTTAACTGAAAATTCTTTGCATGAAAGTTGGGATTAATAAGGTTAAAATGTACGTTTCAACATCTAAGGCTAAAACGACCGTCATTTGCCAGGACTGGGAATCAAACCCTATTCATCTAACGTCAACCGGTACTCGGGTCTTAAGGCTTCTCTGTACTAAACCTATTGGATTCGCTAACCTCAATGTTAACCTACGGACAAAATGTGAGCTAGGATTGCGGACTTGGATAGAAAAATTTTTTTTTAAAATTTTAATCCATAATAGAGAAAGAAATTTTTACACCTTAGAAAATTTTACGTTTTTTTTAAATGCAAATAATATTTTAAAATTTAATTATTCGGGAAAAAATATGGTATAGGGTGTTTTAAACGTCCCTAGAATTCTTTGGTGGACGAAATTCATAAAATTTATCCTGATCCAAGGTGCAGGTTATCTCAAAAGTTCAGGTTATCTCAAAATGCCATTTTTATTGGATTATCGGCATTTATGTAGCAGTAAATAGTGGAAAAAATTTCTCCATAGGTTAACAAAGAGGTGAACGAATCCAATAACGTTAGTACACAGCAGTCTTAACACCAGATCTGTTCCAGCCTAGTGAGAAAATGCTACTCCAAATACTTTTTTCTCATAAATTTCTCTTATTATCAGGCCAACAGAGCTTTGTATTGGGAATACATTTTTATTTATTTTAAACTACAATTTTGGCTTTTATTCGCCGTAATTTATTTTTTGCCTACGTTTGACTAACGATCTACGCTGCTCAAAACAATTAAGGGAGCACATGATTTTAACGAAATTACGCAAATACTTACACCGATAAGTAACATAAAATAAATCATCCATAATTTAAAGCCTAGCAGGAAACAGAAGAAGAAAACTTCATATGCAAATCAAAGTTCATGACGTCAAAAACCAGAAAAAGAACATAAGGGCGGAAATCGGGATGTTACAGAAACGTCTGTTTCACTGCCTTAACTGTGAAATTCGATTGCTCAGTTATTCTTTTTGAGAAAAGGTGACTTGAAAATGTCTCAACTACGTGATTTACCGGAATCCATGGCATGGCGTATTATAGGCAGACTTGAATCCGGGCAAACACAACGTAGTGTCGCGGACGCTGTTGGAGTCGCCAGAAGTGTCGTTGCAAGGCTGTGGAATCGATTCCAAGAAATAGGGAATGTTAGACGTCGACCAGGGCAAGGTCGGCCACGCGCCACTACAGCAACTGATGACCGGTATATACTGTTAATAGCTCGTCGAAACAGAACAGACAATGCTACTCAGCTGCAAAGACAGTTGCTCTTGGCAACAGGACGAAGGGTGTCCAGCCAAACAGTACGTAATAGGCTTCATCAGGGAGGTCTCTATGCACGTAGGCCAATGGTCTGCATTCCGTTGACCTCACGCAACCGTGCGGCCCGAAGAAGATGGGCTGCTGAACATCGAGATTGGGAGCAACATGATTGGAGCCAAGTGCTGTTTACAGATGAGTCCCGATTCAGTCTGGAGTGTGACACCCGACGTGTTTTGGTATGGAGGGAAAGGGGCACTCGAAATAACCCCACATTCGTTCGTGAAAGGTCACAATGCAGACGAACTGGTTTTATGGTATGGGGTGGAATCAGCATAGGCTGACGTACGGACCTGCATATCATTTGGAATGGTATTTTGATGGCCCGAAGGTATGCAGACGAGATACTGATATCTCATGTCATACCTTACGCTGCAGCCATTGGAGATTCCTTTGTTTTCCAGCATGATAATGCCAGACCGCATATAGCTTGTCTTGTGGAGAACATACTTGAAGCTGAAACAATACAGAGTATGGAATGGCCAGCGTGCTCTCCTGACCTGAATCCAATCGAGGATGTTTGGACATGCTCGGACGACGCATTGCAGCGAGACCAAGGCCTCCTTTTACTCTCCGAGACTTGGAGATTGCACTTATTGAGGAGTGGAACAGTATACCCCAAAGTCTTATCGATAACATCATCGCATCCATGGAAAACAGGTGTGCAGCAGTCTTAGCTGTTCGAAGAGACCACACGCCATATTAAAAATCTTGCATCATTTCTAAACAATACTTTTTTATCGTTTACATGTAACCAAATTGTTGTCCTAAATCATCTTTTCATTTTCCCATATTTTCAAAGAATTAAAGCTTAATTACAATTTTTTCACGTCTTTTTTTCTGTATTGCGCATTGATACGCGTGTACTATCCATTTTATGTCAATACGCGGCTGCCTCGCACAGTTTTGTTAACTTCTTTGCTCTCTCCCCTAATTTTTACAAAATTTAACTTTTTTTCTGTAACATTGATGAAAACAGTTCATCTTTATGTTTTCAAGGGTGCTGAACACGGAAATGATAATGAAAATGCAAGTTTAGCTCTCGTTGTTTAGTTATTGAAGCTTTTCAGAATTGCTCTTAAAAGCCTATGCATTTAGTTACCTTGTAGTTATCCTTCGGAGGAAGGTCACTGATGGAGCAATCGCTTTGCATGCCTTTTGTATTCTATTGCTGGTGAGCGTCCAACAGTAATCCGCTAGCATTGATTCACTACACTTTCCCAGGTATCTTTCTTCCATGTCCAAGATATCTTGGTAGAAGTGTTCGCCATGTTCGTCGCAAACAGCACGAAAGCTTTCGGTGAAGAAGTCCAAGTGTGAATGTAAGAAGTGTAACTTTAAAGTCATGTTATACCCCAATATATCGTAGCACTGCAGAAGATTTTCCACAAGATTCTTATAGTTTTCTGCCTTATGATCTCCAAGGAAGTTTTTGGATACTTGAACAAAGGAATTCCAGGCTAACTTCTCATCACCTTTGAGAATATTATTGAAATGTTCATCCTTAAACAGTTTTCGAATCTGTGGACCAACGAACCCCCCCCCCTTTCATTTTGGCTTCACCGAGACGGGAAAATTTCGTAGACAAATACAAAAATGCTTCCCCAGTCTTATCCATCGCTTTTACGAAGTTTTTCATAAGGTCCAGTTTTACATGAAGAGCAGGGAGTAAAATTTTGCTTGATTTGAAGAGTGGTTCATAAAAAACATTGTGTGTTCCAGGATTAACTGATTGACGCACAGGCCAATCCTCCTGTCTGTAGTGACGTGCCCTTGCACGGCTGTCACATAAACACAAAAAGCAACAGAATTTGGTATAATCTTGTTGCAGGCAAAGTATTATGGCAATGACTTTCAGATCACCAGAAATTTGCCACTTAAACTTGTCGTAGTTTACTGTGCATAACAGTTGCTTCGTGTTCTCATACGTTTCTTTCATGTAAGCTGCGTAACCAATCGGAACAGATGGAAACAAATTTACATTATGCAGAAGGATAGCTTAACTTTGATGAATCGATGAACAGTCTCCATTCATCCATTTTGTAGTGAATTTTCATAGCTGCCATGAGACCGTGTATGTTACTACAAAATACCAAATTATTTTCACTATGAAAAAACTGAAGGAAGGGAGTATGGCGGTCACGGAACGCAGTCCCATTTATCGTCTGGTTAAGACGATTCCATTGCTGCAGTCTAGACGCCAACAGTTCGGCTTTACTTTTAGGTAATTGTAGATCTCTTACCAGATCATTCAACTCATTTTGTGTGATTTTATGTTGCTGTGTGTTTTTGGAAGGGGATAATGTCATGTTGTTTACCATCCGCGAAATTTCGAAAGCAATAAAGGGAAGGCTCAAAGGAAATGCTTATCATTAACTGATACGACCCCCCCCCCCCCTCATATATCGAAAACTAGAGATAATCAGGGATTATCATGGTCGGTTTCGTAATCAGCGTGATCGATTTAGTACAGAACAACTCACTTTGTTCTTGTTGCATTTTCACTGTTGGCTAGTGTAATCGTTCTTTCCAAAGGGTGGTCGCTATTGTAACGACTACTTGCCAAAGGCGAGGACTGAACTGACGTCTCCAAACTAGCCGATACCAACTGAATCACCTCATGTATTTGAAGTGATATTTCCTGTCTCATGGAAAGATAAAGCTAGTCTTTCATGAATATACTATCCTATCTTCCTTTTTCTCTTCTAGACATTATCTATAGTTTTCAGTGTTTTGAATTATAGGCTTTTTTTATAAATCTTTATAAATGCGTGAATATCAGAGAAAAATATAAAAATTTGTGGGCTTTACTTCCGTGATATATATATAACGGTAATAGATATACAGCATTTGTATTATATGCGTAAACTATACGATATAAAAGTGATATATGATAATATATCATATAAATTTTTTTACTTATAATCCAAATAGATATACAGGATCTAAAGTTTTTACTGTTTTTGATTATGAATGATGATATAAATTCAACTGAAATGTGTTATGGTATTCCAAAGATCCATAATTTAATATTGTATATTCTTTATCCGCTTATCTTGTTCCATTTTGCTAGTAACATTCCTCACAAGTTTTTATATTTTACATACGAATTTCGATTAAATAACTTTACTTGCAGACACCAATAATTTCTGATAAAAAATGAACTTATTTTCTCTTTCTTCCTGTTAACAAACGGGAGCCTCCTTGATTCGCTTAAATCGTGAATTGGGCTTGAAAAGGGCATTTTTTTTACATCGGCATGGTACATTAACGAGGCACTGAAGAGCAGAGTTTCATATCCTCTGTAAGAATAATTTTATTTGGCTGTATGTCAGTTCTTGGGATTAAAGGAAAAGTGCTGACTTTGAAAGTTTAAATATATATATTAAAATCATATATATATATATATATATATATATATATATATATGTGTGTGTGTGTGTGTGTGTATAATTAAATACAACGTTTGAAAACTAATTAAGGTGGCAGAATTAGAGGGACATTTTGTCACTAGATATGATTCTTGATGAGTACGATTGGTAAAAATCCTGTTATGAATTATTGTTCCTACATGTAACCATCCGGAGCAATTACTGTAGGAATTAGACTCTTTCTGCCATTTTTAAGAAATTTCTAAGACAAACTGCATTTCTCTGTTTTAAAATTACTGAAATTGACGAAACGACAGTAATAAAAAGAAATAATTACAGAGGATGCATTCTTCACTTGTTACAACACATAATCTTAAAAAGCCATTTTTCTTGCTCGTGAAATTTTTGCAGGTGACTAAACGTGTACAGTTTTTTTTGTAAACTTCGTCACTTTTGTTTTCAGTGTCATTTAAGGAAAATCGGGGATGCATTGCGATAAAGCGGGAAAAATAGGGGAGGGAGACGCACGAGGGACAGAGCTTATTTTCAAAAAATAGAATCCTTAACGAGCATGCGCAAGGGCTCCAACTACAGACTGATCTGGAGATACACGCACCTGCTGTTTAAGCAATCCTGACAATAAGACTTGGTCTTATTTTAATAAATTTTCTTGTTAAAATTCTTCCTTATTTTGTTTTAGGACAACTGCCTTATCTTATAGAAAAGTTGTGATCGAACTCGTCAAAAATATCGCTTTTTTCCATCCGTGTATATCATTTGGTACAATATTGGCCTCTAGGACTGAGGAACCAAGCTTAAATCTCGCTTCTGACAGACGATCGTCTTCTATCGTATCATTAAAAAAAATAGACTCCTTAACGAGCAACCGCAAGGTTTCCAACTGTAGACTGATCTGGAGATACACGCACCTGCTGTTTCAGCTATCCTCCCAATGAGAGCTGATCTTATTTTAACCAACTTTCTTCTCAAAATTCTTCCTTGTTTTGTTTTAGGACAACTGCCTTGTCTTATAAAAAGTTTGTGATGGAACTCATCAAAAAGATCACTTTTTTCCATCCGTGTATTTCATTTGGTACAATATTGGCCTCTGGGACTGAGGAACCAAGCGTAAATCTCGCTCTTGACAGACGATCGTTTTCTATTGTCTTATTCAGAAAAATAGACTCCTTAACGAGCATCCGCAAGGGTTCCAACTGTAGACTGATCTGGAGATACACGCATCTTCTATTTATGCTATCCTGGCGGTGAGAGTTGGTCTTATTTTAACCCACTTTTCTCTCGTAATTTCCCCTAATTTTGTTTTTTGACAACCGCTGTATTTTATAAATAGGTTGTGATGGAACTCGTCAAAAAAGATCATTTTTTCTATCCGTGTATTTCATTTGGTACTATGTTGACTTACGACACTGATGAACCAAGCTCAAATCTCACTCTTAAGAGACGATTGTTTTCTAGCGTCTTATTCAGGAAAATTGTCTTCTTAACGTGCATCCGCAAGGACTCCAACTGCAGACTGATCTGGAGATACACACACTTGATATTTAAGCTATCCTGACAATGAGAGTTGGCCTTATTTTAACCAACTTTCCTCTCATAATTTTTCCTTATTTTGTTTTACGACAACTGCTGTTTCTTATAAAAAAGTTGTGATGGAACTCCTAAAGATAATCATTTTTTTCCATTCACGTATTTCATGTGGTACAATATTGGCCTCTGGGACTGAAGACCCAAGCTCAGATCTCGCTCCTGGAAGACGATCGTTTTCTAGCGGCGCATCCGAGCTTTGTAAAATAATATGACAATGGACCATTTAGAAGCTTATGTGATTCATTCACCAATTAAACATTCAACATCGTGGCATAATTGTATAAAACTTAATTAAGTATTTACAAGAAACATTCTTTGTCATCAGCTTCAGGGAGAAAGGAGAATACGTGAGAAACGTTTTCACAATCAATACTTCCTTACATTGCGGGGATAGTTTAGTCGGTGGAATGGTGTCCTTAATAGGTTCAAACCCAGCTCTATTAGCATCGTCGTTTTTAAAGTTAAGATTTTTTTAAAAACTAAGGCAGACTGTAAACAAAAATGAGGCTATAAGGAGAAACGTCGGAAGCTCTATTTTGATAAAATAGAAATTAATCAGCTATAAAATAGAGGGAAATTGAAACTTAGAAATTAAAGAAAAGGATTGAAGATCATTAATAAGTTGAAATTTCAATCACTCACTTCGAATCAGTGAATTAAAAAGAAATTGATAACGGAATTTGTAGAGTTAGTGTAACCATTAATAATATTCCCTTTTCATTAAATCTTATTACATTTATAGGATTTAGAAGATGAATTCTCTTCATGATTGTTTTTAACTACCCATGTGATTACTGTTAGAAATCTCTGTAACAGAGAGCGAGGCCAAGGAATTGCATCCAAGCTCCTGTGAAGTGGCGAATAACTTAAATATTTGAGAAATGGAATTCATGGCCATACTTTCAAAGAATGTCTTATCATGTATAGTTAGCATTATATTGTATTGCATTATTTTAAAGTTATTAATTTAATCATGCCATATTATCTATAGTTTCTTCATACACCATACACATTTATATATATCAGAACATCGAAAAATATCCAGCTTTTTTACAGAAAATTTGACACTTAAATTAAAATGCCTGTTACCTCATAATTCTTCGTTAACTATTCTTTACTAAGGACAAAGCCCTTACATTTAAATTTCGTAAAGATAAGTCCACTTTTAGCAATTTTATCGATTTATAGTCAGAACTTATTAACATTCCCGAAAGACTGTGTAAGCAAATGTGTTTATCACTGAGAAGTTCTGATTATGCGTCCGATGAATTGATGAACGCGCCTAAAGTCAGACTAATTTCCTCATGGAAATGCATAATGTATCATTTCTGTGATCTTTAAGATATGAATTGTTGATCTCGGACTTCACATTTCATATCTCCGCAATCTAGTTTCAGAAACGCGGACTACGAGTTTGCCCGCTGTATTAGTTAGTTAATGGGAAATTACTACATGCACTTGCATAGCAAGATTATTTGTATTATTCAGCATGCATTAGTTACAAATTATGAACTAATTAAGAACTAGATAAAAATTTAGGTACTAATAAAAAGGTATACCTAGAGAAAATAATTTTTTTTATATTTGTTTGTAGAATAGCATTTGTCTCTATGTTCTTTCGCGGGAGAGTATATTAAAAGTAGTTGTTAGTACATTTTCATTGTTTTTTTTTGCGTAGCATTCGGCAAATGTTTTACTTATAAGTGGCTCACTTTTATATATTGTATTTAACACAATATTCCTTGATGAAAGAGGTCGATTACAGTTAATTGTTAGACTAGCTAATTGACCAAATGCATAGGGCGGGCCAAAGAGGAGGAGCATTGTGTTGATTCTGCTCTGGGAGATATTCAAGAGAAGTTGTCTTCAGTTATGATACTACTTTCTTTAATAACGACTACCAGATTGAAATAACAGCAGACTTTATTTACGTAATTAATTCTGGTTTGCAGTATATATATTGTATATATATATATATATATATATTGTATATATATATATATATATATTGTATATATATATATATATACTAGCTGAATACCCGTGCTACGCTACGGAGTACATTCAGATTAAATACAACGGTCAATGTATGCAGTAAGTGCAAAAAAAAGTATTTATAAAAATATCGTAACGGATATTTTTATAGACAAAATAATGTAGAAGAAAATATTCAAATTAAATACAACGGTCAATGATATTAATTTGTATGTTTAATATCCATAAAACATACTCTTTTAAATTTAATTCTTAAAAAACTTCCATCACAATTAGTCTAGTGGTTAAATTTTATCTTTTACCGTATTTTAATATTTTTTCTGTCAATTTATTTCGTTGTTATGCGTGTGACGCAAAACTTAAAGTATCACAAAAAGAAAAGAAACCACGTGATCAGCATTTAATAAATTAAATTTTAAAAATAATCTTTAAAAATTCACCAAAAATCAGAAAATGGAGGTAAAGATTCGAAAAAGATTTCATTTCAAATGAAATTTTTATGCTCTTCCTCGTGATATGAATTTTTCAACCCTCAAATTATTATTTTAAACACAAACTTTAAAGAATATTACAAAAACAGCTTAAAAATTTAATTTAAAGAAATCTAAGAAGAATTTTTCAAAAATATTTCTTAGTGCACTCCTACACTATAAAAAGAATCGCCATGCAAAATTTCAGCCCTTTAGGTCCAGTGGTTTAGTCTGTGAGTTATCTGTCAGTCAGTCAGTTACGGAACTGTTTTATATATAGGGTGTCCATAATTAAACTTCCCTACTTTAAAGTTGTCTACAGTCGAAACTATTGTTCAGAAAGTTATGAAATTTTGTCTAGGACACATTGAAGGGATGGGAATTTGTTTGAGTGAATAAAAAATTAGTTCAAAATTTCACTCCCAGAGGGCATTTTTTGATGAATTACACATTTAGCCAACATTTACTATAGTTAAAAAAATTTATTACAACAAGACATGTTCAACATGACGGCCATCATTTTCAACTACCATTTGAAATTGTAAGGTAGCATGTTCTACAGTTGACCGCAGTGTGTCCGGGGAAATGCTGAGAACATGTCGTGAAATGCTGTGTTTCAGATCAGGTATATTTCTTGGTTTATCAAGACTGACTAGATATTGCACATTTCCCCAAAGCCTAAAGTCCCATGGGTTGAGGTCTGGGAATCGGTGAGGCCATACATTAGGAAAGTGGCGGCTGATGATTTGTTCGTCTGTAAATTGATTTTTGAGAACGTTCTTAACAAGTAGGCTAGTGTGTGGAGAAGCTCCATGTTGCATAAAATTTGTGCGTGAAAGACACTGACGTGATTGCAGATCCGGGACAATTTTATTCAGTAACAAGGATGCATATCACTCCCCGGTGACCGAGCATGTTACTGGACCTCTGGGACTTAATTCCTCGAAAAAAATAGGGCTGAGAATAAAAAATGCAGAAAATCCACACCACACGGTTACTTTCGGTGAATGCATCGGAGCATCTAAGATGAAACGCTGATTTTCTGGTTCCCAAAGTCGGCAGTTGTGATTATTCACCGAACCGTCCAAATAAAAGTGTGCTTCGTCTGTCCAGAGGGTATTACAAGACAAGGCATTTGCAAGGCCATTCTGCATCAACCTCAAAGCGAGCAATAAACTGAAGTGAGAACTGCTGTCGAGTCTCGAAATCATGTGTAAGCAACCTCTGCACAAATTGAAGCTTGTACGGATAATACCGGAGGATATTCCGCATGACCTTCTGGACAGTTGAACAGGGCAGATCCAATGCTTCTGCCACACGACGGACACTGGTACTAGCCTGTTCGTTGGAAGCTTTGTCCTCTTCCATCTGAAGCGCAACCTTCTCTACAGCTTCTGCGGAAACATGTTTCCTTTCTCTTCCAGAACGAATGTTAAAAGAACCAGTTTCTTCAAATTTGGCCACCATTAATCGAAGACCTTTGACAGTCAATGGACCTTTTCGTATCCCCTTCAAACTCCGAAATTTTCGTAGAGCAACTAGTGCTGAATTATCGTTTTGGTAAAACAATTTTACTAACAAAGTACGATCCGTTAATCGTAATGATGACATTCTGATTAGCAATAGCAAGCAGACTGAAATCAAAATCTCCATGAAAGTTTCTAGGTTTTATAACAGTTCCTGCTCTAGGTCGACAAAAATTAATTTTCATATTTGTTTCTTCTTCGTTCCTTGAAATATTTTGTCTGAAAATTAGTTATCGAACAAGTTTCCGATCGACTTTGCAATCACTTTAAAGATTGAAAAATTTAATGAGTATGAGTTATTGTGTTAGGGTGACCTATGGATATAAAGATGGTGAAATCTTAAGTAAAGAACCAGTCGTAAATGTGTAATTCATCAAAAAATTTTGAACTAATTTTTTCATTCGCTCAAACAAATTCCCATCTCTTCAATATGTCCTACACAAAATTTCATAACTTTCTGCACAATAGTTTCGACTGTAGAGAACTTTACAGTAGGGAAGTTTAATTATGGACATCCGGTATATAGATTAAAGGTTAATTACAGGTTACTCTCAAACGAGCTCTATTATTACCGAACTGCTCGGTTCTTATGCTTGAAGCACTTTCGTGCAAACACTTGAAACGGGGTGTACCACTTCAAGGTTTGTACCTCTTGTACCGGTTTGTACCGCTTATATATATATATAAGCGGTACAAAAACCTGCGAAAACACTAAAATCGAAAAACAGAATCGAAAAACAGAAGTGCCTGCGTTAACAGCAACACACCCCCCTATCACAATACGGATACATTTAGTTAAAATAAATAAGAAGAATTATACTAATGGAGTGATGCACACAAATGGCCAGAGAGGGGGGGGGGGGTTGTGACCCCTCTTCCCTGGTTGAACACGTTTTCTTGCCAAGGCGAACACTCCCAGTGGACCAGAGCATCGCGAGACCGAAGACTCGATAAAAGAGTTTATCTAAAACACTCGGTCAAAAAGAGCTGAATAAAAGAGTAAATTTTTTTTATATAAGCCTAAATAAAACTAAAAAATATATATTTAAAAATATTTAAAAATACAAGACCAATTAACAATACATCAAGAACAGCCGAGTCACTCTGTATTTACACAAATTCGCCAATTCTGTTTCGCCCATAAATCCGTATACAGGCACTCACGCAGTTAACTCGATGTTTTTAAGGAACTCATCCCTAGTATTATTTAAAAATCTACACACGTTTTTCATTACGGAAAAGTACGAATAGTGATAATCTAATAATGACTTTATATACTCGAAGATATTATATATTTTTTAACTCGTTATCACTGTATAAATTTTCACATCGTGTTATGTGGTTGAAAATGACATTTCGAAATATCGATTCATGTATCGCAGACCGCCAATCTGTCAGTTTGTTAATTTTGATGTCATATTTTGTACGTTTGTCGTATATTCTATATTCTATCATGCAATTGCTCCCACGCCTTAGATTTATGTCTAAGTAATCTATACTATCATCCGTATTTTTTGATGTTTCTGTCAACTCTAAGTATTCCGGGTAAAAGTCGAACTTAATAACAGATCCGCCATTTCGGAATAATATTAGGACATCGTCTACGTATCGTAGGTATATCATATCGTTGTTAAAGTCTATTCCGCTCTCGTATGTATGCAAAAAAATGTCAGCAAGTGCGGAAGAGCAGGCTTCCCCCATTGGTATACCTCTCTTTTGTTTGTATAAATTTAGTCCATCACTTACATAAGTCTCCTTTAGCACGATTTGTAATAATGTCAAATACTTTGGCTGTGTTATGTATTCATTGAGGTCATATTTTGCATATGCCTATTGCATGATGCATATTAGGTCTTCGATGTCAATAGAATTGAATAAATCGGTAAAATCATAAGATTTGATGTTAGTCATGTCATTAAGCCCTTCCACTAGATCTATTACTTTTTTACTGTTTTTTATAATGTGAAAACCGTAACCAGCAATTTTTATGTATATATTCTTAATTACGTTGAGTAGTTTGGTGTTAGCTGTTTCTAGATATGATTTACAACCCACAGTTACGGATCAAAATTTCATTGGCTGTTTGTGTAGTTTAGGGATTAACACGACATATGGGTATTTAATGTTATTTATCTTAAGTCCTAATTTCTTATACAATGCAATAATTCTCTTTCCTATTGTTTGCCTATCTTCTAGCATTTTTTTTGTATTGTGATTCATCGCTATATACTTTGTTCAATAATTTACAATAATAGCCTCGGCATGTTATGGCGTAATTTGATGTTACTTTGTCAATGTAGCTTATCACATATTTATCTTGTAATGTGGTTATTTCCTTCTTTATATCATCGGTACTTATGTTGTCGAATATATAGGGTTTACAGCTTAGGGCTCTAATATATTCCCCATACCTTTTTTACCACCGAATCTTTCCATTCGTCAAATGCACATATCGGGATACTATACTTAACTGCACACTTATATACAAAGTTTTTATATAGGATCATACAGGAAAGCCTGTACCCTAGCCGCGTTCTTTAAAAACAGATGATAAAAATTTAGTATCGCTAAAATTCTACGCAACCCATCAACCGTTTCTGGTAAGGGATAATCCAAAATGTATTTAACTTTCTCGGGGGTAGGCGCAATGCCTTTTTCCGAAACCAAAAAACCTAAGGATTCTAACTGGTTTTGTCCAAAAATACATTTAGATGTATTTATCACCAAACAATTTGCTTTTAGTAGTTTGAAAACCTATTCAAGGTCAGCCTTGTAACTTTCTTCATCGGTAGATGCTACCAAAATATCATCGATATATGCAAAGCAACAATCGAGATCACGAAGAATATTGTGAAGAATATTGTGCTGGAACGTTTGAGCAGCATTTCGAAGTCCAAAACACATATAAAGGTACTCAAATAACCCGAACGGTGTGATTACCGCGGTTTTTGGTATATCAGCTTCCTCTATTGGGATTTCATGGTACGCTTTTTTCAAATCTATTTTAGAAAAAAATCTTTTGACCATTTAACTGTGCCGAAAAATCTTGTATATGAGGGACATTATAGCGATCAGGTACTGTACAAGCATTTAATCGCCTAAAGTCACCACATACTCGTAAAGAACCGTCCTTCTTGGTTACAGCATGTGACGGACTGGACCAGGGACTTTTAGAGGGGCGGATAACATCCTGGTTTAATAAATCTCTAAATTCTTCCTTAAGTGCTTTCAATTTTTCTGGGTTCAAACGCCTAGCTTTTGAAAAAAAAGGAGGTCCAGTAGTTTCGATTTCATTGTGGCAATGTGGCCACAGCACGTCGTTAAAATAAGGTCATAATTTTTGTAACACAAGAAGACACCAGAGATTCTAAGTTAAATTAACGTCCTTTATTGGACTACTAAACAATGTACATTATTATTTACAAGTAATAACAATTAGTAGATGGGCACCTTACACGTGCAAACCAAACTCGCTAGGCTCATAGCTAAGTCACAGCTCCGGAGCCCCCAGTCAAATCTCGAAAAGCGTCTCTGGTCGGTCCCCTGGTCTCGGATGCGAGTCGGAGATCCCTTTTTAAAAGCTTCGCGCTCCTCGTGACAATCAGTCAGCCCGCTGACGTCATCTCGCTCCTGACCGCTCCTTCAGGCTGTTTCTCCCCGGCAGAAACGACACCACAAAGGCGGTTCTTTTTGTCAGCCGAGGGTCTCCTCTTTCAACTGGACATCTACCACGCCTCTTGATCCACGGTATTGTTAACGATGCTTTTCCAATTTACTTAACCGTAATTGAAGCTGAAAGGTTGCATTGGCCCCTCATCGGGTCTTTGTTAGCCTGAAAAATGTACAATCCTCTGGAACAGAAAAAATATTATTAACAGGTCTTTCCTTGGAGATCATCTGCCGCCAAGAAAACTGAACTCCTTTATGTCACATACAGAACAGTTTGCCTTTTCAATATTGTTCTCTGAATAACATATGAGGAATGGAGGCAATTACGTCTACCGCTTGCGGAGTGTGTTGTCTACATCACGCGCAAACAATTTAACCTTTCTGCCCAGTTCACAGAATAGCAAGGAAGGGGTGGAGGCAGGTATCGACAAAGGTTGCCGACATCATGTCGTGGATTACGACATATAAAAAAATAGAAAAGGTGCAGACAAACCAATTAACAAACGGGACGGAAAATGAAACAGTGAAATGACGCCAGACGATACAAGAAGAATGTCATGGGGATACGGTATGTTAGAAGTTCGAAAAGTGCAGACAAGCCAATTAACTCGAACAAACGGGGGTAAAATGAAAAATTTGAAATGGCGCCTGTTGTACAAAGGACCGGATGAAGAAGAAGGAATTGAAAAGCAACAGTTAAGAGACGAAACAGCGAGGGGTCTACATATAGAGGACATCGAGATGAAGAGGGAATTGTTGGCAAAGAGATGACCCCACACATAGGAGATGTTCTGGGAAAACATGATCCGTAGAAAGGCAGGGGTGAGTCGAAGGCGGAATTGTTTTAATATGAAACGCCCCTCACTCTGAATGGTTTAAAGAAATAATTAGATGGTAAAAATTAGCGAATCGAAGTGGAAGTGAGAGAAAATGTGGAACATGAGTGACGAAGGAAAATGTAAAAGGCGGGGCGTTGAGAAGATAAAAAATAGAGAGAGTGAGAATATTAAAAAAAAAGACATGATTGATTTTGGCAATCAGACTCGGCACACGGATATAGAGTAGTAGCCTCGTAAGCGAGAAGTTTAAAAAGAGTATATGGGAGATTGCGCCCAGACTTAGCACATCGCTATAAGCCTGCAAGCCAAAGATCAGAGGAGAATGGATGAATAGTGGAGCCGAGAGAGATTGCCTGACCCCTGCAAGCTAGCGATGAGAAGAGCATAGAGGAGCGTCGGAGCCAAGATAGAATGCCTGACCCCTGCAAGCTAGCGATGAGAGGAGAATAGTTCAGCTGCGAAATCAAGATAGATTGCCGGACCCATACCAGCCAAAGATGGAGAACCGAACCTGCCGTTAAAGTCCGCCTCTTCCCGCGCCATATAGCGATTCTGATGACTGCGTTCCCCAGCGAAAGTGAATCCTGATGAAAGATATCCCAATCGATGCACGTGAATATGCCGGCGAATGTTTCCCTTCTGCAGAAATCATATATATTGCGTACTGAAATGAAATCAATTTAAATAAGTGAAATAGTACAATTAAATAATACTTTGATATAATGAGTGTTTCTTTAGGTTGATAATTATCAATAATGTAATTGAATGTGTACTAATATATGTGTTATGTTAATAAATTAATGTATTGTTTAGAATTCAGAGTAATGGTATCATTGCCTACTACTATACTAAATCACGACCCACCAATGAACTCTACCACACATCACAACATGTTTAACGATACCTTTACTTTTTTCTAAGTTTAAATTTGGGCTAAATATATCAGGATATTTCATAAGTACGTTATAATAGGGAGAATCAGCATTGATTGGAGTTAATCTGAATTTTATCTCAGTCGATCCAAACCCTTTAGCATACACAGACGTATTAACGTCTATAAGTCGACGGTTTTTAACGTCAATCAGCAATCCATACCTATCTGAAAAACCAGCTCCCAGAATGGGTAGGGAAACATCAGCTACTACAAAAGTCAAGTGATATCTCTTTTAAAACCCTATATCTAAAGCCAATCTTTTAGTGCCGTAAGTCAGTATCTGACATACGGCACTAAAAGATTGGGGTGTTGCGTTATCGTGCAACAAAATCACACCGTCGCTCAATTTTCCCAGGCGCTTCTCTTTAATTGCTTTACGCAACCGGTTCAACGTTTTACAATACGAAAGCCGAGTTGATTGTCGTCCCTTTCGGCATAAATTCCACTCGCCGCACAAGGCCCGCTAAACGTGCGAACTGCTGCAGCGATACAAGTGGGAGGTATGGCAACAACCACCATACAGTCCCGACTTTGCGCCATGTGATTTCCATGTTTTCGGTAAGCTCAAAAAGGATCTCGGTGGACAACGATTCCGAAATGATGAGGAGGTGAAAGCAGCTGTCTCCGTGTGGTTACATAGCGCTGGAGGAGATTTCTATGCATCCGGAATCGAAAAGTTGGTTGTCCGTTCGGAGAAATGTTTAGAGTCTCCTGGGAACTACGTGGAAAAGTGAATTTACATTGTATGCTGTCATAGCCGTGTTGCTTTTGTATAGGTTATTTAATAAATGGCCATAACTTGGAAGTGCAACTTACTTTTTGATCTGCCCTCGTAAATATATATATATATATATATATATATATATATATATATATATATATATATATATATATATATATATATAGTGCTAGATTTCTAGAAATAGAGGTGCCGGAGCGGTAACCTTCTTGGGTGTGTGGGGGGTATTCCAAATTATTGATAAAGTGAGGTACATAAAGAGAGGTACCGGAACGCCGTCCGGCGCGTTTCACCTCAAATCTAGCCCTGTATATATATATATTATTTTATTTTTCATTCTCTTGGAATACATGCTATGTTACAAATTGAAATCATATTGTATATATTTGTTTTGGGAGTACTGGTAGCGCCACCTGGCTGCTTCGCGTTTTTGCGCGAAGCGTGATTATTTTAGTTGTGTTGGACTCTTGAACGAATAAAAGCCTGACGCTTGAATTATTGGTGATTTAAGATTTCTTGAATTCTTGGATATATACACTGCTGGCCACCCAAATTGCAACACCAAGAAAGACAAGAGATATCACAACAAACTTTATTTTGTAGATAACATGTTGACCAAGTATCAAATGATTAAATTTATAGACTTCTGTGAAGTGTGGTTCCTGCCAAAATCAGTAGTCAGAGTAGCCGCCATTGTTGGAGATCACCGCTGCCACACGCCTCGGCATTGATTCAAAGAGACTTTGGATGAGTTCTTGGAGTACAGCAGACCAAGCAGCTTGCACACGTTGCCAAAGTTGATCTGCTGTGGCAGCTGGGGATGGAATCTGGGTCAATCGTAGAGCAACCATGGACCACATGTTTTCTATCGGCGAAAGATTCGGAGAGCGAGGCGGCCAGGGAAGCAATTAAATCTGGCGATTGACGAAGAACCGTTGGACAATGCGTGGCATGTGTGGTCGCGCATTATCCTATTGAAATATGGCTGTGGGCAAGCCCTGAAGGTAAGGAAGGACAAGTGGCTCCAACACCTCGGAGATGTAGCGCTGGCTGTTTAATGTACCGGCAATGCGTACTAGAGGTGTGCGAGAGTGATATCCAATACCGCCCCATACCATAATACCCGGTGCAGGACCAGTGTGTCGGTGCATAACGCAGCTGTTTAGCATCCTCTCTTCACGGTGTCTCCATACTCGAATGCGAGCATCGTGGTGTTGCAGACAGAAGCGTGACTCGTCAGAAAAGACAATTTCATTCCATTCTGCCGTCCACATCCTTCTGTCATCGCACCATTTGCGGCGGAGACGTCTGTGGGTCAGCGTCAAGGGTAGACAAAGCAATAGACGTCTTGCGGACAGACCACTCTGCTGTAAACGGGAGTCGAATGGTACGCGCAGACACTGGATGATGTGTTACAGACTGCATGTGCTGTGCTATGGTTCGTGATGTGACTGAGCGATCCGTCACTGCCATGCGCACAATTTGCCTGTCATCACGTGAAGTGGTGCGCTGAGGTGGATGCGATCGAACACGCCGGTCCGTCGTACCCTCCTGCATCCAACGATCACATATCCGCATTACAGTTGTTTGGTTTCCGATTTCCCTGAAAGATAATCCACAATCTCGGTAGGCCACTATCCTTCCTCTGTCGAACTCGGATACTTGATCAAAAGATGATCGCTGTTTTCGACGAGGCATAATTGATCGTTTTTTTGAAAAAACACAAGAAAAACACAATTGCCGAACTTGGTGTCTCCAGACTCGAATGCGACCATCGTCGAAATCTCCAAGCCTTAAATAGCAATTTGAAGTGGCGCCACAGGCGCGCGTGATGTGCGTCTGCGCTGAAATTCTAATCATTTGCATATCTCACCTCCGCTAATCCATGTTGTAAATTTCATGTTATTTGCATGTTTCCTTCAGGGTGTTGCATTTACAGTGGCCAGCAGTGTATTTCTTGAACTTTCATCAAGCACTTTCTTCAAGCACTTTCTTGAACTTTCTTTCTTAAATTTATAGACTTCTGTGAAGTCTTTTATATCGTCGAAAGATCCGGAGAGCGAGGCGGCCAGGGAAGCAATTCAATCTGGCGATTGACGAAGAACCGTTGGACAATGCGTGCCACGTGTGGTCGCGCATTATCCTGTTGAAATATGGCTGTGGGCAAGCCCTGAAGGTAAGGAAGGAAAACTGGCTCCAGAACCTCGGAGATGTAGCGCTGGCTGTTTAAAGTACCGGCAATGCGTACTAGAGGTGTGCGAGAGTGATATCCAATACCTCCCCATAACATAATACCCGGTGCAGGACCAGTGTGGCGGTGCATAACGCAGCTGTTCAGCATCCTCTCTTCACGGTGCCTCCAGACTCGAATGCGAAATCGTCGAAATCTCCAAGCCTTAAATAGCAATTTGAAGTGGCGCCACAGGCGCGCGTGATGTGCGTCTGCTCTGAAATTCTAATCATTTGCATATCTCACCTCCGCTAATCCATGTTGTAAATTTCATGTTATTTGCATGTTTCCTTCAGGGTGTTGCATTTACAGTGGCCAGCAGTGTATTTCTTGAACTTTCTTCAAGCTATCCCACGCCGTAAGGAAAAGTTAAATATTCTTTTCTACTACTTTAAAGACAGTTTGAATTCACGAAGAAATATTTTGTAGAAGAATAAAACACGTTTTTCCAAAAATTATTAAAAAATGCTGGAATTTTTCAAAATATTCCTCGCGTTAATTTTCCTATAATTTCTTCCAAATTTCTCAGGATTGTTAATTTAATTTTTTGTCTCAAAACTGCGCAAAATTCTTTAAAACCACAAATATTTTTCATATTTATAGGTAATAAAATAAAGGAAAAACATGCAAACACATAAAAATATTACAGGCAGATTTAAAAAAAAATTAATATTTATGGCTTTAGATTCATACCAAAAAAAATCAATGCACAATAATATTTATATATATTCGGTAAACTTATATTAAGAAATATAAGGTTTTTAAATGATTCGGAATGCACACGGAAAATTTTGAAAAATGCCAGCAATTTTCAAATTTTTTGTGAAAAACGGGTATTATTCTGTCAAAAAATCCTTATTTTGAATTCTGAGGGTTCCCAATGTAATAAAAAAGAATACAAATTATTCTCATTTTGTATATAGAGTTAAATATTGATAATTAAAATTTTGAGAGTGAAAATCCCTTGTCCCCTTACTAACATAAGACTACAACAATTTCATTGAGAAATTTCAGTTTGAGGGTGATGGCGAAACGTTCAAGAAGGGGGTTCATGCTGAGTTTTGTTCATTTACACACATTTTTTTTTTTCTTACAGATAAAATATTTTATTATTTTAACATTTATAAACATTTTTACGGCCGAAAACTATTTAATCTCATAGCAGTATTATCAAATTTATTAAGGTATGCTATTCATTCAAAAGCGAATGTACATGATATGCTTTTCTGATTTTTTGGTTAGTTATCGTAAAATAGTGAGTATAATACGTACTTTTTTTCTACATTTTGGTCCGCAAAAACGTATGATATTCGTGTACAAAACCCCCCCCAAAAAACCGTAGTTTTAAATATACGTACCGCACGAATAACCTAACGTACAGCAGCTATAAGACGTTGTCGCGACGGATGCACGCGTACCTGCACTCCGTGATTCATCTACCCATTTACTAAGTAGGTATTCCTTTTAAAGAAACGAAACTCACAGTTCGTATCGCACACGCGTTCGTTTAATAACAGGTCCCTTGAAATAGTGATATTTCCCGTCTGTTGCAAGTGCAAAAAATTATTATTTTATTTTATTTATTTCCCTCAAAATTTCTTCAAGACGGTCTTATTCGGCATCAGAAAAACTATCAACTGTTAAACGTGAGACATCAGTGAGAACGACCTATTATGGGAGGATGCGCAGGTGTGTCATCAAATGAGGATGATGATGGTGATATATATTACGACGGCACCAATAATTATGACATGGACGCAACAACAACAGATGAGCTGTATTCTAATGAAAGTGATTAAGACTGTGTTACGTCTTGGCCCTTTTCGGGGAAAAAGGGCCACCCAAGCAAAAGCCCTCCCTTTACGAATGCTGCTTTTCCAAGAAACCATCGTGGGTCGCTCCTGCACCCCCCCCCGGCCAGCTGAAAAACAAAAGGAGAGATGCAATGCGTGGGAGTCTACCAGGAAAGAGTGGCTGGTATTAAGCCTCGGATTTTTTCCGTCGACAAGCACGGCCGAAAGTGCGCCGTGCGGACCGGAGGCCTGAAAATTGCTCTCCCGGCCCCCGGGTTAGTCCTAGTGACTTTTGGAGAGATACATCTCTGTTGAGAGACTTTTGAAAGATATTTTGTTCCTATAAAATCTCTCATATGCAGAGGAGCATAGACTCTCTGCCTTGTACATAGTGTACATAATTTACTTGTGTAATACAAGCTCTGTGTGATATACCGGGAGCGTCATAAATTCGTGCAAAGTTCAAAAATTCATAATAAGAGAAATAATCCTCGGAAAATTTTTCTGTTTCCGCCAATAAGATCAGAGGGACATTGGATATTTTTCCATGTAAAAAAAAAAAAAAAAGTTTCCAAAAGTAACTGAAAGAGGTTGCTCACACGTCATACTGAGACGTTTTACGCAAATCAGGCAAACTCAAACAGAAAATCAAACAGATCACAATAACATGAGACTGTGCATTTAATTTAATGTAACAGATGTTCAACATTACTACCAGCACAAGGTAATAGGCAAGTGAGGCGCGTCACTAAGCCCATTACAGCGGATTCTAGCATCGATGGCAGCGATTGTCTGTCGAATGACATTTTTCAGTTCCACCAAAGTGGTTGGGGAGCCTCGGTAGACATGAGACTCTAAGTATACCCCAAACAAAAAATTTGCCCGGGTCAAGTCTGATGATCGTGAGGGCCACTGAAAATTACAACCGTGACTTATAGAACTCGGTCTTCAGTGAAAAATTCCAACAGGAACGTCTTGATATCACGTGAAATGTGGGGCGGGGCACCATCCTGCATGAAGGTGACAACAGTAACGCACGTCTTTCTTGCAATGCAGCCTTAACGTGGTCACGCAAAAGCGCCCTCTTTCGCTTACTTTGGAAACTTTTTTTTTTTACATGGAAAAAAAAATCCAATGTCCCTCTGATCCTATTCGCGCAAACAGAAAAATTTTCCGAGCATTATTTGTTTTATTACGAATTTTTGAACTTTGCACGAATTTATGACGCACCCAGTAATTGTCTCTCGTATGTCTCATTTTCCACCGAGGACGTTACAGCTGATAATTTGACAGTATCGTTTGTTTTGAATTCAAAATTTAAGTTTTTTTTCCCTACCGAATATGACGTTTCCGTTTCTTTTTATTACAAATTTTATTTCTGCTAATAAGTCTCTGTGCAAATTTAAATAAAATATTGAAAAGTTATGGTTGAATATTATAGTCGAATTTTAATTTTTTTCAGAAAATTTCGTGCAAAATTAAGCATGCGTATTATACACGTGTGTGTATTATAGTCAAGATTTTGCGGTATAGTATTTTAGACAAAGAAGATACTTTCAGTTGCTTTGTTTTAATATTTGCTTTCTTATTCTGTGTCGCTTATGAAGTTTCATTTTTTGTTTGTGATAGAATAATATTACTCTAAGGATTCTGTGATCCGAGCCAGTCACCCGATTGTGTACGGAAAATCCGAAAAAAAAAAAAAACCAATCTAAAAATGGCACTGCTTACCGAAAAAATATATAATTAAAAGATTTTTAAATGAATTAATGACAGGATTAAATTAAAAAAATAAAACTTACATTGAATTTCTGTGCAAAAAAAAAAAACAACTTATATTTCTCTATTTACTAGCTTGAGAATTCTACTCTTGAGAATT
The DNA here is from genome assembly GCA_907164885.2 of Dolomedes plantarius. Lineage (NCBI taxonomy): Eukaryota > Metazoa > Arthropoda > Arachnida > Araneae > Dolomedidae > Dolomedes > Dolomedes plantarius. The sequence goes on from OU015491.1 coordinate 54,364,870, forward strand.
GAAAATTTATTTTTAGTTTCCTTTTATTGAGTCATAAATGTGACTCATCATGTGTAAAAAGACGCATAAAGAGAGGATAACCTGCTTTCAAATCTCAGTCGTTTGAAATTGATGCGTCCTCAGGCAAATAGCTTGGAGGGGGAGTAGTTAAGTGCAAGGAGTTTATGTAATAGAAATTTTAATATTATAAATTTTGCCATTTCAAATTATGCGTAGAATAATTAAACTGTTCAAATTTAATGTTTAATTTGTCCAATTTTTTGTTCAGTGTGGATTACTTTTATTGGTGTTGTTTACTTATATATAGTCTGCATTCATTTTTCTATATTTTCACTTGCTTTTTACTACCGCAAGACATTTTTTTCCTGCATAGTGTTTAACTTTTAGTTCTTTCAAAAGGGTAGCAAAAAATGTATGAACTAGTTTTTAATATACTGAGAATTATATTAAACTAAGCGACACTGCCTTTTTTTTCAGTTTGGCTTGTTTGCCTCATATATATTTTTTACATAAAGGGCAGCTTTCTTTTAGCTTTTACTCCTTTCAAAGAAATGCCATCATAGGAAAGTTTTAAAAAAAAAATCTTGCATGAAAATATCATGAAAATTTAAGCTAGAAAATACGTTCATAATAAAAATGTGATCTGATATCTTTTGAGTTTCTCTTATGTATGTTTAACGTTGTCAGATCATTTCTTTTTTTTTCTGTCTATGAAAAGGAAGTTTTGTTTATCATTTAAAATACTTTATAAAACCTTTAAACATATTTTTGTTTCATGCAGGTACTTTAAAAACTCGTCAAATGGTTTTTAAATATTTACGAACATTGTTGACAAGGAACAAGATGCAAAAAATATATAAACTGACAAGAAAGTACATACTATGAATATTAAAATGCCTGTTTCTCAGAATTATTATTAGTAGCTTTTCCTATTTTCAAAATGTTTACATTTGAATCGTAAGAATACTAACTAGAAAACTACTACCATATAATAATTACTCGAAACTATCTTTGTAGATTTTAAATAAAACAAAATAAAGCTAAATATTCCAGAAATTGAAGGATGTTAGGAAATACCTTAAAGAAACTGAGACACTTTATGGTTTTGACTCTTACAACAATAAATATTTATCGATGAAATATATTAATATGTAATACGTATATGCAGCAATCTCAAGAAAACGTATATCATTAGGTATCATTTTAAGAAGCATAACTACAATGCCCATGGAGACGTTTATATTGCTTTGCAGCCTCTTTTATAAGGAATGTAGCAGGCAAATTACTATTCAAATGGATATGGGCTGCAGGAGATAAAAGCGCTCCATATTTTAAGTTATAACAGCACTGTTATAGTATGATTTTCAAATGATTTTTTTTACACATGACAACTAAGCTGATGTAAATTGAGCCCAATGAATGGCTGTCAAGCTGAGTATCAATCCACGCAAGTGGTACCTCATAGTCCAAGACCTTTGACATTGTAACAATCGTAATCTGTTCATTTGACGTTTTTCTCTCAAGTAAAATTTCAACTTATGTTTCTACATACTCTATTATTACAAACATAATTTTGCAAGAAAAAGTAACGATTACATTTTGATGACACAAAGAGACATTAGATTTTATCTTTTGTGGAACTGCAAGCGGATGTCTTATAGAATCTTCTTCTCACAATTTCTCTGAAACTATTGTCAATTTGTGCTAATCTTATAACTTATATTAACTGAACTTCTATTTTCATTATGATTTCGAACAGGTTATGTGAAATGCAGTCTGTATTGTCACGCGTGAAGAATAAAAAGAACCAGAGATTAGGTTTCTAATCAGTCACTTTGAACGAGGCTAATTGATGAGTTTGAAGTCTACAGCTTAGTCTTATTTATTGTCGTAGTAAACATTGTAACTGGGGACTGTCGTTAATGTATATAACAGATGGATAAAGCCAACACTTTTGCAGAAAGAAGATGCTCTATTATTTTAAATCTAGGGTCCGACATGCAATTATAACGTGAGAATTAGTTTGGCTGCTTAATTGATGGTTGCACTCTACCAATGATTTATAAGATAACGCCCACTTGCAATTGATCTAATTCGATTAGTTTGGCCACCCAAACAGTTTGTGATTTGTCACAGCCTCTACAATAAACGTCTAAGCCCGAATGAAACCAAACTATTGGATCAGTCAAATTTTATTCTTCATTGGGGATATAGGAGACAATGCATTTTTTACTTTTGCTTGGTTGTTATTTTACCAATACATTTATGTGGTGTTTATTGACTAATATCTTAGGAATAGAATTTTAGAAGTTGAATCTAAACAAAAATTTTAAATTCAGTTTTTCAATAATTACGTGTTATTTCACTTTCTCATAAAGAATTAAATTAATGAAACTCTGAAAATTTAACTAAGGTACGTTTCATTATCAGTTCATCTTTCATTATCAGTTTCGACATAATACGTTTTTTCTTTAAATATATTAAATAATAATTTTAAAGTGATAAAATGTTTTATAAGTTCTCTCCTCTAAATCTCTAAGATAAGGCGATTTTTCTTTCCTTGTAAATGTTAAAAAAGTTTATAAAGTTAAAAAAAAATTGGAACCGTCCATAATTTATTTATATTTTTTTTCAATCCAACGTATTCTAATAAGTCATTAAAAATGCTTCAAAAGGTGTTATTTCAAAGGGTTTTAACGTAGGATTACGTTTATCCATAACGGTCCTTCGGAAAGGAAAATTTCAGACCCTAAAACCAGTGTTGTCAATCTCTACGAAGCGCCTCCCCCTAGCGCCATCTCGAAATCCCCCTGTTCCCCCCTAACACCAACACCCCCCTAACCCCCTAGACCTTCCCAAAAGAAATTCTGGTCCAAATAGGCATCCTGTTTGAGAGATAAATTGAAATAAATAGAAAATACACACTTACATAATGAAATGGAGGTTTATTTACATTTAACATATGTATGGAACTTATAATCTAATAAAAAAAAACGCGTCTCGATTGTACAAAATATTAAAAAATGTTCACCCCACAAAATGCCCCTAAAAGAATGTGGCCCCTAAAAACACCCCTTTTCATCTAACTTACCCCCAAATTTAGGGGGAAAGCACCCAAGTTGGCAACACTGGCTAAAACCGTCCGTCCATCCGTCCTCGCAGGTTATAATTTTGGCAGCGCGCGAAACCCAGTCTATTGCTTGGACAAGTTAAATAGAAAAGTACCCAGATGCATCAAAATTTTGGCATACATATATGTATATATATGCATACTTACATATATATAGATACATATACACATACAAAAGAGGTAAGCAACGATAAGTAATCCTACGTAAATAACCCGCGGTAGTTTCGTTAAAAGAGACTACCTGAATTTTTTTTTTTTAAAGTATGTTTGTAAAATGTTAGCTTAATGAATCTTTTCCTCTCCTAATTTTTTTTTCAATTTCTATTAATAATTTTAAAGTCCTCCTTTGACTAAAACATAAAAGTAATGATTAAGTGCTTTAAGCATTTGCTATTTACTGAATATAAATTTTAATTAAATTTCAAGTAATTTAATGAAGAATTACTCTTTTCACTTCCTTGGATTGGCATGCACTAAGACCGGATTTAATGTATTTGTTTAAAACCAAATGAATATTGAACTAAATAATTCCAATAAATGATTAAACTAACTGAAAAAATACGAAATTAAAATAACAAATTAATTTTCTATTTTTCTTCCGGATATGTCTTTGATAAGAGAAATAATCACAAAACTACTAACTGCCTAATTTTTTTTTCTAAATTTTAATCTAGGTATTTTTGTTATTTTTTTTTCTCAAATGCAACACAAACTTCACGTTCTTAAAAAAAATAGTCAAAAAATAGAAATAAGTAACAACAAAAAATAATGCTGTCCATTAAAATAATAATAGGGAAATGCTGGCCAAAAATTAATTAATATTTACTTATGATTTTTTAAGAATTGGTGTTTTCGGCTGTGAAAACAAAAACTGCAGACCAGCCATCTTAATCCAAATGCGTTTTTTTAAAAAAATTGTGATTTTTCTTTTAATTCTTCGAAAGGGAGTATTTATATGTTAATAACAATAATTTATTATAACTATAACTTTCGAGAGACTCAAAAGTTGTTTTTTCACGCAGTGAAATAATTGCAGAACCTTCTCAAGAAATTTTTTTCAAATGTATTATTTACCATACAATTGAAAATATAGTATTTTTAACTCCTCTATCTAGTTTTTGATTGGTTTACATAATCCAGACCCTGTGAAATGACTGTTAAATCATTCACTCAAAATTATCTCTTTTAAAATAAATTTAAAGCAAAAAGGGTTTTATTAATTATTGAAATCAATTAAAAAATTCCCAGCTACTAATGAAACAAAAACTTTTAGAAGCCAATGAGCATAAAAAACAGGTGATTTTGTCACATCCTTCGTAGTTAGTTCTATTAATATGATACTATAAAAATTTTACAGCGATCGCTTTGGGACCGTTTATGAATTTAAAATTTTTGAAATCTTTACATCAGTAACCAAATTAAGGAGTTTTAAATTTAATTTATTATATGTTAAAGTCAAAAGTTTAAAGTCCAAAGATGAATATTCGAACAAAAAGAAAAGTCAAGTGGTGAAATTAAATCATAGAATCCAACTAAATCGTTCCTTTTGCCCCTGTTAATTCTTAGCTAATTCAAAGCCAGTCTTGTTGCCAAAATAATGTCCTAATCAATAAATAATGACAAGTTTATGTAACGTGTAAAAATATGAAGATTGCTTACGAATCAGAAGTTCAAATAAGAAAGACCACTTTTTATAAGACATTATTAATTTGCGAGGTGAAGACAAGTCTAGGCAAAGTCCCAAACGAAACTGTCTAGGCAAGGTCCCAAAAACCAAAATCATTTTCTGCTTCTTATTTGCCCTTTATTCTTTCTGTTTCACCTCACAAGTGATGCAGAAACATTATAAAAATAGAAATCTGTCCTTCTCAAAGAATCCCCCAGCAACACACTTAAATTTTTCAGAGCCTGGAGATGGTCTTTCTCGAATACGTAGAAGGAAAAGATACTCGAAAATGAAATCGAGCTGTTAGGTGTGATCTGTGTAGAAAACGGACCTGTGTAGAAAACATAACCTGTGTAGAAAATTGTATCGATGGGCACTGCGACGCCAGCAGAGAGGGAGAAGTTTTCGCTTCTCAGCTCGCTCCTCGCACTCGCAAAAAGGGGTCATGTAATCCCCGTTGAAATTCCCATCTGGGTAAGAATTTCTATAAATTGTTATACATTTGTTACGTTACAATAAAACCAAACGGTCTAATGATCGTTGTTGTCTATTTGTCGTAGGTCGTCAAAATCGATAATCTGGACTTGAGTTCGTGGGGTAACGGACCAGCCCCGTATGCTGCTTTCCTGCATTACCTTAATAGAATACCGCTATTAAGATTTAAAAACTTCGTCATGAGGAAGACGGACGGCATCTTCAATTTTCCGCGTCTCTTCTTTTTTTTTTACCAGATTTTACTCTGGGTATTCATATTTTATTCCGATAATTGTTTCACATGATGCAGAAAATTCAGTTGCAAATATCCTCGAAATCTTACAAGATTGTTGCAGTGATCTTCTCTCCTGCTGTTTCAGAACGGATGATTCCACGGATTTATCCAAGTTTCAACATCAGTAATAATTCTTGCATTGGAAGCGACTGGTCGTAAGTAATAAAACCTCTCAATTTTTCTGTGAAGCTTGAAACAATCCTGCATCTGGAAGGATCCATGGATCTGTAAGATTCCATGGAACACCGAAACGTTGTACTTATTTATAACTCACAAATTGACCTCCTACCACCTTTCTAACCATGCCTCCCTGATTCACGGTCAAAATTTTGTGGCATATTTCCGATGGGTTGTCACTTCTACAAGTCGCCATCTTCCTATGTTCGGCCGCAAGTGAAATGCTCCGATTAGTATTTCAGATAGTGATCTGAAGATGCACCATTCTTCTATGTGGCCACCATACGCTGATAAACGTTCTTTTAACCATTTTCATCCCAAGTCGAAAATCTGATGACGAATTTTTGTTGTTCCAGTTTTAGTTTTTTTTATTGCAGTAGTTAACACGCCTCAATCAATTGACGAAAGATCCTAAACCCTAAAGAAACATATAAAGCTGTAACTATAGCCAACTAAATAGGGAAGGACTGTAGAAAGCGATGAAAGAAAAAAAATGGTTTATGACCATGCAAAGTGAGTTAGGTAAATTACTTTTCGAAAAAGCCAGCTAATGATCCAGTTTATAGGTAACAAATAAGTGGTCGTCTACAGTTTAATTCATTTTATTGTTGGGCTGGTTTGTCAAGTAAGATATTAAAGAAGCCTGACGTCGATTAATTGATGACGTGAATTAATTTTCGATATAACGTTCGATTTAACGTTTCGCGAATAACTTTGAAATATTAAAAAATATTAAAATAAAATTTTCCAGCATATATCCGTAAATCTATTATAGGAAAAATATACATCCATCGTATGTGCCAAACAAATATGCGCCTTCTTTTGTTTATAACAGCTGCTATTTATTTGGCCTTAAAAATATCTTTAACAGAGTAAATGTTTAATTTTCAACAGAATATTATTTTAAGTCCAAAACGTAACATTTGAAACCGATACACAAGATTTTAAAAGATCACATTGTATAAGTTTTCAATCAGGCATACATATATCCTGATGAATCAAAAGAGTTACGCAGTTTGTTAAAAAAGCATTTGTGAGGAATAAAACCTCGCGTCATACGCTTCATTTCAAAGGAGAAATAAAGGAGAGTGAGTCAGAAAGCGCATTTTTGCTCTTTGACGTATTTATGCGATGAGCTGACTGACTTAATGTGCAGACAGCATTTTATTTTACATTTGCAGCTGCAGTTTTGTGCTCTGATATACGCTATTCATAACTTCATCGTCTGCCTTTGTTTCACTTTCATATTTTATGTTTATTTTCATCGATTGTCAAAACATGCCGAAAAGGCATTTATTTCTGGGCACATATCACGACCATTATTCTTAGTTTACGTTCCCTCTGACTCGTGTTTTGCTCGTTTTGTTTTGTTATTGCTGTTATCCTCGATGCCGTAAATCAAAACTCAGAAACTATTCTGTACTTATGCGAAAGGGGATAAATCGCGTTTAAACAGAATTTGAGCAAAAAATTATTTACATATTTAAGACTTTACTGGTGACACCATATTTAAAGGATATGCAACATCCTTTATCGTCTTTTTTTTTGTACATCTTAAGGCAGTGCTTCCCAGACCTGGTAAATTACCAAAAACTAAGTAAAAACATTTTTCGGGGCTAATTTGTTTTGAGTGATTTTATAAAAGTTATTTAATGAAATTTCTTCATATTATGAGCTGGAAAATACCACTGATATGATGAGGCTAGGAACCTAATGTAAGTCTGCATAGAGTCCATAAGGCTAGACACTGGCATACAGGAGCACGCAAGAAAAAAGTTTTGTGGCGGAGGTTCCTGGGCCAATAGCCCTCTTCTTCCGTGTCTAGGCTTAATCTTGGTTGGGGTTTGCCTAGCATTGAAAAAACGAGCATGATAGTAAAAGCGATAGGAAAGTGAGAGAATTTTGATCCTTGAATTTCTATGACGGAAGGAAGAAAATAAAAAAGGAGACAGCTTAAATGTTATGAAATAGAAAATAATTAAAAATATTTTTTTTTATCGTGAGTTATGTGAACATCACTTACGTGTCAGATTTTATTTTTATACTTTTATTATTAATTTTTTTCAAAAAGGTTTGGCAGGGAAGATAAACGGCCATCATTCACTGAGATTGGGCCTAATTTGGGAAGGTGCTGGAACATAAGACGATGGCCAAATGGCTCATCATAAAGAGCACAGAACAGGATTTACTGATAAACGGTATGCATATTGAAATGGTTATGTCGCCAACTTCTCCTTTTCTAGCAAATTATTGGTATTTTTTCCATGCATTGCATTTTACGTATTATTTATTCACGGTGGATAGTTTCCAAATTTTCCGTGGCTCCAAAAATCTTTAATTTTTAATTTTTAATTTATTTTTTAACTACAAAATATACATTGCAAAATATACATTGTTTGCTTCCTATTTTTACCATGTTTTTATTAACTTGCTTTCTTGTTTGTTTGTGTGTTTGTCCTTTACAAATCTTGCAATCGATTTTTTACTAACTTCCCGACTAGCTAGACATTTGAAACTTTTAGAATAGCTCAGAACACGATGACAATGCATTATTTTGATACTTTTAGCCATATTTAAGCAGAATTAAATTCATTTTCAGTTATTTTCAGTTAATTTTTTTTGTAGACTGGTGCAGCCATCTATCGACCGGAACGGGAACGAAAAGTTAAATGCAAATTAACTTCCAGTTAACTTCATTTTCTTTCAAGTTGATGGGATAATTCATCAAAAAAATTTTAAAAAAGTATTTATTAATACATAGAATTGTCAAGTTTATATGATTCAAGAGAAAATTTAAAAACATGGTATATAAAAAGTTCTTTTTATCTTGTAATTATTCACGAATTTTTCTGCGCTTTTATTATAAATTTTTCTGGGCTGTCACTGTCTTTGTTAAAAAAGAAAGATCTAAAGCCAGTTTCGGGTAGTAAAGAAATAAGATCCGGATGTACCCTTTTAAGTTTCCTTAATGTCGTAGATTGTAAAGTAATCTTTCATCATCTGTATCATGAGTAATAGAGTTGTAGAAACCGTGGTGTACTTCTGTGACCAGAAAATTAAAATTTAACTCGTTTCCCTGAAAACCCATCAGTCACTCAGCAGTTTATCTCAACAGCCAGTCAAAAATAAAACCGCTCAATGTAAACAGATGCTTGAATCATATGATCAGATTGGTAGCCGTGTGTTGAGCGAAATTAAATTTAGAGTTTTACAATCACACTAGGGACATTCCCCAAAATTAAGAAAACTAACTTTTATTACATAAAAGATGTAATTATGAAATAAAATGTATAATTGGAGAAAGCGCAATTTATCTCCAGCAAATAATGATGTTTATTTTTCCAATGAAATTTTTGTGGCGTTACGTTTTCTGGATATGCAGTTAGTTGCAGAAATTTTCCATAAATATAGGGGTAATTTTTGTACATCTTAAGACTTCTTCATAACTTAGATGATGAAACTAAAGTTAATCAATGTCTTAAGCGGACACGGGAGCTTCAAATTCGAATTTTTAAATTTTCAATTTTTAAGTCTATTTTCAAAATGGGAATAATTAATTTTCTATTTTACTACATGAAAATCCCTTAGAATACAAAATAAGGAATTTTTGGCAGAATAATGCCTGTTTTTTTTTTAAAAAGCTAACGTTTTTCAAATGGCTTCATGCGCATTCTATATTAATTAAAATTGTTAAATTTTGTATTATGCGTTTATCATATGTATATAAATATAAATGTGCATTTATTTACTTTTATAGGAATCTAAAGTCTTAAATATATTTTTTTATATTCTGCTTGTTATCTTTTATGTTTTTTAGTGTTTTTACTTTACTTTATGGTTTATAAATTTGAAAAATATTTGATTTCAAAGAATTACTCACAGTTTTGCGACAAACGCTTCAATTAACAATTCTGAGAAATTTGGAAGATATCAGAAGAAACTGAATACGCATGGAGCCTTCTGAAAAATTCTAGCATTTTGAAGAATTTTTTGATAAACAGGTCTTATTCCTCCACAAAATACTTATTTGAGAATTCTAAGTATCTTCAATGTAGTAGGGAAGAATATAAATTATACTCATGGGGTATACAGAGTAAAATATTGAAAATTAAAGAAGAACGAGATTAAAAGTCCTTTGTCCCCTTAAGTAATATAGTTGCACCAGCTGAAAACCCGCATTTCGATACAGAGTACTTTCAAATTAAATACAAAGGTCAATGTCTGCAATTAATGCCAATATATATATATATATATACTGCTGGCCACCGAAATTGCAACACCAATAAAGACAAGAGATATCACAACAAAATTTATTTTGTAGATAACATGTTGACCAAGTATCAAATGATTAAATTTATAGACTTCTGTGAAGTCTTTTCTATCGTCGAAAGATCCGGAGAGCGAGGCGGTCAGGGAAGCAATTCAATCTGGCGATTGACGAAGAACCATTGGACAATGCGTGCCACGTGTGGTCGCGCATTATCCTGTTGAAATATGGCTGTGGGCAAGCCCTGAAGGTAAGGAAGGAAAACTGGCTCCAGCACCTCGGAGATGTAGCGCTGGCTGTTTAAAGTACCGGCAATGCGTACTAGAGGTGTGCGAGAGTGATATCCAATACCTCCCCATAACATAATACCCGGTGCAGGACCAGTGTGGCGGTGCATAACGCAGCTGTTCAGCATCCTCTCTTCACGGTGTCTCCAGATTCGAATGCGACCATCGTGGTGTTGCAGACAGAAGCGTGACTCGTCAGTAAAGACAATTTCGTTCCATTCTGCCGTCCACATCCTTCTGTCATCGCACCATTGGCGGCGGAGACGTCTGTGGTTCTGCGTCAAGGGTAGGCAAAGAAATGGACGTCTTGCAGACAGACCACTCTGCTGTAAACGGCGTCGAATGGTACGCGCAGACACTAGATGATGCGTTACAGACTGCATGTGCTGTGCTATGGTTCGTGATGTGACTGAGCGATCCGTCACTGCCACGCGCACAATTTGCCTGTCATCACGTGAAGTGGTGCGCTGAGGTGGATGCGATCGAACACGCCGGTCCGTCGTACTCTCGTGCATCCAACGATCACATATCCGCATTACAGTTGTTTGGTTTCGTCCAACACGACTACCGATTTCCCTGAAAGATAATCCACAATCTCGGTAGGCCACTATCCTTCCTCTGTCGAACTCGGATACTTGATCAAAAGATGATCGCTGTTTTCGACGAGGCATAATTGATCGTTTTTTTGAAAAAAACCACAAGAAAAACACAATTGCCGAACTTGAAATCGTCGAAATCTCCAAGCCTTAAATAGCGCTTTGAAGTGGCGCCACAGGCGCGCCTGATGTGCGTCTGCGCTGAAATTCTAACCATTTGCATATCTCACCTCCGCTAATGCATGTTGTAAATTTCATGTTATTTGCATGTTTCCTTCAGGGTGTTGCATTTACAGTGGCCAGCAGTGTATATATAATAAATACAACGATCAATGTATGTAATTGATGTTAAAAAAACAGAAAAATATATTTATAAAAAATTCGTAAGGAATTTTTTTATATAGACAAAATAATGTAGAAGAAAATATTCAAATTAAATCTAATAGAACATTTTATAGAATATAGTACAGTTAATATAGTAAAGTTTGAGGAACATATTTTTTACTGTATTTTAACAATTTTTTGGATAATGTCCAACTGTCTTCCGCATTAGCAAGAATTTTTTTTGTCTATTTCGTTGTTATGAACGTGACGATAAATTAATTTAAAGTACCAGAAAAGAAATCACGTGATCAACATTTAATAAATTGAATTCTAAAAATTAATCTTTAAAAATTCACCAAAAATCAGAAAAGGGAAGTAAAAATTTGAAAAAGATTTCATTTTAAAGGAATTTTTTATGATCTCTCTCGTGATATAAATTTTATAACCCTAGGATTATTATTTTAAATGCAAACTTTAAAGAATGTTACTGAAACAGCTTAAAAATTTAATTTAAAAAAGTCTAAGAAGAATTTTTCAAAAATCTCTCTTAGTGCACCCCTACACTATAAGAAGAATCACCATGCAAAATTTCAGCCCTTTTAGGTCCAGCGGTTTGGTCTTTGCGTGATATGTCAATCAGTCAATCAGTCAGTCAGTCAGTCAGTTACGGAACTGTTTTATATATATAGATAAGACATAAAGCAATTTTGTTTATAGTGAAGAGTAATTTAATTATATCACAATGAGAATAGTTTAGAAGTAATGGAACTAAGTGCTATACTGTAGTTCCATAGTTAAATCTTGTTATCAAATTTTTTGAGGGATGCAAACATAAAAATACATCTAACTATAGCTACTCGAGGCAGATCTATGAATTAATGGTAAGAGAAGGAAACAATTTTCCAAACTTGCACCGAAGATGATAGACAAGTATTTTTTTTTAAACTGATGTTTGCTCCATGTGGTTCAAAAGTAACAGATCCAGAGTCATCTGTAGATGATAACTATCACTGAATTTGCAAACTTTTGCAAACTCTCGATCTGTGTTTTTAATTTTACCCAAATGCATACTCTAAAGTTCTGCTCGATCCCCTGCTTTTACCGTCCTTCACTATATTTTAAGAGATTTTCCATACTTTATCTCAGTACATTCGGGTCAATAGATTAGTGATTTAAAGGCAAAGCTCGCGAAATCAGAAAAGTCGTGAACGTTTCATGCCTTTTCCGAAGGATGATTTTTAATACGGTTGATGTGTTCAACATAGGCAAATGGAAGCTAAACAAGACGCACTTGATGATACAGAATGTTATATAAACGTGAACTGTGTTAACAACGAGTTGCAACAATTAATTAACAATAGAGTATTGTGTTAACATTTCATAAAGTGAGAGGGAGGAAATGCAGTGGACGTATAATCGCAGTATCAACATTATACATGTTCACTTTTAAAAAGGAGTAAAATTATTCAAGTTTAAAAACTACTGTTATATAAAGCCCAATTTGGTTAATATGAAGAAAATGATACGGTCTCCAACCTGCAGCGATATGGCGCCAATGTGACATTACAAATCGAAGAACAATGTAGTGTAAATTAACACTGATCTTTATGGCAAACCTACAAAATGAGCCAAATATTTTGCGCAAAAAAAAAAAAAAAAAAAACCGGCTTGTTGAGAATCCGTATCATTTTTTACATATTTACCCACAACTGTTTCATAAACTTTTATTATAATTGTTCATTTTATTTGGCAACAAATCACCTAAAAAAATCTATTTAATTTTTGATAGCAAACAGCAAACCTGCGGGTAAAATCCAGTCAGCAAAACAACCGCGAATGCCTCGAGTTGTCTGTAATGATTTCTGACGTTATAAAAACTTTTCTAACATGCAAATAAAAATGTACAGCGTTTCGTGAAAAAAAATTCGACTTCAGTTATTGTTTTGGGGAATCCCTTTTTGGGTAAAAAATTGCTAATTTTTTTAAGGCTCGGGTTTTACAAGATAATTATATTAAGAATAATAGGATGCTTATAATTATCGCTTTTATTTGGCCGAAGTTAGTGAATCGAGATTTATACACTAATTATTAAAAAACAACAACAATGAAGTAAATTCCTTTAGCAAAGGCTTAGGTTCTGAGGATATTTAAGAAACTGAAGAACAACGGCTTTCTTCAGAGGAAGATTTAAATATAAGGATTGCTCTCAAGGTGAATTAAGAGCAGTTAAGTAAAACCGTAGAGTTTAAGAAGAATTGCAGATAGAAAGGCGTAAAAATTAATCGTTCTCTTGTGCTGATACTAAACAAAATACGTCGAAAGAAGTATCTATTTCTAATATGTCTCAGCTTTAAAGCAGAAAATCTAACATAAAATTTTGTGTTGCTGTTTGTTGTTGTTGTTGTTGTGGTTTATGCCCCTTGACCGACAGTATATCAGATCAAGTCCATAGAGGCTATTAGGCAGAATGGTGCTGCTCCGGTTTTGAATAGCACCACAAGGGTCGGAGTCCGACTAGGCCAAAGGACCGGTCCCACAATTTTGAATCGAGCCAAGTGACGAGACCGGTACACTTGACCCCGCACCTCCAAAGGTAAATTTTGAGAACTTGGAGGACATTGTAGTCACGATAAACTTTTCATGCACCAGCCGCAATTAGCGCACACGGCGGTGGATTTGTCAGCGACCGGCATCGAACCAGAGACGTTCAGTTCACTGGCTCGCTGCCTTTACCAACAGAAACTTAATGTGGGCCTCTACGCCCACATTAAATTTCTGACATTAAAAAAAAACATTCCTAAAGATTTTTAAAAAAAATAAGCATTTGGTATCGAAATATTAATTTTTGTTTATATTTAATAGAAATGACAAAAGAGAAAACCCAATTCGAGATTGTAAATACGCCTAGGTTTTACTAATTAAATTCATTATTTTTCTTCCTCTATATCAGTGGGGCTCAAACAAAAAAAATAATAATCTATATATATATAAAACAGTTCTGTAACTGACTAACTGACTGACATATAACGCACAGACCAAACCGCTGGACCTAAATGGCTGAAATTTTGCATGGAGATTCTTCTTATAGTGTAGGGGTTCACTAAGAAAGATTTTTGAAAAATTCTTCTTAGATTTAATTTTGAAATTAAATTTTTAAGCTGTTTTAGCAACATTCTTTAAAGTTTGCATTTAAAATAATAATCCGAGGGTTATAAAATTTATATCACGAGAGAGATCATAAAAAATTCCTTTAAAATGAAATCTTTTTCGAATTTTTACCTCCCTTTTCTGATTTTTGGTGAATTTTCAAAGATTAATTTTTAGAATTTAATGTATTAAACGCTGATCACGTGGTTTCTTTTCTTTTTGAGATACTTTAAACTAATTTTCCGTCACGTGTATAACAAAGAAATAAACAAAAAAATATTTTTTTTCTTGCTAATACGGCAGACGATTGGACATTATCAAAAAAATATTAAAATACGGTAAATTATATGTTCCTCAAATTGTTCTATATTAACTGTACTATATTCTTTAGTATGTTCTATTAGATTTAATTGGGATATTTTCTTCTACATTATTTTGTCCATAAAAATATCCGTTACGATTTTTTTGTTAATTTAAATATATTTTTTGGCATAAATTGCATACATTGACCGTTGTATTTATTAGAAATATATATATATATATATTTATATATATATATATATATATATATATATATATATATATATATATATATATATATATATATATATATATATATATATATATATATATATATATATATATATATATTTCGGCATTAATTGCATACATTGACCGTTGTATTTAATTTGAATGTACTCCGTAGCGAAGCACGGGTATTCAGCTAGTAATAAATAAATGCAATAATATGGAGGGATCGTGAATAGTTTGAAGTCAATTTACATCACTGAATTATTTAAATAAATATATGCTTTGAATTTCCTATAATTACATATTATTAATATTTTTATGTAAAATATTTTACATGTCGAAAAATATCTATGATATTGTAATATAAGGTGTCAAACAGTCTTCCAAGGCTATACTTAACATTGCTTCTAACAGCTTCTATCTATCTGTGCGGAAGTGGGTTTTCAAATTGAGAAACTTTAAAAAAACCGTGCAAAGATCGAGGCTTAAGTCGGAAGATGATACGAGAGAAGCACTATCAAATATTTCAACAAACATTGAACAAATCTATGGTGCCCGGTATAAAGAGGTTAAGTAAAAAAAGCGATTTTTAGATATTTGTTAGTATTGATAAAAAAAAAACCCAAAAATCTTTTGACTTGTATAAAAGGCTTAAGTCTATCAATTTTGTATGCAAAAGTACATTTCTTTGTACAAAAGACTCAAGTCGAAATTATTGTTCTGCAATTGGTATAAAAGTCAATAACTTGGTATATTTAAATCACTGTTTTTGACTTAAGGTGACTGCCTACCTTCGGAGCCTGTTTAAAAAAAATCATTTTTTAAAGGATTTTTTGGTCTTTTAATGTAAAATAGCACTTAAAAATTAAAAATAAAAGAAGTTACATGTAAATACCATACTTTTTTATAAATTGGTCAATTTGAAGCAATTTTTAATGAAATTTAGCTAAAACGCCTATCACTCGCCCAAAATTCTAATGCTACCATTTTAATTTCTCTCTCCCACATGATACATATGACAGTTATCTTCAAAATGACACACAATATAAGAGAAATTTTGAAATGCAAAAATAATACAGACAATTTTATGTTCCAATATGAAAATTTTCCCCGAATCGTCATTATAAAAACAGCCTAAAATTAAAAACTATTTATTATACATGAATTATTGTGCGTCATTTCATTAACAATAGCATCTAAAATATTTCCTAAAAGTTTTATTTAATTATATGCATTATTATGTGAAATATCATGATAACGGTAGAGATTTGTGTTAAAAAACATAATTCTAAGAAAAACGCATTTAAATTTGTCTGTCACTTCAATTTTGTAGCTTCAATTTTGTATGTTTTTTTAAAATAGCTATAACTCTTCTTCTAATTGGTGTAGAATGTAAATGAAAACGGTTTTGTAAAGAGGAAAGATTGAATTACACGATTCTTGCAAAAAATAAAATTGACTAAAATAGTCAAAAAATGACATTTTCAACGTAGGCAGCCACCTTAAACCCTTTATACCGGACACCATAGAAATATTAATCGAGGTCTAGGCTTCCTTTAATTTTGATTTTTATCCATTTTAGTTTTATATATAAAAAAATGAAGTTTATAATTTTTGATGTTTCAATATGAAGTTTATGATTTCGAAATCGTGTTTTAATTTTAATTTTTGTTAATTTTTTACCTAAATGAGATACAGTTACATATTAATATTTCAATGTGAAGTTTGGGTCATGTGAGGTTAGGCAAACACAAGTGTAGAAGGTAAACAAGACATTTTTTTCACTGCTATTATGCGAAGAATATATCTGTACCTTGGAACAAAAAGGGCCAAAGTCCATTTTAATCAAATGTCAGAGACCATTAGCTTCAGTTTACAAACGGTTTGGGCATCAATATTTTTCCAAGTTTTATTAAACAATTTGAGTCATAGTTCTTGCCTGCATTCTTGTACTGTATTTATTCCGATTTCTTTTTCCATTTGACACTCAAATTTCAAAGTTTTGGACATTGGCCTTTTTTGTTCCAAGGTACAGATATATACCCACACTCTACAGTTCATTGATTTTAAAAGGTTTTTAAAAATTTTTTTTCCTCTGAACATTTTCCAAATTTTTTTTACAAAAAATTTGCTACTACCCCAAAAATGTTCTTTAGGGGGTCGATGATTTCTTATTTAAAGAAAATGGGTCGAGATCGAAAAAAGTTTGCGCACCTGTGTTCTATAACACTAGTGTTTTCCCACTATGAAACATCACCGAGGAATTTCTTATATAATTCGCTATATTGAAAATTTTGAACTTGAAAAAGGCAGAAACTCCAATATGCCGATGATAACAAAGCGCCTTAGTGCTCAAAATGCGAACACAAGAATATGTTTAACGAATAATTCGACTTAACAAGTGAAGCGAAGTGAACTAAAGAGGGCGCTATGTGCGCCTCTCAAGGGTTTGAAGTGAGTGCAAATAATTAGTTAGTTAGACTGATGTAATGATTTGATCTGGACCACCTTTTGAAGCTTGGCGGAAACCTAATCATGTTCGTCAATGTAAAGAGCATATAAATGTGTGTGTTTGTGTAAAGGTGTTTAGTGCATTGATTCATGCATAACAAGATTATGCCCATACTAGCTGAAAACCCGTACTTCGCAACAGAGTACATTCTAATTAAATACAACGGTCAATGTATGGAAATAATGCGTATATATATATATATATATATATATATATATATATATATAACGATCAATGTATGCAATTGATGTAAAAAAACGAAAAAATGTATTTATAAAAAAATCGTAATGGATATTTATATTATATATATAAATATATATATATATATATAATATAAATTATATTTATATTATATATATATATATATATATATATATATATATATATATAATATAAATACAACGATCAATGTATGCAATCGATGTAAAAAAAAACAAAAAAAAGTATTTATAAAAAATCGTAACGGATATTTTCATAGACAAAATAATGAAGAAGAAAATATTCAAGTTAAATCTAATAGAACATACTAAAGAATATAGTACAGTTTGAGGAACATTTCTTTTACTGTATTTTAATAATTTTTTTGGATAATGTCCAGTCGTCTGCCTCCTTAGCAAGAAAAAAACTTTTTTTGTCTATTTTGTTGTTATGCACGTGACGCAAAATAAGTTTAATGTATTAAAAAAAGAAAAGAAACTACGTGATCAGCATTTAATAAATTAAATTCTAAAACATAATCTTTAAAAATTCACCAAAAATCAGAAAATAGGGGTAAAGATTCGAAAAATATTTCATGTTAAAGGAATTTTTGTGAACTTTCTCGTGATATAAATTTTATAACCTTCGGATTATTATTTTAAATACTTTAAAGAACTTTAAAGAATGTTACAAAAACAGTTTTAAAAATTTAATTTAAAGAAATCTAAGAATTTTTCAAAAATCTTTCTTAGTGCACCCCTACACTATAAGAGGAATCGCCATGCAAAATTTCAGCTCTTTATGTTCAGCGGTTTGGTCTGTGCGTTATATGTCAATCAGTCAGTGAGTCAGTTTGTCAGTTACGGAACTGTTTTATATATATAGATATGACTTCTTAAAGAAATATTTTTCTGAGAGCTATAGTGTTCTATTTTCTAACTAAAACGGCCTATAATGACAAAGGGTTTACGCAGTATTTACAAGAACTTTAATTTATTGCCAAAACATTAGAAGTCTCATGTAGTTTCTGATACTACTATTCTCCGAATACACTTAACTTAATTTGTTTGTTTGCAAATTTCTTTCCGAGAATAAAGATTTCTTAGCAAAATTTATCTCCGTTCGCCGAAATATCCCCCCAAAAAATTAAGTTTTCTGAACAAAACGTTTTTAAGCAACCAAATCGCTCTTTTCGTTCCTCAAAAGAGACATAGTCATTAATATAGTTTTTTCCATCTTATGACAACTTCATAGAAATAATGTAGGTGCTCGATAAAGAGAAATGAAATATGAAAAAATAAAGAAAACACATAAAGGGAAAAAATCGCAAGCATGTGTTCCAGGCAGGATAGATAATTGCAGTTTTGCACTTTTCACGGATAATCAGTTGATTTCTTTTTTTTAAATCTTTTAAAACCTATATAATGTCCATTTTAAAGAACGCTCATTAGTAATAGGTTTCTTTGAAATGTGTGAAAATATTACTTTTCAGAAAAGGGTTAGCGATATGTAGTGTATTACTTCAGGATTTTTTAAAATGGGATTTCCAACTAGAAGAGGGAATCTCCAGCGGAAAATAACTTTCCAAAAATAAAGTGTTCCTTTAAAAAAATGATGATTGAAGCCAAAAAGAAAAAAAATATCCTTTCATTACGTGTACCAGAAACTGGATGTAAAAATAATCTACTAAACTTCTAAGAAGGCGATACTTCTCAGAACGAAGACGAATCTGATACTGAATTGTTTTTCATTCAAAGTAACTTATTTTACCTTAAGAGTGATTTTTAAGATTTCTAAAACGGTAAGAAGTAATTTTTTCTTCAAGCAAATCAGATTTATTTTGATAGAACATGAAGGTGGGCGTTTTTAGACCCGAGGGTTGAGAATAAAACTTTGTGTAAAGTAAATTGAAAGATTATGCTTTCTCGTGTAAAGTGTTTTTATGTTTCCATTTAGATAACGTTGTAGCGTGACCGCTACAAGCGTAAGTAGAACCTTGAAAGACATATTTAGGTCGACATATAACTGTGTTCGTTTCGCTAGACAGAGACGGTTAAAATTTCTGTCTTACAGTATATATATATATATATATATATATATATATATATATATTGTCAAATCTAAAGAAAACCCAATTAATTACCCTAATTAACTGTAATTATAACCATTCAAGAACTTCTAGCAATTTTCAGACATTGGTGTTTAAAAAAAAAGAAGAGGTTCACTAACATGACTATACTGAGCTCCGCATTCCGGAAGTGTTCTTGTTTTCGAAGAGCAGGGGTCCAAGGACAGTCGCATCACGCTGCCCCAAGATTTATTATTAGTACGCGCTTTTCAGTTAGCCTGCAGTGCAGATATCATGGTCTGACTCATTCAACAAGCGCTCCTGAAGTCATCGATAATTAATTGCCTACTACGCGCTTGAACTACCGCAATCATCGTCACAGGTTATCATGTTTTTTTTTGCGCGGTCTTTCTCTGCTTGTGGGGGTTTAACAAGTACGCACTCGGAGTTTGGATCTCATAGGGTTAAGACGTTTTTCATCTGTGGGAGAGGAGCTAGCTGAACAACGGCGTACTGGACTGGTAGTAGTGCCTTTAATAAAATCATAGTATCGAGATGGACTATCTGAAATTCTCGAGTCTTCATTTTTATATTTTTTTGCCCGCAGAGTCGACTTCTTTACGATTATTCTGCAGCTACGTCCGAGTCAGGCATATACAGGGGTCATTTTGTTTTAATAAGAACCGTTTTGTAATGGAGTAAGAGAAACTTTAGTTATGAACGTAAATTGCATCACAAACTAAAATATGAAATTTTTTTCACTTTTCAACATAGTCACCATTAACATTTAAACATTTGTCAATTCGTGTCACCAGCTTTCTGATCCCATCATCAAAGAACTCTCCGCCTGACCGTTAAACCAGTTAGTAACAGATTCTTTCAACATGTCATCATTTTCCAAGTGCTTTCTACCAAGAAATTCCTTAAGTTTTAGAAGCAGATGAGAGTTTGATGAGTCTGATGGTGCTAAGTCAGGGCTGTATGGTGGATGATCCAGCAATTCCCAATGAAAATTGTCAAAATCGACGGCGGGGACTGCTCTCTAGCGGCGTCGTTCTGCTTCACGAGAAAGCTCGACCTCACGTTGTAGGGTTCGCCTGTTGCTCAGATGCAAATTTCTGGTAGCTGCGCAGTGCAGGCCAGTCGAAGTGAGTTCGGAGCAGGTGTCTGATCTATTTAAGTGACACACACTGAGTTGGAAAGAGCCCAAGAAGGGAGTGGAGATTTGTACGGTAGTACGTTACGCTATTAGTAGGGATACGAAAGAGTCGAGAAAAGTTAGATTGAAGATGATAGCGGTATTTAACTGATAGAGCACGTATTAGTATTTAGCCTAGGTGGCTGTAGGATTTCCATAGTTAGTTCAGAGCCCGATGGTTACGGGTCTTGCTAGTGAACGTATATTCTGCCTGAAAGGGTTCATTGCGACTTTAAAGTTCAGTTTCTTAGTACCGCAGGTTGCGGTACTGTTGTGTTATTATTTGAAGCCCCAAGTCGGGTCTATGTTAGTCTACCTCTACGTAGAAAATAAAGGAATTATTTATATTTATGCCTATTACTTTATAGTGTGCCTGGACCGTTAGAGGATTCACAGGGTACATAAGAAAAAGAACCATATAACGTTGCGGCAAGAACAAAGATGCAACTGGACAATTTTCATTGGGAATTACTGGATCATCCACCATACAGCCCTGACTTAGCACCATTAGACTCTCATCCGTGTCCAAAACTTAAGGAATTTCTTTCTGGAAAGCGCTTGGAAAATGATGACATGTTGAAAGAAACTGTTACTAACTGGTTTAACGGTCAGGCTGAGAGTTCTTTGATGATGGGATCCAAAAGCTGGTGACACGACTTGACAAATATTTAAATGTTAAAGGTTACTATGTTGAAAAATGAAAAAATGTTCATATTTTAGTTTGTGATACAATTTACGTTCATAACTAAAGTTTCTCTTACTCCATTACAAAACGGTTCTTACTTAAAAAATGACCCTCGTATATAATATCAATTAAACCCACCGAATGATTTAAATAAGTGTGTAATACATCTATTAATTTAACTTTGTTGTTCCTTCCTATGATAGAAAATGATTCTAAGTCCTAACTTCAAAGTAATAAAGCGAAATAAAAGAAGTAGAATTTAATTACAATTTTCAGAGGTGTCAAGACCGTGCTGATTGTGTGTCGACGCGGTATTTTACGGTGTTACGGTTGTGCAAACATGGATTGGGTTTTGAAACCCGTAAATTATCTATTTCTTTAATACTCCTATGTTCTTTCGGGCCATTAAACCAAGGATATCTAGCCCATGGAAACGGCAGTAACATTCTCCAGACGCAAACCATGTACGCGTATAACACAAATGGATGCAAATGCTTACTTCTAATGATAATAGTGCATGGGATCTGCATGAGTCATTTATTAAGGGATTGGCGCCTATAAAGTGTAATGGCGAGAACAGTAGTTCTCATCATTACACACCGAACCTTTCATTAATGAACCTCAAAGACTGTAAGATATAACCATTCTCTATGAGGAAAAACAGGAAGCGAATGTTGCTTGTTGTATGTCTAAGTGATTAAGGGAAATATTGTAATTCTAATGTTTTAAATGATAAGTAGGCTCGAGGTAGCCTTGTGGTAGCGCGCTGGCTTTCGTTGCTGAGGATGTGCGGATCGAACCCCAACGTGCGCCATTTACCCTTCAGTAGGCACGCCCGTGTATAAAGTGCAACATTTTCGTAATTTTGAATGGTTTGTTTTTACATGTGAGGTTTGAATGTTCTAAGCAGTTTCTATTTATAGCTACACCCTTTCTAATGCAGGTCTGATTTTCTGACCCATGTATTCTTTTCCATTCATTTGTTAGTCGTGATTTAACCGTGGTAAACCAGAGATTATACTGAATTACAATACGACAAAAGCAGGGGTTGATGTAGTCGATCAAATGTGCAGCTATTACACGGTATCCCGCATATCACGAAGATGGACAATCTCGTTTTTTTTAGGTTTTTGGACATAATAGGAATCAATTCGCATGTTGTCCTTAAATCCAAAAAAAAAAACCAGACTGTTTTGAAATAAGGCAATTGTATCTTCATTCTTTGGCCTTTAATTTCCATGTTTTTATTAACTTGCTTTCTTGTTTGTGTGTGTTTGTCCAGTACAAATCTTGCAATCGATTTTTAACTAACTTCCCGACTAGCAAGACATTTTAAACTTTTAGAATAGCTCAGAACACGATGACAATGCATTTTTTTAATACTTTTAGCCATTTCTAAGCAAATTTTTACCATGTTTTTATTATTTTCAGTTAATTTTGTTTTGTAGACTGGTGCAGCCATCCATCGACCGGAACGGGAGCTAAAAGTTAAACGCAAATTAACTTCCAATTAACTTCATTTTCTTTCAAGTTGATAGGATAATACATCAAAAATTTTTTTAAAAAGTATTTATTAATACATAGAATTGTCAAGTTTATATGATTCAACAGAAAATTTAAAAAAATGGTATATAAAAAGTTCTTTTTATCTTGTAATTATTATAAATATATCTCAATATTATCAACATTTTATATCTTGTCATAAAACCCAGAATCATTATTTTCAATTTGAAAAGGAAAAGTTTATTACAAAAGGAATAATCAAGGTTGAAAGAGACGTTGCACATTGTGCCACGCGCGACTTCTGGTATTCCAAAAATTGGCGCCCGCTGAGGGGTTAAATATCTCCATGCCTAGGCCGGATATGGACACGTTAAATTCGTGTCACGTTAATTCTCTATGAGGTCAAAGAGGGTGGGTAAGGGTACGATCCCCTTAGATGTCACCACCGGGAATGCTGGGTCGAATATTAGGTGGCAACTTGCTAAGACGGACTCCGACCCTTGTGGTGCTATATAAACCGGAGCCGCACAATTCAGCCCGAAGCCTATATGGACCTGATCTGGAACTTTCGACCAAAGGGAATTAGAGACAGCAACAATAACAACGTTAAATTCGTGTTACACGTTAAATTCGTGTCACGTTAATTCTCTATGAGGTCAGAGAGGGTGGGTGAGGTTACGATCCCCTTAGATGTCGCCACTGGGAAATGCTGGGTCGAATATTAGGTGGCAACTTGCTAAGACGGACTCCGACCCTTGTGGTGCTATATAAACCGGAGCCGCACAATTCAGCCCGAAGCCTATATGGACCTGATCTGGAAATTCCGACCAAAGGGAATTAGAGACAGCAACAATAACAACGTTAAATTCGTGTTACACGTTAAATTCGTGTCACGTTAATTCTCTATGAGGTCAAAGAGGGTGGGTAAGGGTACGATCCCCTTAGATGTCGCCACTGGGAAATTCTGGGTCGAATATTAGGTGGCAACTTGCTAAGACGGACTCCGACCCTTGTGGTGCTATATAAACCGGAGCCGCACAATTCAGCCCGAAGCCTATATGGACCTGATCTGGAACTTTCGACCAAAGGGAATTAGAGACAGCAACAATAACAACGTTAAATTCGTGTTACACGTTAAATTCGTGTCACGTTAATTCTCTATAAGGTCAGAGAGGGTGGGTGAGGGTACGATCCCCTTAGATGTCGCCACTGGGAATGCTGGGTCGAATTTTAGGTGGCAACTAGCTAAGACGGACTCCCACCCTTGTGGTGCTATATAAACCGGAGCCGCACAATTCAGCCCGAAGCCTATATGGACCTGAGCTGGAACTTCCGACCAAATGGCATTAGAGACAGCAACAATAACAACAAAAGAAAAGTGCGTTGGAAGTTTTTATAAGCTAATAATTTTGTGAAACAAAATTTTCAATATTTTATTCCCTATAGCTATTACAATGTCAGCTGATAAAACTATTGTGTCACGAAACAGTGAAAGTGAAATAAGTCTATTATTTTCAAAATGTTAAGTAATGCACAAAAAAATCTCATTTTAAATTAAAATTTTTCCTTTGTGATGCCGAAAAAAAAACTTATGCCAAATTTAATCCATGGATGTATATAATTAACACTTTAAAGAAAGAAAGTTCACATAATGTGAATATCCATGGTAAATTTAAAATGCTTATTGCTTTTCGAAGCGAAAGAATTTTTTGGGGAAAAAATTAAAAAAGGGGAATCTACGTGGCCTTTCTCCTGTGGCTATTTAGGAAATCTGTAACTAATTAATTTACTTAGTTTCGATTTCCATCTTTTATGTATAACAGCATAAAGACCATTCGTGTCTTCAGAAATTTTCCGCTCGTGAAGAAAAGTATTGATGATTATTTTCGCTCGTGGAGGAAAAAAGTTTTTATTAGGTGTTCGTGATTTATCTCTGATCGAAATTAAAAACACTTGATCACGTAAAAGGAAACCGTACCAGTCGAAATATGGCTTTGGGGCGATTTGTTCAAAACGTGTTTTTTTATTATTATTTATTCGTGGGCTAAAGTTATACATGAGCCGTTCGCAGTTTTTAACGCAAAAATGTTGGCTTTAATTAGATGCTTTTTTTTTATGAACTGTGCTTTTCCGGCACGTGACGTAAATAAAAGGAGTGATAAAAATAAATATCCAAAGTCGTATTAGAAAATAGCAATTTTTCAAAAAATTCTTCTGAAAGATTTCGGCACTTCTGCCTCGCATAAGAAGAAAAATTGAAACGGAGACTGGTCTCAAAGAACGGATTCTCCAGAGCAAGGGAAAACAGTTTTTAGGAATTCAGATATTTTTAACCTTTATTATGAAAAGGATTTTGAATTACTCTCATTGGCTGACTCTCTTCAGGCATTCTTAATCGGATATTTATAGGATAATTATTGCTTAGTTTTCAATACTTTTTTAAACGATTTTTTTCCCTCGTATGCGGAGCACTTTTCCATTGGAGAAAAAAATCGTTTTTTTCAATGCACATTCGCACATAATCCACGAGAATCGTTGGTTGCTTCTGATGGGGGCACCGTACATGTAAACCCACACCACCTTTTGGTCCCGCCTTAATTTTGACCAAGCACCCCTAGGGGCGACATCTGTGTGTGTGGGGGTTCGTACCTTTTCCCACCCTCTCTGACCTCGTAGAAGGATTTTCCAGTATACAGATTAAACGTGCCCATTTCTGGCCAAATACGAAGATATTTAATGGCATCGTCGGGACTCGAACCGAGTATCCTCAGCTCCGAGCCCAACGAGAGGAAGGAATTGCAATTTATTGATGTTTTTTATGTTGTCAAAGTACGTCACACAAATCTACGTTTACTTTCAAATTCCACGGGTCTCAAACCTGATTGATCACAACGATACCTTAGAGCACAAATGAGCTATGTCCGTCCCTTACTACTTTTGGAAAACTCAAAGTAAAGTTTTGATATGTGCATTACTCCAGTAATGCAGCTCAAAGTCGTTTGATATGTACTAATGTTATGGTCTGGAGGTGCGGGGTCAAGTGTTCTGGTCTCGTCACTTGACTCGGTTCAAAATTACGGGACTGGTCTTTTGGCCAAGTCAGACTCCGACCCTTGTGGTGCCAGTCAGAAACCGGAGCCGTGCCTTCATCTCCCATAGCCTTCGGGACTCATCTGATGTTGCTGTAGGTCAAGTGGCATAAGTAATAACAACAATAACAACAGTTCTTGCTGTTTTAATATAAAAATAGATTAAAAATCAAAAAGTAATCGAATTTTTTTAATTGAAATTTTCTTCTAAAAGTATCATTGTTTATAACAAAAAATTGAAAACTGCTGTGTGATTTTGATGCAAATTCGTATTTAAAACTTTCGCTTCGCATTTAAAGTATCTGTTATATTTGTACATTTTTAGTTGATCGTAGAGTCTTGTTGGAGAATGAAGTCAATCGCTGTAGTCATTCAAGCAACAGGTCGATCCTGTAGTCGATCGTAGATTCATATTCGAGAATGAAGTCAATCGCTGTAGTCTTTTAGGCAACAGGTCGATCAGGTAGTCGATTGTACAGAGGCTGTTCGCACATTTTTTAGACGATTTTGGTAAGCGGTAATAAAAAATCGTTTGCTGCAAAAGAAATAATTGCAATTGTACTATGTTTTTAAAAGTCAAAATTACCGTCTGCGGCTTGAAAGTTTTGTTTTTATTCAAAATGGCGTTTTTAACAAAGCAGTGGTTCGAAGGCTACATTTATGCTCTTTCCGAAGATAAATATGCATACTCCATTATCCAAAAACGATGTGAGAGTCATGGTTTTGTGATATCTAAAGCGTCGATAGGTAATATCGTCAACAAGAAAGGAAAAAAAACGTCAAATTGGAGCCTCAAGTGGGACAAAAATTCCAAACAAGTATCCAAGGAAAAAAAACGGACATCTTCGACTATTGCAAAGGTACGTTGTTTAATGTTAAAAGAAAATCCCCCTAGTCAAAGGACAGTTTCAAAATCATTAAAATGCTCGGTGTCCACTGTAAACAAAATGATAAACGTTGATTTAAATCTTAAGAAAGCGAAAAAACGCAATGTGCAGCATCTTCTTCCAAATCATATCGCTGAACGCAGGACACGCTACAGAATTATATATGAGAAACACTTATCCAAAGAAAAATGGAAAACAATTGTCACAATAGATGAATCATGGGTGTATTTAAATGATTGCAACAAAAAAAGAGCCGTTTATTATCATAAAAGGGGAGAAAAAAATTTAAGTACATGGTTCAAAGAATCGAAAGAAAGTTTTTCTAAGGGATTCATGATTGTTGCTGGTTTTTCTTATAATGGCAAGTTAAAAATAAAGAGAGTGGAAAGAAAATGTCAAGATTAACTCCAAATACTATCTTAAATATTTTATCGCCAATTTTTCTGAATGAAATACTATCGCTTTACCCACAGTGCCATCAATCTGTGAGATCCCATCAGGACAAAGCTAGCAGTCACGCATCAAAATCCACTGTAAATTTCCTAAAAGAAATGGAACAAAAAACTGGTATCAAGGCCATACCCTTCACTGATATCCCTACTAAATCTCCCGATGTATCACCTATGGATTTTTGTGCTTTCGGACTTTTAAAATCTGCATTATCCAAACGTCGTCCCAAAACCCTTACAGGACTCTGGAAAGCTGTTCAGGAGGAATGGGATAGAATACCTCTTCTGACACTTCAAAAGGCATTATTATCCTGGAAATTGCGGTGTCGAAAGATAGTTCAGAATAAGGGATGTCAAATAGAACATTTAAAACACAAGAATTTTATGTAATTTAGTTTTGTGAATACAATATACATCGTCTAAAAAATGTGTGAACAGCCTCTGTAGAGTCTTGTTCGAGAATGAAGTCAATCGCTATAGTCTTTTAGGCAACAAGAATCCTTATTCTTTACTTAATTCCATTCCTCATTGCTTTCCTGAAGGAACAAGTATGGACACTACTATTATGATATATTTAAGTCACAAATAATAAACCGTCTTGATCCTGAAGGCATGCCTAAAGACTATCCACTAAATATACCTAAAGACTATCCGCTGTGCAGAAATCCTCAATACGCAGCTTAGGGTCCGCCTGTTCGCTTAAGCAGTTTAGGACTTAGGGGTCGTGTCAAGCAGTACATATTGCCGACTTTTGCCCCCCCCCCCCAATACCCTTATTATATGTATAAGAAGATGGATATCCAACCTCTATCGTTGTAACACCAATAATTAAAATCCTTAAAAATAGATGGTTGAACATGGGCAAAGCGAAAAATGAGAATGAAGTTTGCTTGGGATGTGGTCAAAACTGGAGTATCTTAGACGAATAGTGTCCGTTTAGAAATATTGTTGAGGAAATTAAAAAGAAAACAATAATAAAAAAGCAAAAGAAACAGAAAGGACGTCGATGTACGAGAATCAGTTAGTGCTTAAAGATATCATCGATAGCTTAGAACTATACAGTCACCAAAAAAGAGAAAAATTATCTGAAAAATAAGAAAAAAGATACAGGGTGTCCAGTCTAAAGTATCCAAAAGTATCCAAAGTTATAGCTTATTTTTACGGAACCATCCATTAGAATTAAAAACAATTTATTGAAATAGAAAGAACATCTCACCAAGTTTTAATATCAATAGATTTCGATGTGTGCACCTTTTGTAGCATGACAAGCATCTAAAACGGTAATCCAGTTCACTCCAAGTGAAGAATTACTCTCCAAATTATAAGACTCCAAGTTATTAGACTTTCCAAGTTATTAGATAGATTGCTTGAATGGTACGCATCTTCATCTCATCCACATTTTTTTGTTTGTACACAAAATTTTTTGTTTATACACTAATAACTCCTGATACGCTATGAAACACTTGGAGAGAACTGAATTACCGTTTAGACGTTTGCCGTGCTACAAAAGGTGCACACATCGAAATCTATTGATATTAAAAGGTGGTGAGATTTCTTTCTATTTCAATATTTTTTTAAAAATTCTAATGGGTAGTTCCGTAAAAATAAGTCATAACTTTTGGATACTTTTAGCCCGGTACTAAAAATTCTTCCCGCAAAGTATTTCTTTTGGTTAGTTTCATTTTAAGTAATAACTTCACTAAAAAGATGAATTTCTACATTTCCACTACTTGATGTTTTATGATTCAGTGTGATATGTCAAAATAATGCATGCTAACTATCAATTTTGTTTTCATTATATTCCATTCTTACTAGGAAGAAATATATTTCAGTATTTACAAATTATTTTACATCTTTGTGCTTCCTTAAGGGAGGCACAGGACCTTAAAGTTTGAAGAAATTACTATGAATATGGTCTAATTCTAGCCACAAAAACTCAGATAATATTAGAAATTTTTTTTTTCTTTCTTTATACATATTAAGTACATATATTTATAAATGGCCATATACAAAAATGAAAAAATTATAAATCTATAACTTTCAAATTAGCAGTTTAGAATTTTATATGATTAACTGGTCATTCAAAATCATAGAGTTCTGTGCGCATTATAAAACAGAGCTATATGCTTTCAGAAAATAATTAATGGTCAGAATACACTTATATTTACCTGTAATGTAAAACCAAATAAATTGTAATAAATATTATTTGAATTAAAAATTCAGCATAAAATTGGAAAGCTTCAAAAATTATCACAATTATATGCAAAATTTTCCCACATAAAAAAAGTATTCCAAAATTGCACATTTTTCTGGTTTTAAAATGTAGAATACAATGAAATATATACATATGAGAGTAGTTTTATTAATTTCCTATTGATAGTTTAAAAGAACTGCTGCACACAAACTCAAATTAGCAGTTAATCATATATAATTCTAAACTGCTAATTTGAAAATTTTGTATAGATTTATAATTTCCATCTTTATATTTGACATATTTAAAGATATGTACGTTATATGCATAAAGAAATAAAATTTTTTCTAATACTTTTTGAAATTTTGTGGTTGGAATTAAACCATATTTATAATCATTTGGTCGAGCTTCACGGTCCTGTGCCCCCTTAAGTCTTATAGATGGGAATAAGATTCTATACTTAAAGGTTTTTTTACCCGTAATCAAATACACTTCTTCCCGTTAAATGACCTGGCTTCGCTTATTGCAACAGTTTCTTTACACAGCACTCTCTGCGTGGCTCTCTATAAAAAGTACATAGAGATAATAAAGGAGTGCTTTCCACGTCATGTCACGAACATTTGACGATACTTTTTATTTGAGAGAAGCCATTCTGGGGTCATACAGAAATGGTATAAGCGATCGCTGATTGCCCATACTGCCTGCTGTTCCTCTGACAAGAACATATCTCAGAGAAAATGATCAGCCGATCCGCTCCTCGAAATGATTGCCATTACTTACCCCGTAATATATATCGTCATTAGCTTGCTATTGATCGCCCTCTGCATTACACAATATTCTGTGTGCAGAGAACAGAAATTTTCTCAAGAAATAAATACTTTCAGTTATAGATGGGTTCGTTACACGTGTTACGTTAGAAGGCGAATGATTCACGTTGCTCGGAGATTATGTAAGTCAAGATACTGTATTGACTAACGGAAAGGCAGGAAAGTGTGAAAACACTGTTTGAGAGTTGAAATACTGATTTTTATTGTTAACGGAATAAATTGAATAAAATTTTCTACATAAGAACTTATAAAAGATTACAATATAAATTGCTGTTTCTTGGCTGGTAATTTTACATTAATTATACTTTTTGATCAACATTACGATTTTTTTTTGTCTTTTCACCATGACTGACATCATCAACCTGACTGATGATTATATGAAACCTGTTTTCATACTGTTGTTATTGAATAAAATAAAATTTGTTTAAATTGAATACAATTTTCTGCATTAGAACTTATGAAAGTTTACGATATAAATTGCTGTTTCATGGTTCGTAATTTCACATTAACCCGCCAGTATACGGGTTCCCTACAAGACCCTAGCTAAATTGTTTGTTTACGTTTTTCAGAGAAGCGAGCTGCTGCGCACCTTCGATTTCCAGTAGCTTCCAATTCCTTTCTTGTCAGTTGGCGCTGAAAGTGGGCAAGCAGAGATTGTTTTACACTGGTGTAAGAAATTAAGAGAATTTGCAGACTTGGTCGATTATCTCTAGAACTACTGTACCGATTTTAATGAAATTTGATATGTACATACATTGATACAATACAATACAAATAACCATTCAGTAATTGTAATACATGCGCATGATCGTGCGTAACACTCGTTGGAGTTGGAAGGTATGAAACAGCGGTTGCAGAATAAACAAAAAGATGGGTTAATAGATAAGTTAATAGGGGGTACTGTCCCCTCTTACAGATATACAGGTCTCGCAGCGTGATTTCATACTTGAAATAAGGCAGTTTATCATTTCCTGTGGCAATTGGTCCCACTCGTTGAGCAATGCTGTTTTCATTCCCTGGATGGTTCTCGGGGGTTGCGAGTTGCAATTGTCCTCCCCAGAGCGTCCCAGACATGCTCTGTAGGCTTAAAGTCTGAAGATCTTTCTGGCTAATACATCCGGCGAATATCCTCTCTCTCTAGAAATTCGTCGACGAGAAGAGCTCTATGTGGCCTAGCGTTTTCGTCCATTAAAATGAACTCAGGGCCAACTGCACCTCTGAAAAGGCTAACATAGGGCTCCAAGACCTCATCCCTATACCTCACACCAGTCACAGTGTCTCTTTCAAAGACATGGAGAGATGTGCGGCCATCCAACATGATGCCTGGCTAGACCATTAAACCTCCTCCACCATAATGGTCGATTTCGTGAACATTGGAGGGTAGGTTGCGGGTCGCCGGTTCTCTCCATATGAACGTACCGCGAGAATGAGTGTTTAGGCTGAACCGGGACTCATCAGTGAAGAGAACGGTCGCCCATTGATCCATACTCCAATCTCGATGCTCTCTGCCCCATGATAAACGGATTCTCCTCTTCATAGAAGTGAGCGGGACGCAAACAGCAGGTCTTGCAAACAACCCTCTCTCATGAAGTCTTTTGCAAACAGTCACCCTTGATACACGGGTTCCTGTGGCTGCATACAAGTCACGAGAGAGCTGAGAAGCTGTAGCACTCCTGTTACGCCTCGCTATAATCGACAAATGGCGATCTTCTCTGGCCATCGGGGCTCTTGGACGACCTTGCCCAGGCTTTCTCTCGATGGATCCGGTATCCTGGAACTGTTTCCATAAGTTACATACGACGCTGGGCGTTAAATTGAACTCTCTACAAATTTGGACTTGAGATTGGCCTGCTTCTAGCGTCCCCACAATTCGCCACCTCATTCCATCATCTAAACGTTGGTGGTTACTAATTTGTACTGTTACAATTTGAAATTATCCGATTGCTGCAAAATAACAGCAAGAAATTCGCCGAGGTGTGCTAGCGAACGAAATGCGTCTTAACTTACGCGCGCTTATAAAGCCTGTTTCTCAACTGGCTCCACCGACACACACGTGTACGCTTACGTATTTGACGTACAAGATTTGCATTTTTGTCTAGAAGCAATGGTTTTACATTCAGTTCAGTTCTTTTCATGAAATTAGATAAAATATGCAAATTTATTTCACCAGTGTAGATAGGGAGAAATCTGGTTCGTTTATATGCAGTGGGTCTGTGAGACCCATCCCGTTCAATCATGTAAGTATTTTTTCAATCGACAATTTTTTGAGATACTTGAATTTAACTTTTGCAGGCAGTTCTTTTTTAGTTCCAAATGAACTGTAAGACTTTTTTTCCCTCCCATTTCAACAGGTCGAAGAGGGAAGAAATTTTAGACCTACCAGGTCAAAACAAAAAAGAAAAAGGGAAAAACAGTTGTTTTTGTGTCTTCAATGCACAGTGATGACAAAATTGATGAGAGCATTGGTGAACAGAAGAAGCCTGAAATAATCACCTTTTATAATTCTACTAAGGGTGGTGACAGTGTTGACTACTGTGTGTGTCTACTGTGTTGATGAGCGTATGACCTTTCACAATGTTGATTGAAATACCAGACGCTGCACTATGGTAATTTCTTATGCCTTGCTGAATATCGCTGGTTTTAATTCGTTTTTGATTTTTATAGAAAATAACCCAGATTCTCCGGAATCAAAAAACAGAAGAAATTTTCTAAAAAAACTTGTGTTCACTCTGACTGACGAACAGATTAAAGAAAGATGTATCAGCAGATATCTCCCAAAACATATAAGGGATAACTGCTAAAAAGTTAATTGGCATGAATGAAGATGTACAATCTGAAAACATTGTAAATAATAAGCAAGGGCAGTGTGCTTACTGTAAGGACAGAAAGACTCGTTACACCTGTTCTCAATGCAGAAAGTATCTATGTTTGGAGCAGTCACATTTTTTATGCCAAGAGTGGAGGCGTGAGTTGTAATTATTTTTTCCATTTATTATTATGTAATCAAAGTAATTAAGGAATTTTTTTATTTTATGAATGGTTTTTTTTTGTAATTTTTACTAGAATGCAATGTAAGTGAAATATTTTATATGTTCTGTGAAAAAAAATTATAATAAAAGTGAAATTTTATATTTCGTATTTTTATTGCGTGATTCAATTCTGTGGGTACCATATTGTAAGCATTAAAATACTGAAGAAAATGGTGTATTATTATCCAAAGAACCATAAGTATACTGCATTGGATATGTGAGACCCCACCCGTTGATTTATAGAAGTTTTCCCTACGCGTGTAATAGCGGGTTAATTATACTTGTAACGAAAATTTTATCGTTACAGTTTTTCTGTAATTAATTTTAATCTTATAATTATTTAACTTTGGTAATGTCTTGCCTAAGTTGTATTCCTTTAACTTGTATTTTCTTAATTTTTATCTGGTCCCTGATGGACATTTGGTTTTCTGTTCCCACGCTTGGTGTGACCGTTAAGGCAGCCCCTTTTTCTGTATAATTGGTTTTCTCCGTTTGCGAGTTTTTGTACATGTGTGGTCCGTACACATCTGTTGTCCTATGGCTGTTGGGGAACACTGCACTTATCTGAATTCTTTAAGTAGACTCAGTGTGGTGCAGTATTTTACGACAGGAATTTAAACTTAATTGCGCGGCGTCTTCTTTTGAGTGCCCCACTTTTCCAATTACGGTCTCCCGTTTTCGGCATAACAGGAAATGTGCTATACTTCTAAAAAGCAGTTGTATTGTATGTTCAATTTCCGTGTTCAGCAGGGAGTTTCCTCTACAAAAAGGACCGGACGTATGCTTTTAAAAAGCCCCCTCTTTTTAATTGCGTCTTACTGGTTTTCTGGGAACTACAAATTCCTGGAAATGTTGTGCCTCTGTTCTCCTCGCTTGGCGCGCAGGCGAAAGGTTGACCATTCACTTTTGGTGACGTCGGTTCACGTTCGACCAATCACGCCGAGGCTCGAATTTCGTGTATCAGGGCTAAGCCATTTACGGGCCTCCATTTTGGCGGGGCGTTCGGTGTTCTCCTCTTGGCGAGGCTTCGGCATAGCCGGGTTCTTGTTATTGGCCATTAAGCGCTAGCGTAGTTTTTTACTATTTTTTTTCCTCCGCGCTGAGGTAGGCTTCTGTACGCCGGGCACGTGGTCTGTAGAATTATTATTTGGCGCTTTTCTCGCTATGGCAACCTATGCTCTAATTTTTTGCTCTGTCCAGATTTGAAAAAAAAAAAATTCAGACTTGAGATTTTTTTTAAAACTGTTGGTTGTTTTATTGAGCTCTCCCCAGGACGAGCCATTTTGGCTCTTTTCCTGCGGGAGATGCTATAGTTTTTTATTAGAGTCTTGGCTATTTTTGTACCGTTACATGTTATTGATCATCTTCAGTCTTTAGAACCTATGAAAGTTTACCATATAAATTGCTGTTTTATGGTTGGTAATTTTATATTGATTATACTTTTTGATCAATACTAAGATTTTCTTTTTTGGGTTGTCTTTTCTTCATGACTAAAATCCTCAACCTGACAGATGACTATAGGAAACCTGTTTTCATACTGCTTTTATTGAATAAAATTGAATTTGTTTAAATTGAATACAATTTTCTGCATAAGAACTTATGAAAGTTTACAATATAAATTGCTGTTTCATGGTTGGAAATTTTACCATAATTACACTTTTTGATCAATGTTAAGATGTTTTTTGTCTTTTCATCATCTCTCAATGATAAACTCAAGACAAATTCCAAAAGGTACTAAGTCGCTATGAAAGTAGAAATGCTGATTTTCTACTTGATGATATGAATTGAGTACGATTTTCTACAAAAGAACATATAAAACTTTATACATGAAACCAATCTTTGATTAGTAATTTCAGTTCAATTCAATTTCTTTCAATCAGTATCTTGACCAAGGAGTTCATCATTTGATTTTTCATTAGCTCTTATTCTTAGACACGAGATTTTTCCACCAACTTCAGGAATACTGGAAAATGCCTATCTGCTAAATTTCCTGTTATATCTTTGCTTATACAGTTATGTGTTCAGTGATGTCTCAAAACACCTTTCCGCTAGTAAACAAACACAAGGAACACTAACTCAAAAACAACTAAAAAATAACTGTAGTGACTTTATTGTTAATGAGAGAAAAAACGGTAGAAAATTACTGCGACAAGCCATGTTGGATTTTGATTTTCTATTTTTGCGTTATAACCTCATACAACCTCATTCCGTCTAAATTTATGCTATGCTTATATTATAAAACTAATTACTATTGTCCTCTGTATTTGTCTCCTTCTTTCCTACGTAACATTTATGATATTCCCAGGCGCGATCTTTCCTGTATGTTATTTTTTATAAAGTCATTAATAATATTATTGATTGTGTTGAAATTCACAATTAAATTCAGCTTGCTGTGCCGAGCAGATGTCTTCGTGAGCGGCATATATTTGAAAATGTATACAGGAAATTTAATTACATAGGGAATTTCTCTTTGTACAAATTTTATAATTTTTTAACCATATTTCCTTGATATTTTTAATATGCCTTTTATTGTTTTTAAGGCTAAATGTTTGCAACTCCTGTATTCGTAATTCATGTATTGTTTTGTGTATTGTATATGTATATATTGTTTATGTAGCTTTGTATGTTTGTTTTGGTCTTTCTTTTGTCTGTGTGTTTTAAGTTGTATCATACATGCAACACTGTAAATGGAATTTTCTGTAGTGTACATTTTGAATAAATAAATAAATAAATAAAATTTAAAAAAATTGGACATTGTGAGCTCACATATCGTGCCAAATTTCTTTTTGAGTGTATCTACAAGTTTCGAATGATAGACATGCTGACACTCTTCTGTGTAAGTAGCTAATATTGCCTTGTACTCAGATAATTTTCACATATCAATAAATTTAGTTCTACAGGAAGCTGGTGATTATCTAAAAGTTATCAACCTGTTGTACTTTTACATTCTTCGTGTCCAGAATGCAATCATAGAACAAACCCAGCGACCTTCTGAGCTATCATTGAATCTTTTATCCAATATTTGCTGTGTGGTTCAGTTATTTTCTACCAGTAAGAATTCTGCTTGACTTTAAGTGAACTGAATTTACACAAGCCATGTATACTGATTTTGAGAGTAAATAACCCCGTTTATTAAAAGCTCTCAATATGTCTCATGGCAACCTGATGATTATATAAAACCCCTGTATTCACACTGTTTTTGAAATGCAGCCCTTCTAAGTCCAGTGATAATTTTACTAATTTTACAATTTGTATCTAAAAATATAATAATTGTTATAAAAATATGCTGATTTTAGAGCTGTATTCTCTCAGTTCACTGTTAACGTACGGAAAAATGTTTTTTAGTGATTGCCGACTTGTATTTAAAGAGTATTTTTTTAAAAATTGTACTCCATAATATCCAAAGAAATTTTTTTACTATTCCATCTTATTCATTTAAGACATTTCGTCCGCCAAAAGAATTTATGCACGTTTAAAACGAAGCACACAAAATTTTCCTCCCCTAAAAAATTGAAATTTAAAAATATTATTTTCTTTTCTTTTAAAAATGAAAAAGATATCCGAGTGAAAAAATCCTTTCTCTATTATGGAGTACAGTAAAGAAAATCCTTGAATTCGAGTTGACAATCATTGGAAAAAAATTTGGAAAAAAATGGAAAACATCAAACTAAATGATTTCGATAAACTACTAACAAGCAACCTTAAGCTCTCATTATGCATAACAATTAAACTTATATATGCAAGAGTGCAGTAAAATCTT
The DNA here is from genome assembly GCA_907164885.2 of Dolomedes plantarius. Taxonomy (NCBI): domain Eukaryota; kingdom Metazoa; phylum Arthropoda; class Arachnida; order Araneae; family Dolomedidae; genus Dolomedes; species Dolomedes plantarius. Next base: position 54,402,160 of record OU015491.1, read on the forward strand.
TTTTCGATTATGAAGATTCTAAGGAATCTGATTTTTACCAGACGAGAGAATTTTCTTTACACATTCCATAACCTAATGCAGAAATGCTTTTTTTGTGTGTTACAGACAAATGGAATGTTCTGCAATCGTTCGCAGTCTAGCTTCCACAGAAAAAGTCACCAGTTTTCTGTACAAAATAAATTCACTCTCGTTTAATTATTCGTTTGCAATTATGTCTATGTAAATATTTAGATTTCTTCTTTTCCAACCGGTGAAGCATATAATTTCTTCACCACAAAAGTAATATTAAGGAATGTAAAAATTATTTAAATAAGCTGAATTTACAGGAATATCATTTTAATATATATTTTTAATTTGCATCTTCATAAGCATGTAATATATGAGGCGGTGAAAGGCAAAGTGGTGTAAGTCAGTTTGTCAAGTGGTGTAAGTCAAAAGCATTTTACTTCAAAAACGACAAAAAATTCCACTATAAATTGAACAAATTATAATTCATAATAATTATTAAGATATTGCAAATAATAATTATTTGCAATTCCACTGTAAATATAACATGGAGACTACATTTTTGCCCTCAAATAAAATAAGTTGAAAATGTGACTTACACCACTTTGCATTTCACCGCCTCATATACAATATTCAGTAGTATTTGTGATCTGGGCTCTTCATAGATTCAAAGAACCATATCTCATAACTCTGTGCTCAGATGGCAAAATGTTGTAAGAAATTTACGTGGCAGCAATTCTAAGATTCAAGATGTCATGAAAAATCAGTACATCCATACCTCGCTAAATTTACGATCTAGATACGTATCGGAAAAGTTGGCCGTAAAGCGAAAAGCCGTATAACGAATCAATTATTTTGATACAAACCCATACAAATTTAATTGGATATGTTCCCATTTTTTATAAATAATATAGTTTTTAGTTCATAAATCATTTTATTCTTTTTACTTCCTATAGAAATGCTTACGTAAAAATGAAAGTACAAAACAATGTAATAATAAAAATAAAAAATAAAAAAATAAACATATAACAAAAAACAAAAGAAATCATATGCACATATGTATACATATAATAAAAAACATATAATAAAATGTTTAAAAACTGTTTTAATGTGATGACGAACATTAAAATGAAGAATCACTAAGCTATAATATGCTGCCTTCATCACTTTTTGCTGTTGTGGCCATATAACGAAACGTTGCGGGCCGTAATTCGAAAAAGTGCTATGTATAATTAAAAATGGACGTTATAGCGTAATGCTGTATAAAGAGCGACCGTATAGCGAGGTATAGGTGTAATTTGTTTTATATGAGTAAACGTGGTACCAATGTTTCAGAAAAATAGTTGGCTATTGCTTACAGTAGTTACAATAAATAGAAAATATCGGGGAACGAGAATCCGGAATGTGAGAAACTCAATTTTTTTGCAAGAAAAGTTTCTTATAACCATATGTGCCATATGTGCGCAGAACTTATGTAAGCAATTTTTTAATTCATGTAATCATTCAATTATATGCACTTTCCGAAAATTAAAAACGAATGAATCAGATCAAGGGGCCAGATAACCGAAACACGCCAAAGAGGCGGAGCTTAATGCAAAAATATACATCTCCAGCGTACAGGTGGGTTTGAAAAACCGCAAAGAGTTCTCCTTTGCTATGGGCTCTATAGCAAGGCATAACCAATGAACGCGTATAAGGAATTTCTAATGGAGAATTTTTGTTAATTTTTACAGGTGATTGACAAATTGTAATCAAGCAAAATCTAGAAAGGGCCATGAATTTGTAAAACTCGTTAACTAATTTAATTGAGCTAATTATGTCTTCATAAATTGTCGTATCCTATTGCAACTGTCATACTGAACGATCATTAAAAATATTTAATAGCGAAAAATAAGATAAAGAGAACAATATTTAAGAATAGAGAAAAATAGATAACTGACATAAAGAATAGAGAAAAGAACAATACACAAAACTTTTCTATTAGTTAAAACAGATTTATTTTGTTAATGAACTTTATAATAATATAACTCCGATGCCATGGGAATTTATTTTTCTATAATAAGCAGAATTTACTTACCAAAAATGGTGTGGTTGAATATTAAGAAATCCATTTGTTATTTGCTATAAATACGTTTTAGAATAAAATGCAATAATGTGATTTTAGCAGTTAACCTGTATGTTCCGATTTTTAAATAAGTATTTGGAATTTCTCAAAAAATGAATGAATAGATAACATAGAATAAATAGCAACTACGTTTTTTAAGAGAAAATGCCAGTATAAGCATAGAACAACTAAAAATCAAACTGCATTCAAAATTACCCAGCATGCATCGCTCTTTTTTTACAATGAAGAGAATAAATAATAAAAGTTCTATTAGTTTTTTAAAGCTATAAATGGATAAACAAATTATAAGAAAAATTCTTAAAAATCTAGAAAGTAATTTACCAATTTAAATATTAATCTTTAGGCTATTAATTCTAAAAAATAATAAGTATAATTTTTAAATAAACAAGCAAAACAATTTTACATGTGCTGCCATCTTTTGGCAGAAAGGTGAAGCAATGCTGAACACATACTTTAGGAAATTCACTGTGTGGCTTCATGTTAACTAGCTGGATTATTGTCACTTATAGCTATTTCCTTATGTCTATAGCAATTGTGCCCTTGATTATGAAGGTGGTGTAAGACATTGTACCGGTGATTACGAAAGTGGTATAAGTCAAGAATCTAAAAAAAATGGAGTTTATTTGCCTTTTCACGTTGCATTCTTTTACATTACCAAAATCTGAAACAGTCTTTGCAAAAATTTAAAAAATTAAACCGTTCCTGAAATATTTTATTATATAGCATAAAAATATTATTCAAACTCAAACCTTTAAATATCTCGAAGCAAAAAATACATGGCATACACGAATTTTGTAATCACCGGTACAATGACTTAGACCACTTCCTCGGACTACGACCATTGTGGTGCTAATTCAAAACAGGAACCGCCCCTTTCAGCCCAATAGCCTATTAGGATCTGGCGAAAGGAACCTCCAACCAGGGGTGCATTAGCAACAACAACAGACCACTTCCATAATCAAGGGCACAATTATGCGGGTCTGTAGTAGCATGGTACGGTTAAATCATAGTGCTAAAACGAAGGAGATTATTTGAGCTGATGCAGATTATTTTGATAGAAAATTTCTTTGGGGGGGGGGGGCGGCGCGAGAATTAGGCCATAATCTTTTTCCTACATCTGCTTCTAGATCACTTCACTAATGTGAGTATATTGCATAATAAAAGGACAATAAAGAACACATCATCTAGTAATTATTTAACTGTTCTATGCTTCATATCATGCATTACCATGTTCTCTGATGACGTGCTGTAATTCATTTCCGGTCTTTTTTTGCACCTACTATTTTTCTTGGAGACGAGGACCGGTAAGCGAAACTGTCTTTGCTCTTGTCCTCTTGATAATAAATCCCTATTTCCATGCGTGCAGAAAGGCCATAAATGTGATTTGTGATCAGTTGAAGTGCATTTCTTTTGACTTGCCTTACTTAGAGACGTATTATTGCAACATTATAAGAAGCTCAAATGCACCTTGCTGGGTGAAATTTCTCGAAGCAGACAATGTAAAGATTTATGTTTCCTGGTATATCGTGTTATAATGCATGCTGTTAGATTTCTGAAATGACAAAAGAAAAATGCCAATATAAGAATTTTTATTTCATTTCCTTTCTAATCTGAAATTCAAGTTACGTAACTTCATGAAAAGTGATATCGTGTACAAAACACAATTAAACATCTTTGCTGCTTAAATTGGTTAAGACTTAATTTTTTGCTTACATACACATAAGGAAATACGGCTATAAACATTAATGGATTGTATCAACAGTTTTAAGATGCTAATTTATGTGGCACTGTTTACGCTTCCTTTACAGGGAGATTAATAATGTAACTGATAAAATTTTCAGGTTTCTCAATAAACTGTTTAGTAATGTGCAAACTTGATGGAACTTCAATAACAATATTGATTGCATTTCTTAATGTTTGGTACCCTAAAAAGGATAGCTAATGTGACTTTAGTGAAGAAAACTACTCTTTACATGTCTAAAATGTTGTAAAATGTTACTTATAGAACAACTGATGGTGGTTACACACATATTTGCATGAAATAGTCCAAAACTAAGTTGAGGGAAAAGCATTATATTTAATGCATTCAGCAATATTTGATATATTGAATAGGGGGGTTAAGGTGAAATTATCTAAAACATAATCATTTTAATTGCTATGCTAACCTAACTATTATATATATATATATATATATATATATATATATATATATATATATATATATATATATATATATATATATATGATTGATTATTCATATGTAATGTATTTATTTAAGATTACACTCTAAATTGTACTTTAGATAAGTACTGATTTTTCTGTAAAAATGTAATGTAATGTTAAAAGTTAAGTATATAAAACATAGATTTTTATAGTTTGGAATTTTAATTAACCGTGCCTATAAAGGAGTATAAGTGAAAGACTGTAAAAAAAACATTATTTAAATATTTCCTTGTATATTTCATTGTATTGCATGAGAATATTTTTTAAAGTAAACCACGTGCAGGGATTAAAATAGATTTACACAGGGTGATAAAAATTTCATGGGTTTTTCATTTTTACTTCTTCAAAGAGTCTGTTATTTCTTTTGTTTACGAGTCTTGCTGATATCCTTTCAGACAAAATGTATTTTATTTCTAGCATTTTATTTCCAAACTTTTTATGATGCATGGAAAATCCTTCCCCAGAAAATCAATATTTTCGTCATACGAAGACTTGAATGAAAGATGTTATGAATTCAAAACTAGTTCATATATTTCTCTATAACAAATGCTAACCATTTTTTTAGCTATATATATGTGTATATGTATGTCTACTAATATATATATATATATATATATATATATATATATATATGTGTGTGTGTGTGTGTGTGTGATAATAACGATCCACCATTAGATATCTAATGCATATTTAAAATTATCCCTGTTTCCTCTCAATAAAGTACAGTCTATTTCTTCAAATTGCGACCTAGGAATTAACGAACAAACCATCGAAATTACCCCTTAGTGCACGCGCGTTAAAGATATTTGTAAACATGAATCAGCACCACGTGATGTTTTCGCCTCGGAGCGCTTTTCGGAACATCATGCGGTCCTTATGTAATCAAGTCAGATGCTCAATTCTAGCCAATAAAAAGATTTCCGCGCTGTCAGTACCCCTTCACATTATAACCTTCTGCAAAAGTTTACGGCGTGCTTTTTACTGTATGTCTATGTCTTGTCCTGTTTACGCGCTGCTCCACTGCTGTCCGATATAACGATGTTAAATCTGCGTTCTGAATGCGCCCCGGCAGGGACCGGTGGCGTTGCTATTGTGTGTATCCAGTTGTCAACATACCCGTGTTTTGCTGAATAATATTTGTCTACATTATAATCCGGAATAAAATAATATGCGTCTCTGTTCTGTGCGTTCTTTCAATGCCTCTCCTCTGTGGGTTTTCCTCCCCTATGTGCGGATTATACTATGTAAGTGTTCTTCAAGTCTCTTCTCGCCCCTCTGCCTCGACTACAAATGTGTTGAATAGCGCCCGCGAATCTTGGGTGTATCGTCCCCTCCACTGCGTGATGTACGGAGTATTACACACACACACACACATATGTATATATATATACATATACATACATACATATATATATATATATATATATATATATATATAAATATATATATATATATATATATATATATATATATATATATATATATATATATATATATATATATATATATATATGTATATATATATATGGAGCAACAACAGCCTCGGATGACACTATAAACTGACAGCACATGGAAGAAGATTTTTGGTACACCATGTGAAGAAGTAGCACACTTCTCCAGCCCCTGCGATCTCTGTTGAGGTTGGAAATGCATCTTGGAGCTCCGTTAGTGGCAAAACTATCCGCTGAGAGCTGCACATGATTGGTTATCATGGTCTAGCAGCTGCATACAAGCCATTGATTACACCTGTTAATGAGAGGCGTCGTTTGGACTGGTGTATAGCCCGTCGTTCTTGGACCATTGAAGAGTGGTAAACTGTTCTTTGGAGTGAGGAGTCTCGGCATTCTCTCTTCCAGTCTGATGTATGGGTTTGGGTGTGGTGACAACTCTGAGAACGGTTTCATTCTGACTGTGTTGTTCCAACAATGAAGTTCGGAGGAGACTCAATCTTAGTGTGGGGTTTGCGTAGGATTGCGTTCCTCAACGTAGGATTACGTTCCTCAATAACGGTCCTTCGAAGAGAAAAAAAAATTGTCCGGCGTCGCGAGTTATAATTTTGGCAGCGTGCCAAACCCAGTAGCAGTAAACAGTTAAACAGAAAAGTTACCAAAATGCGTAAAAAAAAGAAAAAAAAGATAAATTACCCTACGTTATTAACCCGTGGTAGTTTCGTTAGAAGAGACTACATGAAATATTTTTTCTCCTGGTGAAGACCCACCCCATTGCTTTATGTACCTGGTACTATGAACGCTGACGTGTACCTCGACGTTCTGGATAATTTGGCCTTGCCTGCACTATGGCAATACTACGGCGATGATGGCTGTTTCTTTCGACAGGATCTATCTCCATGCCCTACTGCAAAACGTGTACTGGACTGGTTTCCGGAAAATGAGGGGAATTTGCTTGACTGGCTTTCTCAGAGCCCCGATCTCAATCCGATCGAGCACTTGTGCGACAAACTGAAGAGACGGATACGACACCTTGAAAGAACCTCACTGCCTTGCAAGAACCACGACGAACTGTTCCTGTTCAGCCTTACAGAGAACTTGCGGAAGTATGCCTCGACATTTTGCCGCTGTAATACAAGCAAAAGGACGTTCTACCAGTTACTAAATAGAATAATGAATTTCTTTCTCTGAAAAGCATGCAGTGTCCATATACTTTTGTCCACGTAGTGTGTGAATATATATATATATATATATATATATATATATATATATATATATATATATATATATATATATACACACATACACACATATTTATTTGCATGCCTTTGTTCAGTTTTACATATAAATTATCAATTAAGTTATATTAAGCAAATAAAAAATAGTGAAAAATGTCTTTCCAATTCTTATTTAAATAAAGCAAAATTGCAACTGATTAGAAAAAATTGGTTAAAAGGTAAGTTCATTAGTTTAGCAAAATAAAACGTCATTTCAATTCTCATAACAATTGTCAAACGTCATAACAATTGATGTTAAGGTAATTAAATTAATTTTTGTTTGGGTGCCTTGTCTAAAAAAGGGCAATTAATTTTTTTTTTACTGAAACACTCGACTTCTATTTGTATCGCTGATGTCAAAGAGGGTTTAAAGTGTAATGACATTATGTTCATATTATTCTCCTCAGACGTGGGCGCACTAACTATACACACACGTGGAGACCCATTCTTTCTGACAAAGACTCGTTCATTGAATATTCTGTCATAAGCATCTGTACACCGCCTTTTTTCTTTACTCCTTTACTATTTTGCCTACAGACGAAGAAGACAAGTTAATAGAAATCAGTTTCTAGATCCGATGGATGGTTTTCTCCCCAGCAGGGCGAATGCACATTATCTCTAAAGAAGCGGCCGATGCGCGGTATTATGACATTTAGATATCATCTTTAGGGCTGAAGGTAATTACATTCAAATTCACGAAAATATTCAAGATTTAAAGATTGTTTAATAACTGAGTATTTTAATGCCATTTTTGAGCGAAGAAGGAAAAATTGCTGATTTGCTGGATTCACTGGAGAAGAGTTGAATAAAGACGTCGCTATTTCTGGAAGAGTAATAAAAGAATTATCTTTCTTAAAAAGGAAATGATAGAATTAAATTGCAGTGAATTTAATAGAATTCATTTCAATGGGAATGTTACAATCCTATTTTTGAATCTTTAAGGAAAAATTTCTTTTTCGTATAAATTAATTTAAGCAATAATTCTTTTACAGAGAGAAGAATAAAGACATTTGGGAAAAAAAATAGCAAAAACAAATTAAAAAGGTACATTAAGAAATGATAGAAAAGGGAATTTTTTGAATAGAATGGCTTTTAATAATTTGAAAATGTAGTAACTTAAATAAAAAGCTGCATTTTTACAGTTTAAAAAAATTACTGTTTCATCCATTCATAAAAGTATTGATTGATACATACGTATCGTATGTAATTAAAAATAAAATATACGTTTTCTCTAACTCCCACAATTACATAATTGATCCTAAATGAAATAAAACAATATGCGAACAACCATTAAAAATATTGATCTTGGGTGTAACGCAATATATAAATTGAGTACGTATGAGTAATATTTGAATCAATTTTTAGTGCATGGCATTTCGAGCATACTTTTTAGCCTATTTAAAGCAAATGTTTTAACAAAATTACATAATTTCATATACAAAAGTTTCCAGGAGTATATATTTATAGGATACACACACGCGCGCGTGCACACACACACACACAAACACACAAACACACACACACACACACATATATATATATATATATATATATATATATATATATATATATATATATATATATATATTTATATATATATATATTTTTATATATATATATATATATATATATATATATATATATATATATATATATATATATATATATATATATATATATATATATATGTATATATATTTATATATATACACTGAAGAGCTAAAAAAACTGGAACACCTGTCTAATATCGTGTGGGGCCCCCACGAGCACACAGAAGTGGCGTAATACGACGTGGCATGGGCTCGACTAATGTCTGAAGGTATCTCGGAGGCAATCCACACCATGAATCCTGCAGGGCAGTCCACAAATCCATAGTAGTGCGAGGGGGTGGAGATCTCCTATGAACAGCACGTTGCAAGGCATCCCAGATATGCTCAATAATGTTCATGTCAGGGGATTTAGGTGGCCAATGGAAGTGTATAAACTCAGGAGAGTGATCCTGGAGCTACTCGGTAGCAACTCTCGACGTGTGGGGAGTCGCATTATCCCGTGGCATTGTCCAAGTCCGTCGGAATGCACAATGTACATGAATGTTGGACAGGATGGTTATGTACCTGTCACCTATCAGAGTCGTCTCTAGACGTATCAGGGGTCCCATATCACGCCAACTGCACACTCCCCATATCATCACAGAGGCGCCACCAGCTTGAACATTTCTCTGTTGACACCTATGGTACATGGATTCATGAGGTTAGCTCCATACCTGTACACATCCTTACGCCCGATACAATTGGAAACGAGACTCGTCAGACCAGGCAACGTGTTTCCAGTCATCAACAGTCCAATGGAGGTATTGGCTGGCCCATTTGAGGCGTAAAGCTTTGTGCCGTGCAGTCAACAACGGTAGAAGAGTAGGCTTGCGGCTCCGAAATCCCATATCAATGACGGTCCTTTGAACAGTCCGCACGCTGACACTTGTTGATGATCCAGCACTGAACTCTGCAGCAATTTGAGGAAATGTTGCACGTCTATCTTGTTTAAGGATTCTCGTCAGTCCTCGACTGTCCTTTCCTTTCAAGGTCTTTCTCCGGCTGCACCGCTGTCGGATATTTCATGTTTTACCGGATACCTGATATTCACGGTACACTCGTGAAATTGTCGTGTGCTAAAATCCAAATTGCATCGCTACCTCAGAGATGCTATGTCCCATCTCTCGTGCGCCGACTATAACGCCACGTTCAAAGCCACATAATGCATGATAATCTGCCTTTGTAGCAACAGGAAGCGATATAACTGCTTCGCCAGACACCTGTTGTCTTATATAGACCGCATCGCGTTACGCTGATTGGTTGCAGATTACCGTTATTCCGCCGGAAGAAAAGCGCCTTTACAGGATATTTTCTATCGTCTAAGAAAGTCATCTTCGTTTCATAAGAAATATTTGTTTTGTGAGAAAAATATTTTTTTTAATGAGAAGCATTTTCTTTTGTGTTAAAGAAAACTTCCGTTCGGTGCGAGTCATTTACCCCAATTTAAAAGTAAAGCATATAATTTTATTTATTTATTTATTTTTACGCAAGACAGTTTTTTCAGCTATACAAGGCTTTATTAGATGAGTTGTCATAGTCGGAAAAACAACATAAGATCTGTTTAATATCCTAACGTGGGTTTAATGCTGTTTCGTTAACAAAATATGGTATACAAAGCTGGAATACCCTTTGCATTTTATTTAATTATGCGGCTATAACTACTATATGACGTTAAAATTGAAGAATCATACGTTAACATGTGCTATAGGAAATTTCCAATTAAATAACAAGTTAAATAAAGTTAAGATTTCCGTAATTTTCAGGCCATAAAACGTATCTTTTTACATAAAAAGATCGTCTTAAAATTGCAATCCGTCTTATGGTCCGAGGGTAACATTAAAATAAAATGAATATTTTATTATTATATATTATGCATATTTAATGAATATATTATTTTTATTTTTTTTTATTTATTAAGTAAGAAATTGAAAATATCTTTATATACCCAACAAAATACAAAATTTTCTTTTCTAAAAAAGCTCCCATAAATTTGAGGTGCGTATTACCATCCAGTGGTTCTAACAGTCCGAAAGATATGGTAAATGTTTTCGGTGATTTTTGCGCAAAATGTTACATTTACAGCAGATTTTACGTTATATTTTGTATGTAGGAGAGGTTCTACATTTGCTTAATGAGACTTATCCAATGTCTCATTAAGCAAATGTAGAGTTAAATGGTATTCTCCCGATTGCTCGTATTTAGTTCTTTTTGGGAATGTTTCATTCTTTTCAAATATATTTACAAGAGACTCGCAGATCTAATAATATCGCATTTATTGCTACTTTCATTATACATTTATCTGCACTTAAAGTTACACGAAAGAATAAGTTTAACTCTTTCAAACACTTAAACATGTGTATAAACAAGCATGCTTGGTATATTTAAAGTTAAATTGTGCACCTTTTTAATTATGCATCAATTGCTTTAAACATACAGCTTCATTCACTGAAGCGCGATAAAACACAAAATTTGTTTATTTTTTAGTTTCGTTTGAATAACTTTATTCTAGTTAATAGTTTAGTTGCAGTACTAATAAGAAAGTTTTCTGTGCTTAGCTACAAAAGTTAACGTTAATGGACGCGATAATTTCCTGAATGCTGTTAGTCCTTTTGGGCTCAGAGTCGAAATTTAAAGTTAAAACAGAATGCATGAGAGCTTTCGAGTACGAAACAAATTGAGGGTAGTGCGAAAACGAAAATTTTATTTATTCTTGCAAATAATGATGGTTCTGTCTAAGATTGGAAACAGGGGAAAAAAAATCAGGTAGTCTCTTCTAACGAAACTACTACGGGTTATTAACGTAGGGTTACTTATCATTGCTTACCTCTTTTGTATGTGTATTTGTATGTACACTATCTGACCAAAAGTGACCGGACACTCCGCTAAAGAAGTGAATCTGGCAGGTGACATAATTAGATACGTAACCGAAAGCTATAAAATTGTTGGTAGCGGTTTGTTATGTCATATTTATGCGTGAGATAATGAGTAAGTCAACGGAGCTTAGTGACTTTGATAGTGGCATTATAGTGGGATGCCACCTTTGTGGGAAATCAGTTCGTGAAATTTTGAACATTCGACAGAAGCCAAAATCCACTGTGGGTGATGTAATTGTGAAGTGGAAACGTCGAGGCAGTGAAACTGCAGAAAAACGAAGTGGCAGGCCGAAAAAAATTAGTGAACGCAGCCGTAGAACTCTGAAAAGGGTAGTGAAACAAAATCGCAAATCCTAGTTGATTGAAATCACACAGGATTTCCAAAGTTCATCAGGCGTTAGTGCTAACAGCAGGACTGTTCGTCGAGAATTAAAAAACCTGGGATACCTTGGTCGTTCAGCCGCTCACAAGCCGAATATCACTCCCCAGAATGCGAAGCGTCGGTTGCAATGGTGCAAAGCTCACCGTCATTGGACTGTGGACATGTGGAAAAATTTTCTTTGGAGTGACGAATCTTGCTTTACAATCTGGCAGTCCGATGGACTCGTCTGGGTTTGGCGGATGCCCGGCGATCGCTTCTTACGTGACTGCATTGTGCCGACTGTTAAGTTTGGTGGTGGCAGCATCATGGTGTGGGGTGTTTTTCATGTTTTGACCTGGGTTCCTTAGTTACTGTGGTTGGAAATATGAACTCTGAGATGTATTTGGACATTCTGGACAATGCTGCTCTCGTAACTCTACGGCAATATTTCGGGGAAGGCCCATTTCTCTTCCAGCAGGATAACTGCTCCATTCACACATCGAGACTTGCGCAACCATGGTTTGACGAGATGTGTGTTCAAAAACTGGACTGGGGCCTTCTGAGAGCCCCGATCTGAATCCCATTGAGCACCTTTGAGACGAATTAGAACGCAGATTACATAGCCAGCCAAATCGACCATCCTCACTGCCAGCTCCCACTTCAGCTGTGATGAATGCCTGGAAGTCAATTCCCATGGACACCTATCAAAAACTGGTGGAAAATCTCCCCAGACGTGTGCAGGCTGTCATCGATCCAAAAGGAGGACCAACATCATATTAATATACGCCTTAGGACTGTCCGAGTCCGTACCACTGGGCGTCCGGATTCTTTTGGTCAGATAGTGTATGCGTTATGTACATACGTGTCTATATATATGAACGTATGTATATATATACATATATGTATGTCAAAAATTTAACGCATTTTGGTACTTTTCTGTTTAACAGTTTACTGCTTGTCGAAGTGATACAGACTGGGTTTGGCACGCTGACAAAATTATAACTCGCGAGGACGGATGGACGGACGGTTTTAGCGTTTGAAATTTTGCTTTCCGAAGGACCGTTTTGGAGAAAAGTAATACTACGTTTGCATGCTTTGCTAAGCATATAAAACTTCATTCTTTTACTAAACGTATAAAATTTCCTCAACAAGATGTTAATCTGCTAAGGTTTGGTATTGCCTGCATCAAACAAAAGTTTTGCATTGTTTTTTAGAATTTTATTTTAAGGGGAGGGGTCATCGTCTTTAAATTTTCAAAAAATCGATTTTATTCTTTTGCATTTTTATAATATTTGAACATTTCTGAATCATTTAAAACAAACCGCGTTGAAATATTACAATTAAAACATACAAAAGTATGACATGAAAGAAGCAGTTGTGATGTAAACTTTACGAGAGCGGGAACTTAAAACTAGTCTTTTTCTGCGCACTGTATAAAAGAAACTACTCCAGATAATGCTTTCAAAATTTCAGGGTAAGTGTATAATGATGCTACCAAAAATATGCACATAATTTTTTTAAAACAATTATTTTACAAGGAATTTCTAGCTTGTAATTATAATATGCTTTTCAGTTTATAAAATCTAATTGTCCCGGAGTAAATATTCTTTGGTGTTTGAAAATTTAAATAAGTGTACAATTATACCTAATGTTTAAACATCCCCAAAAGGGAAAAATAATTACCGAAACTTTGTTAGTGTTGTAAATCTGAGCGCAGTGTATCAGTATAAATTTTAAATTTTCAGAAAATGCACTCACTTATTACTTCATAAATAAAATTCTTATTTACTTGTAAAAAAAAACTAATTCAGGCAACATAATCTACAAAGTATAACTAAAATTGAATATTCCAAAAGAGCTAGATAATTATAGGAAGCATATAGACCAGGGGTTTCCAACTTATAAGTGTCCAAGGGCCGCAATCGAAAACACCTGTCTAGTGGCGGGCCGCAATTTAATCAGGACCATACCCAGGACATTTTTTCTTGAGGGAGGGGGATTTGGAGGATTTGTGTATAGTATGTACTATGAAATTTTTAAAAATTCGAGGATGAACCTCCAACAATGACCTTGATTATAACTGGCCAACTTTCGTTAAATTACACAGACACACACAAAAAAAGTCAAATAAGAAGTGGGGTGGGGGGTATGAAATAGAACATGAGTGGACACCCTACTTTTCATGGAATTCGAGGAAAATCAATGTTTTTTGTAAATGAACAGCATTTGAAAACAATAAAGATTTTTACAAAAACATTTTTCGTTAAGTAAGAATATCTAAATTGATGCTGCAAATTATTTTCCTAGAAGTCTTCGCGGGCCGCAAAAAAAGGCACCGCGGGCCGCATGTGGCCCCCGGGCCGCCAGTTGGAAACCCCTGATATAGACAAAAAATAAACAGAAATAAAGCACTCAGGGCTCTACGCACCATAAGGTAAGATTCCGTAGTAGTGACGGAACTAAACCAGAAATAGAGGTAACCGACTGATCTCGTCACCAGGGAGCCTAACAAAATCAATTTCCTAATGGGGAACTTTCTGAATAGGATGCTGCTCTAACCAAAAGACATCCCAAGGCCCCGAGATCCCCATTGAAACAGATAGCCAAAACAAATGAAAAATCACGGACAACTTGCACTTAGGGCTCAACGCACCATATATGCAAGTACACATACAATCCTAAAGAACACAAATGAAAAGACATGAATAGAGACAGACAGAAATGCAAAGATGCTCACATACCCTAATACAGTGAGTAACGGTTATAGTCAAACAGCAGCCAATTTTTACCCCTAGGAGTTACGTCACTGTAGCAAATCCCAGCGACCCCCTCCCATTGAAGTTAAAGAAAGTATGAAAACAGAAAATCCTATCCTAAACGTCCTTAAAATATACCCGAGTCTAAATGCCACTTTTTTAAAACTTTTAAATTGCCAAAATTATTAGGGAAATTATTCTTACGTAGGTTTGCCTCGAAAATGTCACATGCCTCCAAAAAATCTTCAGCGTTATTGCAAATGTTTTTTATTCTGTTTAGTTGTGAGTGGAAGATATTATAATAAATTTTATAGTTCAAGTTGCTATGGAAATTGGTAAACGTCATAACCTCAAAGTTAAAATCTAATCTTTTATCATATATCCCAATTTTTAATTCGCAATTTTTAACTTTAATTTTTATATCCAGATAAGTAAGGTTTGACGGTTTTTCAAACCCGGTTTTAAAAAACCGGTTTTGAAAATAAATTTGTCACATTTGAAAACCGGTTTTTAAATTAAGAAAACCGGTTTAAAAGAATTCAAATTATTATGTAAATATTAATTTTTAACTTATTTGATTTCTTGATGACCCTGAAGAAAAACTTAGAAATCCAAAGACACTGAAAGCTGAATTTTTATTATTTGAGGCAACGAATAAAAGAACCAAAAACTTAGATTTGTTATTTGATACCCTGAAAACTATAAAACCAAGCTCAGTAGCTAGTGAACGAGTATTTTCAATTTCAGGCAATATTGTATCCAAAATAAGAACAAGACTTAGCCACCGTTCAGTGGATATTTTATGTTTTTGAAAATCCTATTTTCTTAGGAGAAATTAAAATTAGTGAAATAAATATAAATATAATTTGAAATTTGAAACTTTTGCTTGAGTTTTCGTTATTTAATATGTAATCCTTAATTTTTTTTTATATTTTGACTTTGATATTGATTTCGTTTTTTGTTATTTTATAGAAATTAAATAAAATATTTTTCCCTATTTTATTTTTGTTTGACAAAAATTCGAAAACCGGCTAAAACCGGTTTTTTGAAAATCTGGAATTCGAAAACCGGTTTTTCAAAATGTAAGTTTTTGTATAAATCCTACAGATAAGATTATTTTCATTGGTCCTGTTTTATGTTAATTCCTTTGGGTAGATTTGATTGTAAGCAGTCTATGACCGCTTTATAAGATTTAGTTTCTGTTAAATTGTTCACATTATTATATAATCTACAAAGTTTAGAGAACTAGTGCTGAAAATTTCATGCGTAATGAACAAGAACAAAATAAAGTTATAGACGTTCGAAGAAATAGCAAAAATTCTAACTTTTCTGCTTGAGTAAAAGTGGTGACTCCCCTTAAGTTCATATAAATATTTTAACGCATTTTAAGCGTTATTCAGCACTCATTATTTAAATCGACAGAATTAGATCTATAAAACTGAAGTTTATTCGTAAAACATGCAATATTTGATTTGGCCAAAATTTTCTCTAGCTTCATTTTATACCGCTGCTACTCATTGCGTTATGCAGCGCTATCAGAACTCCTAAAATACTGCCGACGGAATCGAGAGATGAATCTTGCAAAGTTGCTTCGTAACAATCACTTACTTCGCATCCAAATTTGATGAAGGAACGCTTCACGGATTGCTTCTCTAAGCTGAATGGTCGAATATATTCCATGTAATATTCACGAGACTTCATTAGGGAAGACGTGTGACGTCTCCAAACTGAGTACGTCGGAGCAAGCGAAATTGAATAGGACTAAGAATTTTCCGAAATATCTATATATTTAAGTTTCTAAGCCGACTTTTTGGGCAATCCGTGAGAGAAATCTACAGCATCAATTTACTTAATTTTGGTCTTAAACGAAAGATTGTAATCTGTAGATTTGTCAAATTTGGTTTTTGTAACCGCAATTTCTATTAATTACCGTTAATTTACAATTAAAAATTGATTTCTGCGTATGCTCAGTGAAGTGTTTTAATAATAAACACGTTTATTCCGAGGAGTCTGTCTAGATCTCTATCTGCCATTTTTAATTTTATGGTAATTATGTTTGTGAAATACAGAGGCTGTTCACACATTTTTTAGACGATGTATATTGTATTCACAAAACTAAGTTACATGAAATTCTTGTGTTTTAAATGTTCTATTTGACATTCCTTATTCTGAACTATCTTTCGACATCGCAATTTCCAGGATAATAATGCCTTTTGAAGTGTCAGAAGAGGTATTCTATCCCATTCCTCCTGAACAGCTTTCCAGAGTCCTGTAAGGGTTTTTGAACGACGTTTGGATAATGCAGATTTTAAAAGTCCGAAAGCACAAAAATCCATAGGTGATACATCAGGAGATTTAGTAGGGATATCAGTGAAGGGTATGGCCTTGATACCAGTTTTTTGTTCCATTTCTTTTAGGAAATTTACAGTGGATTTTGATGTGTGACTGCTAGCTTTGTCCTGATGGAGTCTCACAGATTGATGGCACTGTGGGTAAAGCGATGGTATTTCAGTCAAAAAAATTGGCGATAAAATATGTTCCTGATAGTATTTGGAGTTAATCTTGACATTTTTTTCCACGCTCTTTATTTTTAACTTGCCATTATAAGAAAAAACAGCAACAATCATGAATCCCTTAGAAAAACTTTCTTTCGATTCTTTGAACCATGTACTTAATTTTTTTTCTCCCCTTTTATGATAACAAATGGCTCTTTTTTTGTCGCAATCATTTAAATACACCCATGATTCATCTATTGTGACACTTATCCATTTTTCTTTGGATAAGTGTTTCTCATATAGAATTCTGTAGCGTGTCCTGCGTTCAGCGATATGATTTGGAAGAAGACGATGCACATTGCGTTTTTTTGCTTTCTTAAGATTTAAATCAACGTTTATCATTTTGTTTACAGTGGACACCGAGCATTTTAATGATTTTGCAACTGTCCTTTGACTAGGGGGATTTTCTTTTAACATTAAACAACGTACCTTTGCAATAGTCGAAGATGTCCGTTTTTTCCTTGGATACTTGTTTGGAATTTTTGTCCCACTTGCGGCTCCAATTTGACGTTTTTTTCCTTTCTTGTTGACGATATTACCTATCGACGCTTTAGATATCACAAAACCATGACTCTCACATCGTTTTTGGATAACGGAGTATGCATATTTCTCTTCGGAAAGAGCATAAATGTAGCCTTCGAACCACTGCTTTGTTAAAAACGCCATTTTGAATAAAAACAAAACTTTCAAGCTGCAGACGTTAAGTTTGACTTTTAAAAACATAGTACAATTGCAATTATTTCTTTTGCACCAAACGATTTTTTATTACCGCTTACCAAAATCGTCTAAAAAATGTGCGAACAGCCTCTGTAATTTGTGTATTAGCACATTTATTTACTATCCAGCCGTCATGTCTTGACGGGTACCAACTAGTTTTGTATTTACATTCCTACATTTCTCCGTTGTATATATTATTAGATTTTATAAAAGCATCAAATATAAAGGCAATACATTTTTTTTTATTAAATGTATTCTCTCTTCACTGTTGAAGAGTAACCACGAAGTGTTTGTTTTATTCCCATGTAACGTTTTGGGGACTTACTTTACAACCACATCGCCACGCTTCCGGCTACCTTATTACCATGTTTTTATTAACTTGCTCTCTTGTTTGCGTGTGTGTGTGTGTGTTTGTCCAGTACAAATCTTGCAATCGATTTTTAACTAACTTCCCGACTAGCTACACATTTGAAACTTTTAGAATAGCTCAGAACACGATGACAATGCATTTTAAAAATACTTTTAGCCATCTTTAAGCAGATTTTTACCATGTTCTTATTATTTTCAGTTAATTTTGTTTTGTAGACTGTTGCAGCCATCTGTCGGCCGGGACGGGAACGAAAAGTTAAATGCAAGTTAACTTCCAGTTAACTTCATTTTCTTTCAAGTTGATGGGATAATTCATAAAAAAATTTTTTACAAAGTATTTATTAATACATAGAATTGTCAAGTTTATACGATTCAACAGAAAATTTAAAAACATGGTATATAAAAAGTTCTTTTTATGTTGTAATTATCTATTTGTATAAAAGCCAAATATCTCTCTCTGACTGACTAACAATGTATCTCTAGAACCATAAGAACCATAGGACAGAAACATATACATACCTGAGTTTCATTAAAATCTTCCCAAAACAGACGGAGATGAAAATTTTTGAAATTTTAATTTTTTAAAAATATGTTCCAATATATTGCGTTTTTCTATTTTGAATCTATATATTGGTGGCTTGATTCTAAAAGGGCAAATGTCCATGATTTTGAGTTATTTATACTTAAAATTTCGATTTTAGTAAATCTTTAATTCTAAAAAGTCCAATATCAAATAACAAACAGAAAGAGATCTTATTTCCATTATAATATCAGCCAATGCCATTCAAGATGCAGTAACTTTAGATCCAATAATTACAAGATAAAAAGAACTTTTTATATACCACATTTTAAAATTTTCTGTTGAATCATATAAACTTGACAATTCTATGTATTAATAAATACTTTTTAAAAATATTTTTGATGAATTTTCCCATCAAGTTGAAAGAAAATGAAGTTAATTGGAAGTTAACTTGCGTTTAACTTTTCGTTCCCGTCTCGGCTGATAGAGGGCTGCACCAGTCTACAAAACAAAATTAACTGAAAATAACTGAAAATTAATTTAACTATTAAAGATGGCTAAAAGTATTAAAATAATGCATTGTCATCGTGTTCTGAGCTATTCTAAAAGTTTCAAATGTCTAGCTAGTCGATAAGTTAGTTAAAAATCGATTGCAAGATTTGGACTGGATAAACACACAAGCACTCAAACAAACAAGAAAGCGAGTTAATAAAAACATGTAAAAAACGGCCAAAGGCATATGAAATTTTTTTATGTGATAAAAATAATATTTTTTTACACTAAAAACGAGCAAGTAAAAAAATAATAATGTGACGCGTAGTATAACAAAGAAATAACATTCAGCAAAATGTTCAATATCTTTTTTTTTTTCAATGCGGAGGCACTTGTCGCGAAGACATTCGCCTATAATTCGTCGCAGTTTTACTGGCCATTTTATTATGGGGGCGCCATATAGGCAGACCAGCATTGCCCCCTATGAAGGGACGACACAAACGGAGGCATTTTAGTGGCCCTTCGCCAGGATTCGATCTGAGCACCTTCAGCACCGAAAACCAGCACGCTGTACCACAAGGCCGCCACGACCCAAGTTCAATATCTTTGAAAGCCTTTTTTTCGAAACTAACAATTTTGACATTGGCCCTTTGAGAACCAAGCCATAGATTTATATAAAAGCAAAATACAACTTATTGACTGACTGATCACTGTATCTCTGGAACCATAACATCTAGGAAGCTGAAATTTTGTATCGTGGTTAATCTATTGCCTTAGGTGCTCATTAAGTTTTTTGTTTTAAAACTCCAACCTTTAAAGGGATAAATAAAATATTCGCTTAAATTCCTAAAATGAAAAAAAAAATATTTCAGGTAGTCTCTTCTAACGAAACTACCACGGGTTATTAACGTAGGATTACTTATCGGTGCTCACCTCTTTTTTTTTACACATTTTGGTACTTTTCTGTTTAACTGTTTACTGCTACTGGGTTTGGCGCGCTGCCAAAATTATAAGTCGCGACTTAGGACAGGCTCTGAATTTTTTTCTTTCCGGAGGATCATTATTGAGGAACGTAAGCCTACGTCAAAAAAGAACTCAAATCCATATTTTATGCCAGATCACTGTCGAGAAGTTAAATAGCGAAATCCTCTGAGAAATGAGAACACTTTGTTGCTAAAGTTAATTTAAACTAAATTCACCAAATGGCATAATGGAAGGGAATCATGTATTCCATCGTGATGCACGGGTATTCAGCTAGTTATCTATATTTGAAACTAAACGACTGAGGCTTACAGTGATAGATAATTTTTCACTATTGGAGAAGAAAAACTTTGAATTTGGGTTGTGAAATATAGATATCGGTAAAATTAATAAAATGATTGACATTAGTTAAAGAAAATTACAAAGTAAATAAATAAACAAGGAAATAGAAAAAATTGGTTGGAAATTTCGTACCAAGATGTTACTGATCAATTTTATAACTCTCCCTTAAACGTCGCCTCTATTAACGATCCCTCTACTCCTTATTTTATAGGATATTTTGCTGAAAAACCAGAAACGGAAATCTGTCAAAGTGATAACAATAGAGCTTCATTACTAATAAAAATATCTATATATATAAAACGCGTAGGTATGCGGCACAAAAATCGGCGATATTTCTACAGTCCGAATGGCAACGGCTGGAACTACCAGATGTAAACATTAGCGGCCAACCGCGTGTGTGTAGCGGTTCGACGATAGCACGTAATTTGGTGCAATTTAATTGCCGTATTTTACACGTGAATAATTTTAATTTATTCACGAGATAATTTATTCTTTTATACCATCGGTTTTTCTAAATGTATGTAAGAGGACAAACTTTTGACAAAATATGTTTAGACCTATCAAATCCAGTGTTTAGTCCTGGACAGTTGTATGTAGGTTTATCTAGAGTCTGTTCTTTTGATTCTGTCACTGTAGTATCTCCTATTTCAGACATACTCAACTGTGTACATCAAGAAGTGTACATCAAGAAGTAAAATATGAATTTTTACTCCATAATGAATTTTTATTCCACTTTATAAGTGAAGAAATTTTCCCAACAATTTTTTATTTGGTATGATTAAGTGTAGATATCTGAATTTTGAACAATACATATAGAGTGATGCAATCCACACTATATTTTAGTACTTGCTGATTTTTTTTACTCCTTTTTTAGTGAAAAAAATTGTCTCTAACAGTTTCTTATTTGATGCAATGATAAAGTGTAGATATCTTAATTAAAAAAATATTACATACACAGAAGAATGTAATTTTTAAAATCTTTGTTGTTGGGTTTCTCAGTGTTATCTTTCACTCTGTTCTGAAGTAACGGAAATTCATATTTTTTTAATCCCAATGTTTTAGAATCAGCCTTATAGAGAATTTTGCAATGATTATAAAGTTTTTGGCTGAGATCGCACTACCACTTAACAACGTATTTTTATGATGACAGGTAATAGTGACATTCCTTACATACGTTTCTTTCAGTTGAGTTATTTTGCAAAATAAAAAAAAATATATAACTAAAAGCGACCATGCTGGTCGCGCAGCGGCTAGTATTGTAGAAGTTTAAAATTGCCTCGGGAAGTTATGGGAAATTAATTAAAAAGAAATGATATACATTCAGAAACGTGAGGGCGTAAACAAAAATTTAGGATGTTGTAATTTTAGTAACAAAATTGTTGTTTCATACTTGAAAGCGTTCTTAGGGAGACACATAGACACACTCGTAGACTCATACATTTACATATTAAAAATGTATGTGTTAAACTGAATAATATAGTAATATTTGTTAACATAGTACAAAAGTTTGAGTAACGTAATTTTAGTAACAAAATTGTTGTTTCTTACTTGAAAGCGTTGTTAGGATGACACATAGACATATTCATAGACTCATACATACACTCAAAGACTCATACATTTACATATTAAAAAAATGTATGTGTTAAACTGAATAACATTGTAGTTTTTATTAATATTGTATAGAAGTTTGAGTAACGTAGTTTTAGTAACAAAATTGTTGTTTCTTTCTTGAAAGCGTTGGTAGGAAGACACATAGACATACTCATAGACTCATACATACACTCAAAGACTCATACATTTACATGTTAAAAATGTATGTGTTCAGTTGAATACATAGTAATTTTTGTTGATATAGTACAGAAGTGAAGTAGAAGAAGAATTTGTTGATATAGTACAGATTACTGAAATATTAGACTCATTTCAATCGCTGATAAAAAAGGAAAACTAGATTGCATATATAGATGAAGCTATTTATAACCACATATTGACCTTAAAAACGCACAACCACAATTTATCGCACTAGTTTAGTTTTTCAAATGTTAAACAACCTCAAGTAAGGTATGGTATTTTGGAGGTTTAGAGTCTTTATGGGACTATGACGACTGCAATTCCACAATAGAGTTAATCACATAGTTCAAAGCAAGCTTAAGAGGAAGTGTATTCATTTAAATGCTTGTTTAAAGGTACTAATAAAAGAATAATTTAGCGTTCAGTTTATTTAGCGTAGAGGGTTTACAATTAATCGTCAAATGGCTCAACGTTATTATTGGATCTGGAAATAAATTGTGTGTGTCTGAAAATTTAATTGTATTTGTCTAGAGGCTTGGACGTAAGTATTAAACAAGGATTAATGATTTCTCCCCAACTCCCAGTTTTGGTCCTAACAGAAGTTTACAGTGTTTTGATTAAGGACGTAATTTAATTAAGGACGTAATGCTACCTGCAAAAGGCGACTTTTGCAGGTAGCATTGAATGCGTAAACAGATTTCGGGCTAAATGGGGTTTTAGAGAGAAAGAACACAGAGTTCCGATTAAAGGAACTTAAAAGGGGTTTGGAATAGCATTTCCAGTTAACATAATGAACATTCCCTTGTGCGTACAGATCAAAAAGAATGTTAGGAACAAAAAAAAACATATTGTATGACACATTCAAAACCCTTCGCAAACAAAGATACATATCAGAAACTTTTATGGTTTAACAACTGATTATTAGTTTATATAGTTTTATTATTATTTCACTTTAACCCCCTTTTTATGGTACATGTACTTTATTTCAAACAACTGAACTATTCTTTTTTGAGGTTTACAGTACTAATTTTTATATTATGCGAGTTTTTTTTTCGTGCACACTTTTGCATTAATTAGCATTAGTTAATTGGAAGGTCTGTTTGTCACTAATCGGTTATATAGGATTGGTTTGGAACGCTATGGTCAACCTTTTGCTACACGAGGGCTAATTAGACCGGGACCTACAGTTTAAAGCCGATTCCGAACAGATACAAACATCCATGCCAACAGTGGGACTCGAACCCACAGGGTCTGAACCGAATTCCAGCGCTCTACCCATTCGGCCATCCCCTGGCCCTGTTATAGAGGAAGAAAGTTGGAGCTTTAATGATGTAAACTATCTATGCGTATGTACATATGTGTGAGTGCATGTTTATGTTCACACATTATGAAATTAAATTGAACGGCCAGGTAATAGGTTGTTGACAACCCTGCAAAACACTTCATCCTTATAAAAGTTTACTGATCGATTCACTCCGAAGTTATTCAAAACAAAGTAACATTTATGAAAAAATCAGCATTAGAAATTCGAATTGCTTCAACACTTGCTTACGAGTTACTTATGTGCAGTTTGCATCTGTTTGCATCTGTCTTTACCCTGTCTACAATGAATAAAGCACTGGGTGATTAATTTTACGTTTTTTAAAGCCCCAAGAGAACCATAATTGTAGTTTAACTTCCTTTGGAGAAAGGGTATGAGATAGATTCGAACTAAAATTTCGACGTTCCAAGTTCAAAGTTTTGAGAAAAACAGTGTACCCCAAATGAAAAATAAAGGTATAAGCTTCAATCCAACATACCACCCACCAATTAGCCTAAGGCAACCAGAGAATATTTCTTAAAGTTACGTGAAAAAACTCCATGATCACATCATAAGCATGAGATGATGAATCATGGCTTGACATGCCAAGAACAACTGAGAGATCAATAATATAAATTTGCGAAAAATTTGTAAAGCCGGTTACCAAGCAGTTCATACTAAAAGCATGATATTTCCTACAAAGTATAACGTGAGATGTATTTGAACCAACGCAGAAATCTCCGTAACAGACCAAGAAGCCAAAAGGTCTGACGCATTCTGAATCAAATAAGTGCGGCTTTATACTCTTGTATGGCATATTTTGTACTTACTAAAAGCATGATACTTCCTACAAAGTATAACGTGAGATGTATTTGAACCAACGCAGAAATCTCTGCAACAGACAAGAAGCTAAAAGGTCTGACGCATTCTGAATCAAACAAGTGTGGCTTTATGCTCTTGTATGGCATATAGAGGCTATTAAATGCAAAATGTAATTTAATAGCACATTAACCTTCAACCATATTAAATCAACAGTTTAAAAGTGGAGAACTAAGAATAATGTGGTAAGAGAGATTTGATTTTCAGAACAGTTTTGGCAAGACAAGTCATCATAACATATACATGAAAGTGACTAGTTATTGTGATGATTAATCATAAAGATATATGAATTATATTTCCCATCTTTTTTTGCTAAGTACCTTCGTGTATCCCCGTTTCAAACTCATCAAGCGAACTTGCTTTGGTGCGGTATTTACGTACAGGAGACTTTGTTTCTTTGTGATGTGACCGGGTGTGGACAGAAAGCCGATGCATAATTTCTGTTTCATGTAATTTATCTTGAAACTAGATTCATAATTGTTTTTCCTTTAGGTGAGATCCTCTCGCAGGAAGGGTAGGCAGT
This sequence comes from Dolomedes plantarius, assembly GCA_907164885.2. NCBI lineage: Eukaryota > Metazoa > Arthropoda > Arachnida > Araneae > Dolomedidae > Dolomedes > Dolomedes plantarius. Next base: position 54,427,284 of record OU015491.1, read on the forward strand.
CAACACCTTGTATTGCGCATAAATATTGGTCACTTGAAGATATTAGCTCACTTTCTAGTTCGAAATTTTTTAAAGGTTGTTTTTGTTGTCGTGTCCAGGTATAATGCAGAAGAAAAAAGATAAAGGAAAAGAAGAAACAAGAAAAAAGATTCGTCATTATTTTTCCTTTAGGGGAGAATCTCTCGCAGGAAGGGTAGGCAGTCAACACCCTCTATTGGGCATAAATATTGGTCACTCGAAGATATTAGCTCACTTTATTTTTCGAAATTTTTCAAAGGCTGTTTTTGTTGTCGTGTCCAGGAATAATGCAGAAGAAAAAAGATAAAGGAGAAGAAGAAACAAGAACAAATATTCGTCATTATTTTTCCTTTACGGGGGAATCTCTCGCAGGAAGGGTAGGCAGTCAACACCCTCTATTGGGCATAAATATTGGTCACTTGAAGATATTAGCTCACTTTATACTTCGAAATTTTTCAAAGGCTGTTTTTGTTGTCGTGTCCAGGAATAATGCAGAAGAAAAAAAGATAAAGGAGAAGAAGAAACAAGAACAAATATTCGTCATTATTTTTCCTTTACGGGGGAATCGCAGGAAGGGTAGGCAGTCAACACCCTGTATTGGGCATAAATATTGGTCACTTGAAGATATTAGCTCACTTTTTAGTTCAAAACTTTTCAAAGGTTGTTTTTGCTGTCGTGTCCAGGAATAATGCAGAAAAAAAGATAAAGGAGAAGAAGAAGCAAGAAAAAAGAATGAACTATCCATAGAAGAGGGGTGCCCAGTGTCTCGAAAGCGGTTGGACTTCTCCTGTTGGTCGGCGGAAGATATTTTATCTCCCTACAACTACCACCCAATGGAAATTCCAGTGGAGGCATTCCCGATCCGCCACCTGGGGACGCGCCCTCTAGGGGTTACTGACTTCCCCGAGGGTTTCCAAAGGCCTTGTAATTATTGTATCTATGCATCTCTTCTAAATTCCGTAAATTTTTTTATAGAGTTTTACAGCTTTGACGAAAACTCATCTAATAGCGTTAGATGTTTTTAACTTTTGACGGTGCTTGTCGGGTGTTCAATGATTAAAAACAACCGAATTGAAGATGAAGGGAAGCAAGCGAGACTGCTGACACAACGCTGTGAGGGATGTCGTCTTAACACAGACATTTTAATGCCAGGGGGCAGAGCGCGACTAAAATAAAACCATACATCAATGGTTCTTTTGATTTTTATGCAGTCAGACCTTCGTGTGGACTTAAGAAGACGTGATGTTAGGTTTTGTTCATTGTTTGCATAAGGCACGTAGGCAAAAACACGCCCACCACCAATTTTTTTTTCTGGATGCACTGCTCGTTAACATCAAAGTTAAAGTAATTTATGGAGCGCAAACTTTTTAAACTGAACCTTTATGGAGCAGCGTAGGAAGCTTTCAAATATGTTTTACGTATAAACCATTCATAAAAACTGATGACGAAGCGAGGATTTATACTTTGATAGCTGATAGTCGGATTTTAAACTCATTTCCATATACAGAATTCAATTTCAATAGGCAGTAATGAATCAATGTTAGGAAAACATGAACATTCTGAATCTCCTGAATGCAATCCTTGGGTATAATTTCGACTGCATAAGAATTTATCGATCACGGCCCTTTGCAGCATTTTACCGCCAGTGGTGAATAATATCAAGGTCTAATGTGGTTAGACCCGACTCTAAACTTATGCGTTTTCTCTATGAAATAGCATTTTATATTCCGAAGATGAAAATCCTATCCCAGAGTGGAATAAATGGAGGATGTTATTCAGTTAAATGCAAATTCTCTCTGAGTAAGACGCCTTGTAATTGTTATCATTTATATTTGTTCTAAGCACAGTAACTCGCATTTTACTCGCGTGCGAAAGGGCTATTAATTCAAAATACTCATGCTACTGATGTTCGAGTTCCTGAGAATAATGAGCGCATTCCGGGAATGCACACACATACTCAAACGAAATGGTTCGAAAGTGCCATTATAATAAGATAATTTTCTTGAATAAAATAGTTAAAGATTATGAGTTTTTACAACAACAATTTATGCCAGGAAATTTCAATTACCTCTACTTGTATCGGAAGGGAAATATGTATTTTTATAGTGTTCCTGTTGTGTAGTTTTCAAAAGTATGAAGTACTTTAAATCCATAATTAGATGAAAGGTAGTTTTTAATAATTGCAAGATAAAAAGAACTTTTTATATACCATGTTTTTAAATTTTCTGTTGAATCATATAAACTTGCCAATTATATGTATTAATAAATAATTTATAAAAATTTTTTTGATGAATTATCCCATCAACTTGAAAGAAAATGATCAAATGCGTAATCAATCGTTTAACTCGAGAATTGGAAGTTAACTTGCGTTTAACTTTTCATTCCCTTCTCGGTCGATAGATGGCTGCACCATTCTACAAAACAAAATTAACTGAAAATGAATTCAACCTGCTTAAAGATGGCTAAAAGTATTAAAATAATGCATTGTCATCGTGTTCTGAGCTATTCTAAAAGTTTCAAATGTCTAGCTAGTCGGGAAGTTTGTTTGGCTTCGCTGGCTACGTACAATACGCCTGAGCCGTCTCTCACCACGCACTGTCAAGGCTAATTGTCCTTTTCAGTTTGCCCGATCGCTAGTTTTTTTCCACCATCCATGTATTCTTGGTATACTCTTGACAAAGTCGTCCTTGAAAATCCTAACTGTCTGACGATTTCGGAAATTGAATGGCCCATGCGTCGCGCACCTACGATTTGTCCGCGATCGAAGGCGTCTAAATCAGGCAGTTTACCCATACTGTCAATTCCAACAACAAATTCAGAACAACCACAGTACGCGCTATATATGCAGTTACCACAGCGCCCTCACTTGCGCATACATGATGCGCAGCGCTACACAATTTGCATAGGCTTTGCTATCCCTAATTCAGTGGCACTTCAGTGTATATTATGAAAACATCAACTTTAAACTAGTTCCGGAACATCCGATTTAAAACTTGCCGTAACTGGTTTGCCCCCAAATTTTCTCCTTCTCGTTCAATTCAAAGCGGTGGAGCGGCAATGAATGTGCGCGCTCGGCTATTCTCCAGAACTTCTTACAAAGTTTGGATAAAAACGTTGGCAACAGGAACGGTGTGGCGATTTTTGAATTTCCGGCTCAAGAACTATATGTGGAATCAGTCTTCGAATTTTTTTCGGCGAGAGAATCTATCGATCTACTTATAGAGAAGGGGTTCTGAAGCATGTGGTTGCACGTGTAGCACAAAAGAAATGTAATCAATCTACGAAAACTTTTACGAAGAAATAAATCGATCTTCTGTAAGCTAATTTCCTGCGCATGTGTTAGATAGATTTCTACAAATGCAGATTTAACCAGTGCTAACGGATTCAAGACATCCTAATGTTTCCTGACCCTTTGAGGAAAATGTGATGCCCACGTGTAAATCATTTTTGTATTCTCCTAGTTTAAGTATTAAATAAAGTGTGGTAAGTGATTTCTTGCTTTGTTCTTTTATGTTTAATGCAATGTGTTGATCTTCTATAATCACGGCCATAACAATAATTATTAACAATATATCAATATATATATATGTCAACGCAACGGGCACATCGCTATTCAGGGATCTCAGAACAGACGAGATGTTCTTGTCTTTCATTTTGGTTTAAATTGATTTCTTGAAAATGCATTTCCATTCTTTATGAGCTTTATTTTATTAGAGGCTGGTGTATTCCACCGGGTCTCTCCACTGTTCTAGACTAAACTATTCGCTTTAATATTGGTAAAGTAAATATTTTATCTGAGCTCATATCAAATAAACAAAGCGAAGTTTCTTCCCCAATTTTAGATACAATAAGTTTTCAGAATACTATATGAACCACTATAAAAGTTTTTGCTAAATTCGCAATAGGTTTTTGAGAATTACTTCCTTTTTAGTTGTATTTCCGTATTTGTTAAGAAACATTGATTTAAAGGAAAAAATGTTTCTAAAGTGTACATAATACCTTTCTTTTTACTGTTTGAAAGTGTTTCTATTTTAAAAAATTTTAAAAATCCAGCCATATTTTTAGTTATGTTCACTAAATGGTAGCTTATAACATTTGAATTGTGAAGGGGGAGTTGGATTTCATTTGTAAGCTGTCTAGTTCGGAGAGATGTTAAAATATAGGTGAGTGAAGAGCATTTTAAGATAACCATGTGTATCACAGTATCCTTGAAATTTCGAACGAAGTTATCGCCTAAGGAAAGAAAACATTACATATGGTTACTTTGGTAGCCAGACTCAAAAGAAGAACAGAGATGATGAAACCATTTAAGAAACTAAATTTCTATGCATTAACGCTTATCGAACAAACTTCGTTCCAAATAATGCAGTTAAGAACAATTTCTATAGAAACAAAGAATATCAGTAATATATTAACAAATAAGCAGTCATTTTAACTGAAAAATAAACATTTTTAACTTTAGAAAAAGAATCCAGTGACAATATCTGTCAAAAGACAAAAACGACGAAAGGCAAGGTTACACGATTAAACGAGACATATTTATTTCTGCATAAGAAACACATTTTTCAGCGATATGTCCCTTTTGCTTGCGGGTAAAAAAATATAATGCATGCACAGCAATATGCCATATCCTGTTCGTTTGATTCATATAATATCACGCGCTGATGGAACTGTGGCGAGCATTGCAGCAGCGATTCGCAGTTTCGCTGCGCAACGCGACTTCGCTGAATACGCTCCTTTTTTGATTACCTCCTTGGGCAGCCCAGATTACGAATTACATGCAAATCCAGTACGACGGACAGAGGCATAGTGCACCCAGCGGGAGGATAAAAGCGAGCGACAGCCTGCGCGGTCGTGTACTCACATTTCACTGAGGTTCTTTCTATGGTATAGGGACAATGAGGTAGATAAAAACTAGTTGTCTAAACGACACAAACAAAAATTCATTAACAATTTAACATAAAATTACAACAAAACTCTGAGCACGAGGTGGGCAAGCCTACAGCATCTTGCCAGATCCCGACTCCTACTACCGATTCCTCCCGGGACGATCCCCTCACCCCCTTGGGTTTTCTCCTCCCATACAGCCAATCACTCTGATTGGTGAAGGGGGGATCACGGGGTACAGCACTTCTACAAACATTACACTACATCCCCCACGCAAGATAAATGTTGGGGGTTCAAAAACAACATACGCTAATCTGACAATTAGTAATGTTTGACCTAAGTTCTAACATACCTTGACATACTCACACACACGTATCTACATATCAATACACGGTACTCACAATTTAAATTAATAAAATGCCACTTAAACACTAAGTGCTGAATCAATATTCTTCCTGCTTATAATTAATGTTCGTTTCAGGTGTTATATAAGCAGGAAGAATATTGATTCAGCACTTACTCACAAATTTTCTAGTAAACCAAATATGACATACTACTACGGGAATCGGTGTCAAAAGGGTACAGCTCCAGGCGGCAGCCCCATGGGATACCAACAGTGCAGTCTACTGCAGCTCGGTCAGCTAGGAGAATACGGCATCAAGTTTTTTCCGACGCGCCGATGGACAACAACTTTCATTATCAATATGTAAATTTTAAGTCTCTTTTATTTCTTTTACCGAGTGATTGTTAAAGTAGTCGAATAAATACTTAAGTTAAACGTTTAATGCCTGGCGTCTAAGACTTTCCTGTAACAAGCGTCATTCAGCGTTAACAGGCGAAGGATTTATACGAGTAGAGAGTCATATCCACTCGCCATACCACAATAAAATACCTTTTTTCCCCAATGCGGTAGACACTTGTCCAGATACATTCGTTCATATATGGATTATAATTTTTTTGGCTACGTTATTATGGGAGCACCATTTAGGTGAACCAACATCAATTCCTAAAAGGGAACATCCAGCACAGGAATATCCAAGACCTAGTTGGGATTCAAATCCTTGCACACTACGTAAAAGCTGACCACTCTAAGATGTGGGCGGCAGAGTTCAATAAGATACTGAGATTCTTTACCACACACGTAGGAAATTATTCCTTTACTAGTCTTAAATAATTCTACAGGAATTTAAATTTCTTTCTCCATGTTGGTGAAATCATCATGTCTACCATCTGATGTGAAAGATATCATTATGCTGATTAAATTTTACAGAGGCTTATATTGTTTTGGTTTTAGGGGATTTCTAGCAGTTTATAATCAAATAAAACCAAAAAATGTGGACTGTATAACTTTACTCAGCGATACACACGTTAATCACGAGAAATTGGAAGAGCCGAGTAACATGCGCACTTCCATATCGTAGTGGTAGAAGACAAACACTCAAAAACGGACGAAAAAGCACTTATACAAGCATTAGACTTTGTGAATATAGGTATGCTGTGTCGTTCTAATCTGTCTACAGTGTTGGCCGTGCCGCGGGTTGGTCACGCCTGGTCTACACCAAACAGTTCTAAAGGGGGTATAAGAATCAATAAAGCATGAGATGCATTCCGTGGAGTGATTGCTAACTGTATATGTGAGCTTTTTGATACAAAGGTCATTTATGCTCGAGAAATTTTCCAATCTGGCAAAATAATCCTGTCTTGGTATATCGCATGAAATTGAACCTGAATACTTCATTTCAGGTTATTGGGATAGCCCATCCATGGCAAGTTATAAATAATCCGACACAACGGACGAATATTTTCACGCATATAGACCCTACAATGAGATGTTCAGAGAAATGACTGAGCACCGCTATTATAAAAACTTTCATGATTGAAGAATAAAACAATATTTCAGAATTTCCCCCGGATGATTAAAATGTATATTTTAAGACTTTAGATTATACCATCCGCATTTTATGGTGGAGAGCAACGGAAGCAGCGTGAGCTTGGGTGTGTTGTTGTTTTCAATCCCCTTGGTGTAGGAAAGCCCACACCAAGTCCAAAGGACCCATGTACTCAAATCCTAAGTCCTTGGCGGAGGGTAGTAAGCAGTTTCACTTTAAGGCGAGGTACCACTAGTCATTCCCGATTGCTTAAATTTTTTTTCTCAAGTAAATCAATCACTTAAAAACAATTTTTTTAAACCTTTTTAATTTAATTTCATATGATGTGGATCTACTTTTATACTCGTATATATTTTTTACTTTACTGAGCTTGGGCATCGTGACAACAGTACTGGAGTTAAAGTCTATAGACCAAGGCATTTTGGGAACTTTATATTCCTGCTCTCCTGAAGGTTTGGTGTGAACCCCAAGACATCATTGTAAAGCAAAGGCATGAATGTTGGGCCCCCTGGTAAAGAGCAACGTCGGTTAACGTAGAGGGCGCTCTTTTTATAAGAAATTAACAAAACTAACGAAGTACTATTTAGGCCAATGTCCCGAACATAAGTGCCTGCCGTATTGTAAAAAAGAATGCTCTGACAACTGACAATACCACAGTCATTAAGTAGGTTTTCTCATTACCCTTATTCCTCAAAACTAATAACTAGGAGTGATTACCAAAGAAACTGGGAACTAATCGACGTTTCTAAAATAACCGAAACGAAATTAACATGTTGTTGTTGTTACATATGGCAATTTGGAACTTAATCCACATGAATCTGTCCACTCACCAAAACAAACAGAAACCACAAAAACATTTCAAGAGGGACGACCAAAATAGTACCGAAATAGATAAACACAAAATTAGAGTTCAAAGATAAAAATTTTTAAAATTTAAAAAGCTAGAAGTACAATGCTTGAAGACCGTATGGTCAGGACATTAGTTCTCTGGCCCTCCAATAAAGAGTACTCATGTCACCATTCTTCTGTAAGTTGGAGTCTAGTCCCGAGCAGAAAAATAGATGGGATTTATTCATTTTATCAGTCTATATACATATAAAACAGTTTCGTAACTGGCTGACTCACTGACTGACTGACTGACTTACATACAACGCAAATACCAAACCTCTGGACATAAAGGGCTGAAATTTTGCAAGAAAGATTTTTGAAAAATTCTTCTTAGATTTTTAAAAATTAAATTTTTAAGCTGTTTTAGTAACTTTTTTTAAGTTTGCATTTAAAATAATAGTTTGAGGGTTATAAAATTTATATCACGAGAAAGATCATAATAATTTATTTATAATGAAATCCTTTTCGAATCTTTAAATCCATATTCTGATTTTTGGTGTATTTTTAAAGATTAATTTTTAGAATTTAATTTATTAAATGCTGATCACGTGATTTCTTTTTCTATCGTCACGTGCATAACAACTACATAAACAAAAAAAAATTTTTTTTTCTTGCTAATGCGGCAGACGATTGGACATTATCCAAAAAAAATTAAAATACAGTAAAATATATTATGTTACTCAAACTGTACTATATTCTTTAGTATGTCCTATTTCATTTAATTTGAATATTTTCTTCTACATTATTTTGTCTATAAAAATATTCCTTACAATTTTTTTATAAATATATATATATTACATCATTTGCATACATTGATCGTCGTATTTATTATAAATATATATATATATATTTTTTTTTTTGCATTAATTGCATACATTGACAGTTGTATTTAAATTGAATGTACTCCGTACCGAAGTGCGGGTTTTCAGCTAGTTTTATATAAAGTGCATATGCTCGAGTTCAAAATCCCTATTTCGGCCAGTTGTTCGGCCAGGCAGTCCATGCCCGGATCTTAATCAAAAATTAGACACAGCCACTTCACGTGTTTTTTACTAAACTTTTTCCCGTCATCCCCAATAGTATCCTAGACATTTCCATTGGAATTTATTGAGAATTCACTAATATACAATGACAAAATAAAACCCATAGTAATGAAATTAATATTTTATACAATATTTTGTAGCCATAAAAAAAATCACGCCGTCCATGGTATTTTATAAGATTTAGAGATAAATTTCAAATATCCTTTCTGATTTTAAAATAACTGCGAGCGAGGGGAAACTTAGGTCATCTATTTCCGTATGCAGTCAGCAGTTAAGCTACGGGAAATTTGTTTCTCAATAGGATTTAACCAAAACGAGTTTATTTTGAATGTTTCCTTTTGTTACATCAGCAAATAGATTTTAACAGAAAATAATATACAATGTCGCGACGTCAGAATGAGATGAAAGAAATTCTTCTACCTGGGTCGCCCACTAATGACATTGTATCACAACTTTGTTGATATTAAATACAGGCATTTAACATTTTAATATGATTAGCTGGCAAAAGAATGTAGAAACTACAAAAATTCAACGCTTCGCGAAAAATATGTAACATAACAAGGCATTATTATTATGCGTTCTTAATCTTATTATATTTTAATATAATAAGTCTTCTTTTGGTACGGAAGTCTTATTTGTAGACTTTGGATTTATTTTTATTGTAATATTTTATTAAGTATGCATTCAAACAAAATTCGTGAAAAACTTGAAGTGTTCATTTACAACGGAAATATTATTAAATATGCCAAAAACTCTTCCTTCGGTCTTCATTAAAAAAAGTTTTTAAATAGCTGAGCCCATTATTTGCCATACTCCTTTTACATATTGCTCTTTAAAATTTCGAAACAAGGCCTTTAACGATCAAAATTCTTCGAATAAAATATTTTATGCTTATCTTACATCATTCACTTAAACAATGAATAATTCATTTTTCCGAACTTTAGAAGCATAAAGTATTCTGTTTCTTTGTACATTAATAATATAATGTTTTTGCACGTAAAATGAAATGTTTATGATTAAAGGGTATTTTTTGGTGTGTTGAGGTTTCACGTGTACTTAAAGATAAATTAGGCGCATCTTTAATAGATAGATTATTTATTTATTTATTTATTTTTTAAGTGGTCAAAGTTAAATGATTTTCTATCAGATCAACGAGATATTGATTTTTTCATCATATTTTATCATATGCGTTCCTCCATAATGGTCCGCGGTAAAGCGAAATTTCAGACGTCCGTCGTCGCAAGTTATATTAAAACTTGGTGAAATGTTCTTTTTATTTCAATACATAGTTTTTAATTCTAATGGGTAGTTCCGTAAAAACAAGCCATAACTTTTGGATACTTTTAGCCTGGACACCCTGTATATTTTTCTTATTTTTCAGATTACATTTCTCTTTTTAACGTAGAATTACGTTCCTCCACAACGGTCCTCCATAAAACAAAATTTCAGATGTCCTGCGTCACGAGTTAAAATTTTGGCAGCGCACCAAACCCAGTCTGTATCGCTTGGCCGAGTAGTGAACAGTTAAACAGAAAAGTACCAAAATGCGTCAAAAAAAAAGAAAAAGAGGTAAGCAATGATAAGTAATTCTACTTTAATAACCCGCGGTAGTTTCGTTAGAAGAGAGTACCTGAATTTTTTTTTTGATTAAATTGTCGAAACTTTAAATTTAAATTTATTATATAAGAACTACGCATTTCAGTTAATTTAAGTAACACTTTTTAATAACTAATGTAAATAGCTTGGCAAATAATAAGTTTTTCCACCTTCAAGTAATTTGCAAATGAACTCTTCGCAGTTCAAATGATTTAGTGACGGCAATTGTTAAATAGCTACCTTATCTATAGAACCAGTACAATTTTTATAAACATTCCGATAATCAATGATTAAAATACCAGGCACTTCGTTTTTATATTTATTTCATGAAGTTAAGTAAAACAAAATTAGAGCTATAAATATACGGTGAAACTGCGATTTTGCGTGTGTCGCCAAACCACTACTAAACCCTCGTACGGCACGAAAATGTATAAAATCTGTTGATGGTGAGGGGTGAACAGTAGGCCTCGTTCCATCGTAGGTCTTTCGTCTTAAATTCTTTGTTTGTCCTCATCATTTAAATAATAAAAAAAAATACTTGGCTTTGTCAAGGTAAAAAGCAATTAAAAATTTCATAAAATAAAATAAAAATCTATTTTACTATCCTTAAACTCCCTTCTAGCACTTATTATTTGTCTCTGAGTAAATCCTTTTGGATATGCTCGATTTCCTAGTTTTAGAACTCATGGATTCTGAACCTTATCTCTCTATCGAATCACTTTTCTTCCTTCTCTCTCTACCTGCCAATTGAAAACCAGCTTTCAGACAGCTATTGCCTCCGCCTCCACCAGAGAAGCATCACGAAAATCCTGGAGACGTCCAATGAGAACTCTTCATTTCACCCTCCAACGCTCTGACCAAAAAACTCTCTGCTTCACTTTTGTGTTGCAATTTACGCTTCCGAAGATATTAAAAAACGAACATTCCTTTTCTCATTTCGGTGGAACTTTCGCTTTCCGTTGTCAATCTCATGAAATATCTGTGTTAGAAGGCGATGGCCTCGGTAACACAGTTAATCACATGTTCCTATGGTCCTATGGTCCTATGAGTGAACAGCACAGAAAGCGGTACAAAGTTTACATGTTGTGAAACGAAATTCCAAAGATCACTAAAGAAAAGAACGGAAGGTCGGAGGATAAATTATTGTGGATTAAAAAAAAACTGAAATTAACGCTTTCTCTCATTTAATTAAAAAAAATTGTAATTTCTGACTGCTGATTTTTTATATGTTTTAATTTCAAAATCTTTTTCGATCACTTAGAGGCTTCCAAATGGGACTATAGCTGGCAGAATCGCAGGAGAATATTTTTTATTGATTTCAATCCATTTAAGAGGTTATAGGTTCTACAATTTCTTCACTGCCATCGTCAAGTTAATTTGTTGAAAATTCCAAAAAAAGGGCAGCTCATTTGTTTCTAGATATCATCACTTTACGTGCATCCCTTTTTTAACTTAGGATTACTTTCCTCAATAACTGTCCTCTGCAAAGCAAAATTTCAGACGCTAAAACCGTCCATCTTGTACCTCGCGAGTAATAATTTTGGCAGCGTGCCAAACCCAGTCTGTACTGCTTGAACAAGCAGTAAACAGTTAAACAGAAAAGTACCATAATGAGTCAAAATTTTTACGTACATATATGTATACATGCGTACATATATATAGATACATATATACATAACACATACATAGATATATACATTCAAAAGAGGTAAGCAACGATAAGTAATCCACGGTTAATAACCCGAGGTAGTTTTGTTAGAAGAAACTACCTGAAATTTTTTTTGAGGATGAGGGGGGCGGGGGGGAAGGCTAATGCGCACTCTCCAAAAATCAAGCGCTATCATTAGGCTACCAATTTCAAATAAAATTTTATAGATTGTACGACATTTCGTGATAGAAGGTAGTTCTTTCAGACGTCGGCTCGTTGATTGCACTTCGTCTGTCACCAGTAAAAATTTGGAGAAATTTTGTATTAGGAATTCCTTTCCTTCCACCATACTCATCAGGTATACCTTATTGAGCAGGTACAAAACTTCCTGTAAGCTGGGGATGTATATTTTTGATCAAAGTTATTACGCAATCAGCAACACATTCAGTCACTAATACTTTTTTGCTGATACATAAACAGGAATGCTTGCCGAGATCTCCAATCATTATTTCGGGGGAAAGGACATAGAGCGATTTCACAAGAGAATTAAGGTACCTAGATGTCATGAGTTTCTAACGATACACGTTTACTGTAATGTCCCTATTATATGATATTGCGTAAAATTTAGTTATCTGTGGCTAATTCAATTACCTAAGGATAAGCTATCAATTTCCTAAAATATCCTTAATTACCTTAAAAGTTATAGCTCATATATGACTGCAAATATAGGATGCAATTCAATAGAAAACCTTTCCATACACTCTAATGACCATATCTTAAATACCCCTAAATGACCTATTTTACTCTAATAATGACAAATAATATATATATATATATATATATATATATATATAATATAATAATAGTGCACTCTATAATATAGTTAATATGAAATATCGTTATTTGTAATGTTAATTATTAAATATATACTAGATGTATTATATTAGAAAGCATGTTATTTAATAAACATGTTGCTTGTTTGTAATGTTACGTAAATTCAAAATGAAAAATTAACATTCATTATTATGTAAAATGATTTATAAATGGTGGCGCAGTGGCCCAGTTGGTAATAGCAACGGGCTAGTGATCTGAAAGTCACTGATTCGATGCTCGTCACTGACAAATCCACTGCCGTGTACACTAATGGCACTTGGTGCACGTAAAATCTGTCGTGGCTGCAATGTCCTCCAAGTTCTCAAAGTTACCTCTGGAGGTGCGGGGTCAAGTGTTCTGGTCTCGTCACTTGACTCGGTTCAAAATTATAGGACTGATCCTTTGGCGAAATCGGACTCCTACCCTTGTGTTGCCACTCAAAACAGGAGCCGCACCTTCATCGCCCGTAGCCTTCGTGACTTAATCTGGTGTTGCTATCGGTCAAGTGGCATAAGCAACAATAACACAACGACATCATTTATAAGTAGTATATTGCAGTTTCTTTTTAATGAAACGTCATTACTCATAACTTGCATAATGTAAGTAACACAAAGTAGGAACAACACATTGAGGATTTTAGCTAAATTATCAATTTTGGCCTAAATTACCTTTCCAAACTATTCCATAATTTATATATTTGTATTTAAGAAAAAATATTGAAAGAAAAATCAAATTCCCAGTTGTTTCCTATTATAAATTTTTGTTTTTGTCAATATTTTTCGTTCATAAAAACAGGATTTTTTGTCAATAACATTTTTCGTCAATAAACGTAAACAATAGACTAAAATTTCCACGAAGTGATAAATTTTGATTAAAATTATATTCTTGCAACATTTAAGTTATATCATCTATATATATAAAACAATTCCGTAACTGACTGACTCACTGACTGACATACAACGCACAGACCAAACCGCTGGACCTAAAGGGCTGAAATTTTGCATGGCGATTCTTCTTATAGTGTAGGGGTGCACTAAGAAAGATTTTTGAAAAATTCTTCTTAGATTTTTAAAAAATTAAATTTTTAAGCTGTTGTAGTAACTTTTTGTAAGTTTACATTTAAAATAATGATTTGAGGGTTATAAAATTTATATGACGAGAAAGATCATAAAAATTCCTTGACAATGTAATCTTTTTCGAATCTTTACCTCCATTTTCTGATTTTTGGTGAATTTTTAGAATTAATTTTTAGAATTTAATTTATTAAATGATGATCAAGTGATTTCTTTTTCTGGTTCTGTAAATAAATTTATCGTCACGTGCATAACAACTAAATAGACAAAAATATTTTATTTTCTTGCTAATGCGGCATACGATTGGACATTATCCAAATAAATACTAAAATACAATAAAAGATATTATGTTCCTCAAACTGTACTATATTAACTGTACTATATTCTTTAGTATGTCCTATTACATTTAATTTGAATAATTTCTTCTACATTATTTTGTCTATAAAAATATCCCTTACGATTGTTTTATAAATAAATATTTTTTTTTTTTTACATGAATTGTATACATTGATCGTCGTATTTATTATAAATGCATATATTTATTTATTTATTTATTTTGGCATTAATTGCATACATTGACCGTTGTATTTAATTTGAATGTACTCCGTAGCGAAGTTCGGGTTTTCAGGTAGTTGTTTATAAAGAAATATAACATTTGAAAGAAGAACCAAGATGCTTTGAAACTAAATACACCGTTTCCTGACATGAATTTTGATGTTTTCAGAGCTTAAATCTCACAGTTAATCCACGTGGACAAGAATGCATTTGGAAATGTATTCACGGCTATACTCTTTTACAAAGGAATTACAGCAAATTCTATTCAAGGCACATTCCTAATCTAATCGACATTAAGCGCAGCTAATGGGAAATACAGACATGATATTGCGCTCTTGATGAAATCTTTGTATGGGGCTAGGCAGCCTCGTGTTTCAGAGACAGTTATTGATTTCTTCTGTTGAAAGATGGCGTAATCTTATAGAGCTATGTCTTTTTATTACCATTCCAAAACAAATTGGATTATTTTGTACACCAGTGCTGTGAATGTCTTATGTAAAGAAATAAAAAGAAACAAAATGTTTCTCAACAAGTTGCTCGTGAAAAAAGAAAGTTTGTGACAATTATGTTGTAAAGATACCGCAGGAAATAGAAAACAAAATTAGATGTATGAGTAAGTATCCCATAAAACTTACGTGATTTCCTCGTGTCATCTTGGAAAGTATGGTTGTAACATAAATATAAAATAAAATTGTATTGTAGAAAGTTTTTGAGATTTGTCTCAAAATACAATAGTAGAATACTGTATTTTAATTTTTTTTGAATGAGATAATGCATCCATTGCTATTATTTTAATTTCAATGCATGTTCAGATTTAATGTAAAAAGGAACAATGTGTTTTTTCGTATCATGGAAACAGTCTGGCAAATTATATTAAAGTTAGTATTAGCCATATCTCTCAGATCACCGAGGTTATACCTTTTGTCTTTAGTGAACACAAAAA
Organism: Dolomedes plantarius; assembly: GCA_907164885.2. NCBI lineage: Eukaryota > Metazoa > Arthropoda > Arachnida > Araneae > Dolomedidae > Dolomedes > Dolomedes plantarius. The sequence continues at coordinate 54,442,697 of OU015491.1, forward strand.
TCTACGAGCTTCAACTGAAAAGTTCATCACAAGGTTGAAACCTAGGTCCAAGTTGCCTGGAACACTGGTGTAAGAATTAAGCATATGGGACTCGAGGTTGCATGTTCGGAGTTAATGTAAAAAAGAACATTGTGTTTTTTCGTATCATGGAAACAGTCCGGCAAAATTATATTAAAGTTAGTACTAGCCATATCTCTCAGATCACTGAGGTTATGCCTTTTGTCTTTCGTGAACACAAAAATCTACGAACTTCAACTGAAAAGTTCATCACCAGGTCAAAACCTAGGTTCAAGTTGCCTGGAACACTGGTGTAAGTATTAAGCATATGGGACTCGAGGTTGCATGTTCAGAGTTAATGTAAAAAGGAACATTGTGTTTTTTCGCATCATGGAAACAGTCCGGCAAATTATATTAAAGTTAGTACTAGCTGTATCTCTCAGATCACTGAGGTTATGCCTTTTGTATTTCGTGAACACAAAAATCTACGAGCTTGAACTCAAGAGTTCATCACAAAGATGAAACTAGGTTCAAGGTTTCCTGTTACACTGGTGTATGTATTAAGCATATGGCGCTCGAGGTAGACTAGTGATAGCGCGTCGGCTTTCGGTACTGAAGGTCCTCGGATCGAATCCCGACAACCGCCATTAAGTACCTTCGTGTCTAGGCCGGATATGGGCACATTAAATCCGTAGACTGGAAAGATCCTCTATCAAGTCAGAGAGGGTGGGAGAGGGTACGATTCCCCAGATGTCTCCCCTTGGGGGAATCGATCAAAATTGAGGTGGCACCTGGCTAAATCGGACCCCGACCCTTGTGTTGCCGTTATAAACTGGAGCCGCATCCCTTAGCCCCCTAGCCTATGTGGAGCTGATCTAGAATTCTTCCGGCCAGGGGGAATTAGAAACGACAACAACATCAAGTATGTAGTTCTGCCACAATTTTCTATTTTTATAAATTTAGTTATAAAATTTTTTTAAATATAACTTTAAATGGAATTATGGTAACTCAAAGATGTTTTTAAATTTTATTTTACGAGGGAATTGCAGTCTTAATTGTATTTTTAAAAAAAAAGTCAAGCAATTAAGATAATTTATTGCAGCTTGTGATACTTATATCTGAAATGAAAATAAAAATTTGAGGTTTGTTAAGAACAAAATATATTCTTTTCTTAACTCATAAGGGTTTTAAAGTCTAGTTATAAAATATTTAACAAAGATAGGACTTTAACTAATTATAATTTTTAAACACTTTGAAGTTAAATGAAAATCTCTTCTCTTTCGTAACCATTGCGACACAAAAATGTTGTAAGTTTAGTTTAAGTAATAGCACTAATCCAATTTTTAACAATCTCAAATTATCTGCCATTATTTACTGAGGTAACCTCAATAATTTTATCATAATTAAATCCACCTCATTAGAAAACGAACGTATATAGAAGGAAAACAATTTTGTCTGCATAGAACTAAGTACATTATTAAACTTGCAAGATTTTCCGACAAATTTATCTTTGACCAAAATTTTATTAATTAAAATTCATAGCATTTTATAGCTGTAATTTACTGCCGATAGAGATTTTAAATTCTTTGAAGGGTTAAAATTCTTGTGAATAAGTGGTTTTAAACTATATTACAAATACCTTTGAGTTTATTTTATTTTATAAATGTGGGAGAAGGCAAATGAAATTATGGATGTATCTGAATGAAACAAGAACAAGAGAGTTTCAGATACAAGTAGAAGGATTTTGTCAAATAATACATCTGTTGATGAAAAAAACTTCGCATGAAAGGGCTGTCATTTAGCATTTAAATTTATTTATATTAATTGATATGCTTAGATTATGTAACGCATAGAGGTCAAAACCACTTTTGTAATAAATCTACATACTGAGTTTTTATAGTAAAAATTTAATGTAATGCAAGTTATGTTGACAGAGATTTAGAGATGTTAAAGCTTTTCTAAGGATTTGAATAGTTAATTCGTTATAAAATATAAATGTGTTGTTTAAAAAATTTACTTATAATGGTTTCAAAAAAGTTGAATTACTTTTAGGATATTAATTTGCCTAAAATGTTAAATATGAGATTGACAATTCTAACTAGTTGTTCTGATTTGATAGGGAAAAATTCAAACAATGCTCCATTCGTTAATTAATCTACCGACTAGAATATACATATACAATGCTGGCCACTGTAAATGCAACACCCTGAAGGAAACATGCAAATAACATGAAATTTACAACATGCATTAGCGGTGGTGAGATATGTAAATGATTAGAATTTCAGCTCAGACGCACATCACGCGCGCCTGTGGCGCCACTTCAAAGCGCTATTTAAGGCTTGGAGATTTCGACGATTTCAAGTTCGGCAATTGTGTTTTTCTTGTGGTTTTTTTCAAAAAAACGATCAATTATGCCTCGTCGAAAACAGCGATCATCTTTTGATCAAGTATCCGAGTTCGACAGAGGAAGGATAGTGGCCTACCGAGATTGTGGATTATCTTTCAGGGAAATCGGTAGTCGTGTTGGACGAAACTAAACAACTGTAATGCGGATATGTGATCGTTGGATGCACGAGGGTACGACGGACCGGCGTGTTCGATCGCATCCACCTCAGCGCACCACTTCACGTGATGACAGGCAAATTGTGCGCGTGGCAGTGACGGATCGCTCAGTCACATCACAAACCATAGCACAGCACATGCAGTCTGTAACGCATCATCCAGTGTCTGCGCGTACCATTCGACGCCGTTTACAGCAGAGTGGTCTGTCCGCAAGACGTCCATTGCTTTGTCTGCCCTTGACGCAGAACCACAGACGTCTCCGCCGCCAATGGTGCGATGCCAGAAGGATGTGGACGGCAGAATGGAATGAAATTGTCTTTACTGACGAGTCACGCTTCTGTCTGCAACACCACGATGGTCGCATTCGAGTCTGGAGACACCGTGAAGAGAGAATGCTGAACAGCTGCGTTATGCACCGCCACATTGGTCCTGCACCTGGTATTATGGTATGGGGCGGTATTGGATATCACTCTCGTACACCTCTAGTACGCATTGCCGGTACTTTAAACAGCCAGCGCTACATCTCCGAGGTGTTGGAGCCAGTTGTCCTTCCTTACCTTCAGGGCTTGCCTACAGCCATATTTCAACAGGATAATGCGCGACCACACGTAGCACGCATTGTCCAACGGTTCTTCGTCAATCGCCAGATTGAATTGCTTCCCTGGCCGCCTCGCTCTCCAGATCTTTCGCCGATAGAAAACATGTGGTTCATGGTTACTCTATCATTGACCCAGATTCCATCCCCAGCTGCCACAGCAGATCAACTTTGGCAACGTGTGGAAGCTGCTTGGTCTGCTGTACCCCAAGAACTCATCCAAAGTCTCTTTGAATCAATCCGGCGTGTGGCAGCGGTGATCTCCAACAATGGTGGCTACTCTGGCTACTGATTTTGGCAGGAACCACACTTCACAGAAGTCTATAAATTTAATCATTTGATACTTGGTCAACATGTTATCTACAAAATAAATTTTGTTGTGATATCTCTTGTCTTTCTTGGTGTTGCAATTTGGGTGGCCAGCAGTGTATATTGTGGTCGATAGACATGTATCAATATGCATGTATGCTTGCAACGAGAAAAGCTTTAAAAAATCTAATTTGTAGACTAGCTTTTTCTTAAGTATTAAAAGTTTCAATAGCATAAAAGTAAAGATGATTAAAAATTTCGTAGAGGATCTCTTTACGGCCTGATATGTGTTACTGAACTGAACTTCAGTACATTCTGTCTATTAAAGGTTGCTTCCTTGGAGGAGAATTCAAAACGCCACGTTCAAGTTTTAAAGAATAATTCACGAGGTTAGAAAATTCGGTAATATTTATTGCATGAAAATAAAAGGATAATTTGTAAATGAGTTTCTGATAGATAATTATATCCCTAGCAGAGTTTAATGCCACTATAAGTATTCATTTTCACAATGTAAACACTGGTATCCTTTGACTTTCAGTAATTTCAAACTATTACTTTCCCAAGGTTAAGAGTAGAAATGATAACTGAGCCTTAATTAAAAGGGACTTTATTAGACAAGTTGAATCAAGTATACATCCAACTAAGGTGAAACAAAACTGCTCGTAATCAAGACGATAACATCACAAATTGTAATTTGAATCCATACAATATTCTTACTCGGCAGAGTTGATAGTTTTCTTCTTTAGCTTGTTCAGTTCATAGGCAGGTAGTTCAGCATCCGGAAAAGTCTTGGCTTGCTTGGAAATCTATAAATCCCTTTTCTTACACAGGAACGTACCCTATCCATAGCTATGTTGCATGCAACATACGTACATTAGTGATCATCTATAGTAAAGTGAGAGTGACATGAAGATTAGCGAAAGGTTCGAGAGATTTCGAAATCGAAAGAATAAACAAGATCAACAGGAAGTTGGGGTTTAACTGTGTTGTCTGCGCCTAGCCCTCTAGCGCAATTTTTTCGAACAGTACAAGCGTATAACCAATTGTTAGCTGTAGAGAGAGATGATTGGTTAGCGTGAAGTTGAAAGATATGGGCTTTAGGATCCGTGAGTTCAATGACTAAAGCTCTGGAGGATCAACTCCGCGAATAAACAAGATCTGATAAGTGGCCGAACATTAGTCGGATCTTAAGGCTGCTATGTACTAACCCTATTGAATTTACTCACTTCAGTGTTTACTTATGGAGACAATTTGTCTACTATTTACAACTACATAAATGCGGATAGTAAAAAAAATGGCATTTTCCGATAGCCTGAACTTTTCTGCATCTTGCAACAGGATTCATTTTATAAATTTCGGCCACCAAAGGAATGAGTGTTTAAGACACACTATACGAGATATTTTCCCGAATGGTTTAAATTTTTAAATATTATTTGTATTTTTTTAAACTAAAAATGCCTCAAAGTAGAAAATTTCTTCCTCTAGTGCGGGGTACAATTAATAAAAAATCTTTAAATCCCAATCGATAATCCTTGGACAAATTTTTCTCCATAGGTTAACACTGAGGTGAGCGAATCCAATGGAGTTGGTTCACAAAACCCTTAAAAGTAAAAATATTACTAAAAGAGAATGTAGAGGTATTTTATAAAGAAATAACCTACTACAAATTTTCGAGGGACATATCGTAAAGAAATTCACTTAAAATAAAATGCATTGAATCAGAAAATCAAACGACGTGTCGTCTGAGGCCAAGAAATATAGATTCCTAACATACCTAACTATCACCATGACCTCACAGCATACTTGCTCTTGCCGATATGTCATGTCAAGAACAAATAAAAAAATGCGCAAAATTTAAACAAACACGCACACACACACACACACACACACACACACACACACACTCTTCGACAGAAAAAAAATCGAAGCACCCAGATGAAATTCTCCGAGATAAAATTAGCTATGAATAATTGAATGATGTTTAGCTTACATGTACGTAAAAGAAATTATATATATATATATATATATATATATCCATTCTAGTACAGTTTACATTTAGAACAACACCTGCAAGGGTGGAAAAATTAGGAAGTACGATCTTATGAATACATATTTATAGCTCATATCTTGAAAAGAATACACATAACAAATGTGCTCGTATCTAAAACTCTTTGATATGCTACTGTTTCTTTCCTATTCAAAATATTTTCAGATTTTATGGAATTTCAATGCATTGAAATTCCATAAAATCTGAATGCCGTTATTTGGCATTGCTTTTTTAGATGGATTTTATTTTGGTTTCAATCAATCCACTGTCTATTTTGAAACAGAGCCAATGATAATATTTTCGGGGGTCTCATTGGTTTATTAAATATAGTATATATTTGTTTAATGTGTTCTAATAAGCTTTTTTGTGATTTAAATCACAAATATTAAGGAGAAAATATTGCACAGACCAACAATGGTTTTGGTGCCGGGGTACTTGGAGTTGATTTCATATGAATTTGATGCTCTGAACTTATATATGGCATTAGATTTTGCCTAGGAGCTGAAATTTCTAAGATATAACATTTTAGTGAAATATACGTTACACTATTTTAAGTTAAATCCATGGATCAAATTAAAAATCTAAACACGGAATCTTTTATTATTATTTTAATAATGTTAAAGGAACATAAAAATCGTAGAGACTATTGCAGTAGTACTTGTATAATTACAAAGAGTAAGAAAGAGGAAAAAGTCATCGATGAAACCAACTAGTCACTGAACACTTCGGAAACTTCTTTTCCATGGCATTCTTGAATGTATTTTGGAAAAGTCCATTTTTAAATTCCAGCAGTAATCTGCCATCATATGCGTATCCCATCTTCCTAGGTAGCGGTCCCCCATAGTTTTAATAGGCTGGTGAAATCTTTCACCTTGTTACTCACTGGTGTGTGCTATATTTTCAAGAAAATGGTCTAAGTGGTTGTGTAAATAGTGCACCTTAATGCTCATGTTACACTCAAAGGATGTGAAACTGTTTAGCATCTCGTTTACCAGTTCAATATAGTTTGCAGCTTTTCATTTGCCCAGAAAATGTCCGACATCTGCAATAAATGTTGTGCAGGTGTTTCGCTCAGCCTCATTCCTGTAATTTACGAAGGCAGGATCCTTAATGAGTTGTCTTATTTGTGGGCCGTCATATATTCCTGCCTTAATTTTTTCTGTACTCAACTTGGGCATTTTTTACTTTTTATATGCAAATCATGATCCGTTCTTATCAAGAGCCTTTAGAAACTGCTTCATTAGTCCCAGCTTGATATGCAGTGGAGGAAAGGTGATTTCCTCTCGTCCAACTAAGAGGTCATAAATGAGATTCTTTTCTCCAACGTCATGTTTTCTCCCTAAAGCCACTCTTTTCTAACCCAGTGGTGTGATTTGTCTCTATTATCCTAAAGGCACACGATGCAAGGATATTTGGTGCAGCACTTTGCTGTCCAAGGAGAAAGTTTACCATTTTTAAGCCCACACAAATCACCATTGATGTTCATGATACTTTATCTTCTCCAAGACCAAGGCTATGGCGTTATATTCTTCTTTCACTTTCGTTAACTGAGCAATTGGTATTTAACCATATTTGTTCCCACTGTGTAAAAGGACACATGTCAAACTTCGCTTTCAGCTGTCAATAAATAGGTGCCAATCATCTGGAAAATATTCAGGAAGACCCATTTTTCTCAGGAGTTTCCCAGGAGGACAAATCACCCGTACTTGAATGTATTGAATAGGAAAAAACATTGATAGATGAGTGGATGTACAGTAGAACCTCGTTTATCCGGCTCTCGTTGATCTGGATAAGATTTTAGACATTATTTTTATTTAATGGTCACATTATAATAATTTTTAACTCTGATAGCAAGAACGTAACTACAAGTACGCCAAATATTCGGTTTTTAGTTTGATTCAATGTACAGTTCCTGCATAGATTGTACGATAAATTCTGGTAATAAATTTCTTTTTGTTGAGTTTCAGAAAGCTTTACTAGACTTACCAATTATTTGTTAAGAAACGATGTGAAAAGTCATTTTTGTATATTTTAATGTTCTGTAAACAATACTATGTAATTTTTTTTACAAAACAAAGTAAGTCTTCTCACTTAAGAATTTTGTATTGCTTATTACCCATATTACCCGGATTACCCAGATTTTCGACTGTCCGGATTGCGTATGATCCCAGTTAGTCCGGATAAACGAGGTTTTACTGTATCTAAAAAGTAGAGCTGATAGAGAAAAACCGATTTCATATTTAGATTCAGCGCCCCAAATACCAAAAAAAAAATCCCAACCACAAAAAAAAAAAAATTTTTTTTATAGGCCTGTGTTATGGATATATCCATCCATGTTTTCATTCAGTTTAAAAAATGTTACCAAGTCTATTGCATATCTTTATGGTAAAATACTCCTTTATATAAGGTGACCAGACCCACCCGCTTTTGGCGGGACAGTCCCGATTTTTAACAATTTGTCTCGCGTCCCGCGGCGTTTTAAAAAAGTCCCGATTTTTCGAAAGAATGCACGACAAGCTAGGGAACGGCTGGAGAACAGGAAGGGAATATAGGTTTATATTATTTTTGTTAATTTTATAATGTTAAACTTTAATAATAACAAATAATTGTTAAGAACTGATTATCGAGAACTGATTATTAAAGTTCGCATTGTTGATCAGTTGTTAGAATTCGACCTCCATTATTTGGACTTAATGAACATTGGGTTACATTAAAACAAGAACTTAATTGGAATGATGTGCAAAAATCATTCGATCATACTACTCAAAATTTTCCATATAGTAATGTTTCAGAAAATGATCTTTTTAATAAGGTATCATTATTAAAAAAATATATTGATAAGGAAAAGGTTAAATCGTGGGCATCAGCAAAAATCACAATAGAGAACAAATGGTTAGAAATACGTATTTCATCATTTTGAAACAAACCATGTTCCATAAAATAATGCACTAAAATTTGTGGAATACGCGCTGTGCTTACCAGGAAATAATGCTGCGACTGAAAGCGTTTTTTCCTACGGTAAATAAAGTGTGGACATCAGAAAAATCACAATTAAGTGTTGAGACTTTGAAAGCCATTTTATGTGTGAAATATAATTTAACAAATTCTTGTGAAAAATTTCATGACCTTTTAAACAACGACAGCAATCTACAAAAAAAAATTCACACAAATGAGAAATATGCCAAAGAATCAAATAATACTATACATAATTTTTTTTTTATTTATTATATTCGTAAATTGTACTTATGTTGAAATTAAAGAAATATATATTACAATACTATTTTTGCGTTTTATGAAAATTTTTGTTGCTCCATATAGACCAAATTTTTAATCAAGATCCCGCCCCCCCCTCCCCCGCCCCGGGTCATTGGTGTCCCGCTTTACCAATGTTAAAATCTGGTCACCTTACCTTTATGTCTTGTGAGACATACCCCTATTTTTTAATATATATATATATATATATATATATATATATATATAAGACAAAGTTGAAAGTGAAAAACCAGTATATGCTCAAAACCACTGCAGCCAGGAACTAAAAACATAAAAAGATAAGTGAAAAATAGGTTTATGACAGCATCTCTTCCACAGCGGTGCCGATACTGTCTAAAAACCAATGGATTGTTTCTGATAAGTATGATCGAAGCAATAAACATACTTAGACACCGTACAATCCATAAGACACAGAAGAAGTTAATAAACAGTTGCTTAATCATAGAACACGAAGCCCGGCGCCAGACCAAATGGAAGTTAAGAAACGGATACCGCAAGAAGACTGACGTCACAAACCTTGCAACCATGGAGCAAATGGAAACACAGAAGCAGACTTGCTAAGGATACTGTGTTATAGCACAAAATAACCTTAGACATTATTATGACTAAGAGTTATTATTATTATTTATTATTTATTGTTATTATTGCACTAGTTGTTATTTATTATTTTTCCTTTTTCTTTTTTAATAGTTATTTACTTTAATTAATCTTATAGTTTTGTATTACTAATTAATAGCAACAGAACATGCTATTCAGTAAATCTAAAACAACCAATTATGTCCTTGGAAAGACTATCAGGGTAACAATTACGTTTTAACACTACTAACAATTCTATAATATGCTTATACCTATTGTCCTTAGAACAAAGCTTATTTATTTTTACTAGTTGATTTATAATAATATTATTAAATACAGATATGTGTAAGCATGTTGAGTAATTTTGAAATTTAACTATATTAAAGTCATAAGCTGATCTTTTATCGTATAGATCAAAAGTAAAATTGCAATGAGAATTTATTTTTATGTTTATATCTAAAAAATTTACATTAAGTTTATCTTGGCTACTTTGCATTAGTTCCAGATTTAGAGGCTAAAAAATTAAGGCTATATTATTATTACTTTTATTAATTACAATTATGTCATCAATATATCTAAATATTGTGTAATTGCTATTATCAATATTATTAATATTAGCAACTTCAAAAAAATGTAAGTATAAATTGGCTAGCATACTTGAAGCATTTCCACCTTGGGGTACACCTCTAACCTGTAAGTAAATACTATTATTGTGTACTATATAATTATCTTTAGTTATAAAATCAAATAGTCTGTTGAAATGAGTAAGATTAATTTCATTGTTTAAGCATTGAACATTATTTCTTATTAACGTTAAAATTACTTTATTTAAATCAATTATATTGATATTATGGAATAAGTCTTTCAAATCAAAAGTGACAATAGATTGACAATTATTTAATGTTTGTAGTTTTCTAACCAGACTAAAGCTATTATAAATTATACCACAAACAACAGAAGTTATTATTTTATAGATTAATTTAAGGTAACTTAATATTATAACGTATATATTATATATAGGGATGGCCGTCGAAATCATTCGTAACAGTGGCTTCACGGTGTGTTGAATCGGTTCTGAACAAGGTGTGGCCGGATACAGAATAGCTATATATATATATATACATTTATTCACTTATGGAGATCACGTTTTTTTTATTTATTTCATTTTTTTTGGTGTGAGTGCTTGGAGAACTATGTAAATGAACGTGATTTCTGACAGGCACCAGAATCTAAATGCCATGATTTTTACAAAGCAAAAAATTATTTTTTAGAGCTGTTTAAACATTCGTAAATAGAAAGTTTGAAAGTTTGAATGGAAAGCTATTTATGGGAAAAAATTAAATACAAAGGTCAGAATCGTAAAAATAATCTTTCAAAGTGTTTTTAAAATAAGTTTTTTTAATGAAAGCGTAGCATAGAAACGTGTACTTGGACATGCAACACAGGCTAACGGCCGTTATGTTTATGGAACAAAAAATCTCTTTTTATAGCCATTCAAACATTTATCAATACTTATTTTGGGAGTTTGAATGGAAAGCTATTTACGGAAAAAAAATTAAATAGAACGATCAGAATTCTAAAAATGATATTTGAAAAGGATTTTTTTCAATTAAAGCATCACATAAGTTATATTCATTGATATGTTAATAACTGATATCCTTGAGGTACAATGTCATTAATTATTTTGAATGAAGCCTAATTTAAGATTATTTTCATATTCATCTTAAGAATATATAATCAATGAAATATTTTCTTTGCATGCTTTGCATCCTTAATCGCTCCGAAAAAAATTATCTGAATATCATCAGCGTCAAGCACAGAAATTTATATGCAAATTCACGTAATTTTGAAAACGAATAATGTTTGACATTTTAAAAAAATGTTTTTTTTAAAAGATTTAAAAAATTGCGATCACAATTGAATATTGCTTCTAAATATTCGAAATGTAAGGCTCTCACATCCCGCATACACAACTATGGTAAACGAATATCTTTCGCAATTATATTCAAAATATTAAATTACTTCTCAAGCATGTTTACACTACTACGTTTGCATATGATTTATATTCTTTGTAATCACCACTTAAAGTCATAAAACGTTCGTAAAACATATACTCTAAGATTAGCGTTTTAATTGTTTTAGCTGGGGGATCAAAATCCCTTAACTTATGCGGCATAGCTGAAGTATTCGAATTAAGCAACACATATTAATGGCTTTTCCGCACACGAATGAAGATTAGCTGCACGCAGAAAGACGCAATTACAGGGATGGTATGTGATTAATGGCATTTGTTCCATTAAATCATTATATGCAACACTCCATGTATCTATCTTCATATGCGTTTCGTAAGCTTTAAGGTATGTAGAGCAGTAGTAAGGGTATTAAAACAGAATAAAGCCGTTGAAAGAACATAACTGTTGCTGGAAACCACTTTGGAAAAACATTACACTCATTGAGCATTTTAATAATTGTCCTGTTATGATTAAATTTTAAGCTTTGTAAAAATCTAATTTGTGAGTAATTGTATTACAAGTGTTATTCTATATATGCTAGTGTATCGAATTAAAATTTCAAAATGCAGCGTGTGTGGGGGGGGGGGAATTTTAAAAGCGATGAAACGGATCTATACAAATTATCGCGAGAAATGTAGTTCAGTGAAGTTTTTAAATAACGTGAAAGAATCATTCTGATTGTTTAAAGCTAGTTATTTACTTAGATACAAGCGTTCCCTCTTGGACTGACATTTCTCGTTTTAGCTCTCAACGTCAAAAGCTATCCAATGTATGCAGATTATTTATATAATATGCACTCGTTCAAAGCACTGATTATACCGAGTGAGGTAACTGAAAGATTGCATTGAAAAAGGATAAGACATAAAGCTTCCCTATGTGTATAAATTATATATATATATATATATATATATATATATATATATATATACACTGCTGGCCACCCAAATTGCAACACCAAGAAAGACAAGAGATATCACAACAAAATTTATTTTGTAGATAACATGTTGACCAAGTATCAAATGATTAAATTTATAGACTTCTGTGAAGTGTGGTTCCTGCCAAAATCAGTAGCCAGAGTAGCCGCCATTGTTGGAGATAACCGCTGCCACATGCCTCGGCATTGATTCAAAGAGACTTTGGATGAGTTCTTGGGGTACAGCAGACCTAGCAGCTTCCACACGTTGCCAAAGTTGATCGGCTGTGGCAGCTGGGGATGGAATCTGTGTCAATCGTAGAGCAACCATGGACCACATGTTTTCTATCGGCGAAAGATCCGGAGAGCGAGGCGGCCAGGGAAGCAATTCAATCTGGCGATTGACGAAGAACCGTTGGACAATGCGTGCCACGTGTGGTCACGCATTATCCTGTTGAAATATGGCTGTGGGCAAGCCCTGAAGGTAAGGAAGGACAACTGGCTCCAACACTTCGGAGATGTAGCGCTGGCTGTTTAAAGTACCGGCAATGCGTACTAGAGGTGTGCGAGAGTGATATCCAATACCGCCCCATACCATAATACCCGGTGCAGGACCAGTGTGGCGGTGCATAACGCAGCTGTTCATCATCCTCTCTTCACGGTGTCTCCAGAATCGAATGCGACCACGTGGTGTTGCAGACAGAAGCGTGACTCGTCAGTAAAGACAATTTCATTCCATTCTGCCGTCCACATCCTTCTGTCATCGCACCATTGGCGGCGGAGACGTCTGTGGTTCTACGTCAAGGGTAGACAAAGCAATGGACGTCTTGCGGACAGACCACTCTGCTGTAAACGGCGTAGAATGGTACGCGCAGACACTGGATGATGCGTTACAGACTGCATGTGCTGTGCTATAGTTCGTGATGTGACTGAGCGATCCGTCACTGCCATGCGCGCAATTTGCCTGTAATCACGTGAAGTGGTGCGCTGAGGTGGATGCGATCGAACACGCCGGTCCGTCGTACCCTCCTGCATCCAACGATCACATATCCGTATTACAGTTGTTTGGTTTCGTCCAACACGACTACCAATTTCCCTGAAAGGTAATCCACAATCTCGGTAGGCCACTATCCATCCTCTGTCGAACTCGTATACTTGATCAAAAGATGATCGCTGTTTTCGACGAGGCATAATTGATCGTTTTTTTTTAAAAACCACAAGAAAAACACAATTGCCGAACTTGAAATCGTCGAAAGCTCCAAGCCGTAAATAGCGCTTTGAAGTGGCGCCACAGGCGCGCGTAATGTGTGTCTGCGCTGAAATTCTAATCATTTGCATATCTCACCTCCGCTAATGCATGTTGTAAATTTCATGTTATTTGCATGTTTCCTTCAGGGTGTTGCATTTACAGTGGCCAGCAGTGTATATATATATATATATATATATATATATATGTGTGTAACAAGAAATCCCGTCCTTCTCTCAATTTACATTTACAGCGTATTCTAAATTATCTTGTTAATAAAGCACGACCCCTTTTCCCAAATTGCAACCTAAAAGTAAAGTAAGTTATAATTTATATTAGCCCTGCAGATCATTAAGCAGGCATGTGAAATATCTGAACTCAATGACATCCCCAGATATGAGAATTCGAAGTTATGAAATTCCGAACGTCAGAGTAATGTCAAAATTCTTGAAGAGCCCTCGAACCACTTTGGATTGATGCGTTCTATAACTTCGAAACCACACTTTATAAGAACTTTATGGCCACTTATCCTGCACCCTGGTCAATAGTTCGCTGTTCTAACAAGCGCTGTTCTAACAAGCGCTATCTAGCAATAAAGTAATCCCCGCGATAACCGAAGTGGACACATGAATCCCTCAAATGGACACGGGAAGTCCACTAACCTAAAGACGCCCAATTAATAATTAAGTAGTTTAGGCCCTCTGGCGTCAATATCGCAAAACACTCATTTAATATTTGCCTGTACGGAAGACTTCTCTCTCTTCGTTCCAAACTCTCGTTGCTGTCGGACCTGCTGTCCACAGTCCGGTGGTTATACCGCTCTTGTCTTAACTTGGTAAAGTAATCAGCTCTCCGCGCCCCGTCTTGTTGCATGGAAACCGAGCTAGTCATGTGGCAAATGCATCTAATGCCTTCGTAAAGCTAACTGAAGGAATAAAGGTGATTTCATGGATATCAACTGTAATCCGTGTTCCCCTGCTATGGCTCCGCGTGTGTTACTCTCCTAAATTTCTTCAGTGCTTTCCTGGATCAACACTTCGCCCGACTGCATCACTCCCTCGTGTCGTCTGCATCTCCCATAAGTTCTACGCATCAATTGCCTTGTGTTAATTTTTCCGAATGTGATTATTATCACATATATGTATATATATGTATATATATTTATATATATGTATAGTATATACCGTCGATTCCGGTTAATCGGACTACATCGGGACGCGATCATTTTGGTTCTAATAACAGGCTGATCCGATTAACCTGTGGTCCAATTCACGACGATCGACTATATATATATATATATATATATATATATATATATATATATATATATATATATATATATATATATATATAAATATATATATAAATAAATAAATATAAATAAATAAATATATATATAAATAAATAAATATAAATAAATAAATATATATATAAATAAATATATATATAAATAAATAAATATATATATAAATAAATAAATATATATATAAATAAATAAATATATATATATATAAATAAATAAATATATATATAAATAAATAAATATATATATAAATAAATAAATATATATATAAATAAATAAATATATATATAAATAAATAAATATATATATAAATAAATAAATATATATATAAATAAATAAATATATATATAAATAAATAAATATATATATAAATAAATAAATATATATATATATATATATATATATATATATATATATATATATATATATATATATATATATATATATATATATATATATATATATATATAATGAGGCCGAGCATTGTCTTGTTGAAAAATGGCTCCTGGGAGCCGTTGCATGAGTGGCAACACATGTGGTTGCAGGATTTCATGAACATACTGCTGGGCTGTCATGGTGCCACGGAACAATACTAGGGGTGACCGTGTATTGTAGGCAATGGCACCCCATACCATCACACCAGCTGTGGGAGCGATGTGTCGCTGTACAGCAAAGGCAGGATTGAAGCGTTCACCACGGGCTCTCCACACACGAACACGATTGTCCTCACTGCCGAGATTGAATCTGGATTCGTCGCTAAAGACGGCCTGGTTCCATTCCACTGCAGTCCAGTTTCCTCGTGCGCGGCAAGACTCCAAACGGAGGCGTCGATGGGTGGGCGTCAAGGGCAGCACACGTAATGGGCGCCGCGATACCAACTGTCCTTCAGCCAGGCACCTTCGTATGGTTCGAGAAGACACAGAGGCCCCTAGTGAAGGTGATACCTGTGCCTGGTTGGCGGCCGATGAAGCAGTTGGCTGTACGCGTGCATTTCTTACGATGTGGCGGTCTTCTCGACGACTGGTCTGTCGAGGGCGTCCTGAGCCTGGTCTTCGTGTACATGACATCTCTCGGGTCCACTGGTCCCAACACCTCCTCACAACACAATCTGAACGGCCTAATTGACGAGCTACTCGCCTAGCTGACCACCCAGCTTCCATCATCCCGACGATTCTCCCCCTCTCAAACTGCGACAACTGCTTATATTGTCTTCGAACACGGCGTAATGGCATGTCTATCTCAGCTCTTCCTTTGTAAATGATTCAGCATACTCAAACAAGCTTTGGTTACCTGTTTTATACTCCACAGAGTACGATGTTCAACGCCCTCTACCGGCTATACGTAATGCGCAATCACGCTGCATTTCTAATCATTTGCATATCTCCCCGACATGTACCTTCATTGCAAGTTTCGTTACGATCCCGCAATTATTTCTTGGTGCGCTAATTTTTTTGTCCATGAGTGTATTTAATACCTCCAGATATTACCATGGGGATCATAAGTTTATTATTTAGGGCACAGACGTAAAGTAGACCTTTTTACTTAAAGTGTCAGCATAGAGACCGTAGGGAACACGCTACACTATTGCTATCAAGCTTTTGGAGCATATTTACGTGGATATTTAGTCTTTAATAAAGAATTACGACTCTCACTTCACTCTAGGAGAGGAAATGTTTGTAATGCAGCGCTAATATATAATAACAATTCTCATAACAACATTATATGTTTCTATATAATATTGTTATGAGAAATGGAGCAAGTGATTTTCATACGTGGAGGGAGTGAGTTAAGATTTGTATGGAAGGAATAACAAATAAGAAAAAAAATATAAAAAATTTCGTATCGTAAACATAGGAAGAAAATAACAGATACAGGTACTAAAAAAGTTCCCGGTGAAAATGTGGAGAAAACAACTCGAAATTTTAAACTTTGATATTCAAAAATTATTTTACTCATATTATTTTACATTTTATACGTACTTAATAAGTATGCAATACATCTAAAACAGGAACTGAAATATCTTATTAAAATAGCTTAGTTAAAAATTTTATGTTTTGGCAATAAATAAGGTATCTTGTCTTGGTTTTCGGTGAATAAGAAATGACCATGTCGAAAGTTTTGATATTTTCAAAATTTCACATCTGTATTCATGAATTCAGCAGGTGCTTCTCCTTCAGCCTTCATGACAGTTTATCTCTGAAAAATTGCCGTGTGAAAAAGCATGTTGTTTGAGTGAAGAGATCGTGATGTCAACACCTGAGATATGATATCAGTCCAAATAAAACGTCATGCACTGAAGGGAAATCCATTTATTTATTTTATAAAGACATCCTCGATTTGAGAAATTAAGCATGAAATGCATTTTAGTGTTACATGAAATATCCTCTGTTTTTTTATTTTAGAGTAAATAATCTTCTTTAAAGGCCAGTGAGCAATTCTGATGACTAACGGTAATTTAAATCATACGTATGACACGCTCTTATCCTGAAGTTTTATTCTGAAAAAGATGGTCTGTTCAACCCATGCTGCCTATTGATGTCGTATTTGATAAGGAAAACATAACCTATAGCTAAACAGTGTATAAGCACGTTGTAAATTCACTAGAAACTTAAATTAAGCCAATAATATAAAGTTTAGTTCAATAAAGTTTTATAAGAGGTCTGAAAAGTTTGACGCACTTTAACAAGGCAGAACGAGTGACCAGATATAAGCAACGAAACATTTATATTCGTTACTAAGGTAAAACCATTATACCACTATTCAAAAAAGTATGATACCCAGTAAGTTATATACAATCTGTTAAATTATAATTTGTTTTTAATTTAATCTGTGACATTCAATAAAGGTTATTGAATGTCGCAGATTAAAATCAGTTCTCGAACACGCAGCATTATTTTCATTTGCAAAATTAAAATATTGTTTGAAGACCAGAAAGAGCTCCAAGAAATTCTGTTATGATATAATCTACGAAATTTTTCTTTCGCGAAAAACATTACCGTCAATGCAGGAAAGTCAACAAACACGCCATGAGAGGCAAATAAAGATATGTCACTTGGAGATGACAGCGCTATCGCAGATCTAGCAGATTTGGCGGGATGTAAAACTCTATGTAAAATTTTATTAGGAAAATAAATTTATATGCACTAATAGAGAAAAGAAAATTAAGATATTTCTATGTTATATGCATACAATTCGGAACGTACTATTTGAGCTAAGCGGTCCTGGGAAGGGGGGAACGATAGCCTGAAATTTTTTGAAAGGGGAAAATGGAGCAAAAAAGGTCGAGAGCCACTGCACTAAAACATCCGATTCTACGATTTTACTTTGCTATAAGGGGACCGTAGACCTTTATTTGAGCAAATATTTTTTATTGTAATATTGATTGTGTTACTGTAAAAAAATATATACAGTGATTTCCGCTTATAAGAATCACGTTTGATATTACTGTTTTTGATTCTTATAAGCGCTTGATTCTTATAGCCGAAATTTAGGTTTTTGGACAGGCACACACGCACCTATATATATACATATATTAGATAATTTACCATAAAATACTCTTTAATTTACGTTAATTATCTTTTATTAAAATTTTTTATATAATTTTAAAAATGCAACTTCTTTTCTAGACCTATAAGTAGATACATATGATTATAGTAAGAGAAAAAAAAATCCAACATTTGTTACAACATACCTGCTTAATATTTTAACATTTCAACTACAAGTAAAAGTTTTCTATGGTAGTTTAAGGTAATAAAGTTTTCAGGGGGCGGTTTATACCTCTTTGAATACCAATAGTCTCAGACGACGATTCACCTTCTAGTTTACGTTTCACGGTTTGATAACGTGCTGAATCTATTAATGGCACGTTTGCCTAAGTGAAAGTGGACACTTCACCAAAGATTTGTGTGTTTCAGAGTCCAGGAAGCCGCAACCAGGATGTGGTAGGTGAGGAAAAAAAGTCCCTGTATTTGTTTGTCAGTGGAGAAAATTGAAGTCGGACCCGAAGGGGTGAAAATGCCCCTGGGTCAAGCTAATAGGACAGTGTTTAACCAAAACGTTTAAGTGGAAACTATTATGTTATGTCTAGCAAAGAAAGGGACGCATTTTATGACTGTATCTCTCCCATCTTATCACTCTTTCTTTAAAAAAGAATAAAAAAAGAACTTCGTGCCTTCTGAGGGTTTCAGTGGCTTTTTTGGAAAAACGAAAGGAAAGCGAAGAGTGTAAGGTGATTCTTAAAACCGGTGGATAGATTCTTTAAAGCGAAAATTTTAAAGTGGAAATAATACATTTGTTTTTGTTTTTGCGATATTGATTCTTATAAACGGTTGATTCTTATAACCACTGATAACTATAAGCGGTGGTTACTGTATTTCTGTAGGATAATAGTACCAAAATAGTTTTTTTTTCAAGTAAGAAATCATTTATGAAGCTTCTACGAAGTAAGCACAAAAGGTATGTGTAGTAATAAACTTTAAATCTGTTTTGAGAAAAACAGATTTTTCAAGGTTTTTTTTAAATCCATGACTTAATTTTTGTTCCAAATTCATAAAATTGTTAATGAAGAATCCTGATACTGTTCACAAAGAAACTGAGTATGCCTTTTACAACCCGACTTCATTAAGGTAATTAATTTTGATTTATAACTTCTTAAAAAGCAAAATTTTGATGAAAATCGGGATGGAATTCACAGAAAAATAATCTCTCAAAAATTAACTATTCAAGGGATTAAATAATTGATACCCAGATTTGTTTGTAATACAGTTTTAGATGATCAAAATGCGAAATCGAAGAAATATCTCAAAAATTAAGTCGCAAAGGGGCATTTAAATATTTGTTTATAAATTTTAAATTTGTAAAAAAATCTTAAAACTTTAAAAAGATTGGAAATTTATTTTAAGGCATTCTATATACTTATGGTGATATATATATATGTACAAAATTTCATATGTCTATGATAAAAAGTAAAAATAAATAAATTTTGACGTCCGCCGTTCCCTTAGTTTCATTTTCTCTCATTAATAGTTTCATTATGACCACTGTAATGGGCATTTTTACGTGAGAAAAACAAAACATACTACTGTAATGAATATTTATAAAAGTAATTGAAATTATAGAGTTAATTTTTCAAGGAAAATATATTTGGCTAATGTTCTTGCCATTCAACCAATCCATTTCAGCCAATCTTGCAAAAGATGCTTTAAATCCTCTGCCCATATATTTCAGATAACTGTTATATTCATTTTGGGGGATGAAAATAAAATTACCCTATAGTGTAGTTGCAAACATCAAAATAGCAATCAGTATAAAAACCTGCAGAAAGAGTAGTGGGAACTACAGTACATGAGCTGGGTCTTCCACTGTAGGATGATATAGCAATGCATAAAACTTCAGTGATCAGTAAAAAACGAAAATAGGAAGGAAAATAAAAAGTGGGGGAAAGAAAAAAAGCATCGATAGTTGAAGTAAAAGTAAAACATGGGGAAATTTTTCTTTTGACGGTACGAAGCTCCAAGCAAGAAGTTGGTCACGTGGGATAAAGGAAAAATGACTGTGATCAGTAAAAGTGATCCGTAAAAAACGAAATTAGAAAGTAGGGAAAACGAAAAGGCTTCGATAGCTCAAATAAAAATAAAATATGGAGAAAAATAAAAAAAAAAATTCGACGGAACGAAGCTCCAAGCAAGAACTTGGTCACGTTGGCTAAAGGGAAATGTCTAGCTAGAAAGAGGGAAGTTAGGGTAGTGAAACAGATCAGATTCTAGAGCAGTTTCAGTAATGAATCAGAAAGGGAAATGAAGAGCAATGAATAGGACAAACATTTAAATGTTACAAACAAGAATGGAAGAGATCCGTTTCGTGTTAGCTGTGTCAGCAGGGTCATAATCAGCAAGATTTTTAATAAGATCATTTGGTAAATTTTTATGAAAGTTAATATGAAAAGCATTTATCTATTTTGTGAAAAAAATAGTGGTGGATCGAGATCTAAAAGTTCAATTCATTAATTTATTTGTTCTCAGAAGCAGTGCTTTGCCTGTTTTCCCCGTTCTTTCCAGTGTCGTAAGAAAAGCTCTTACTAATTGAGAACAAAAATTTATGACCCTCTATATATTGAAATAGTGAACTCAATGACTAATACCATTTTACTAAAACTTCTAGTCTCCTTTCATATCATTAAGAAATGAACTTTCTAGAAGTTTTCAGTAGAAACAATTAGTTTTATTACTCTGTTTATAACTACCCGCATAGGGTACAAATTTATTTTATTTCAATCCAAATAAAAATGAAGCAAAAATAACCGTATGGTCTCATTGCAGAATAAGTTCGATTTCTTGATTAAAAGACAAATTAAAGTACTCATAAAACTAAAAATAATTTTAAGATAGTTATGGAGTTAATTTAAATTTTTTTTAACTAAGTGTATGACGTTTCATTCGGATTTTAAGGTCCAGACAAGTTATTTTAGGATGAAAGGTAAAATGTTACTGGGGAGTGTGTTTTAGAGAGATCGACTAGTTTAGTGGCATCCAACTAAAATGAAATACAGTGAAACCTCTATGCATCGTTTTTAAAGGGACCTATCGCACCAAACGTACATGCGGGAAAACTATAGACGTGGAAACAAAACAAAGAAATATTATAATCGGGACTCGATAAAATAATCGACAAATACGGGAAAACGATTACTCGTGCGATCGATAGAGGTGCCACTGTAATTGAAATTTTTAACTGGGACCTCAGTTACTCTCATGGAGAAAATCTCTTACAGCGAAATGATCCTGGTAAGGTTCAGTGAGGGAGTGGTCAACGCATATCGCCTTCCGGCAAGAGTAACGGATCAACTCAAAAATGGCCATTTTTGAGTTGTCTCTACCTTTGGGTTTGCCTTTTAGAAGTCTACATTTCGTAGGTATCGGGACTTCTCTAGTTTCAAAAGGTGCCGCGTGAGGTCGCAAGTCTCACTATTACACTGAC
The DNA here is from genome assembly GCA_907164885.2 of Dolomedes plantarius. Lineage (NCBI taxonomy): Eukaryota > Metazoa > Arthropoda > Arachnida > Araneae > Dolomedidae > Dolomedes > Dolomedes plantarius. Next base: position 54,464,505 of record OU015491.1, read on the forward strand.
TGTTGGAGGGGAAGACGCTGAACTTTAAGTGGGATTTTCTCAAAATGGCCATTTTTGAGTTGTCCTGTTACTCTTGCCGGCAGACAATATGTCTTTTAAGGGAACAAGGGACTTTCAACCTCATTTTTTTATATTTTCAATATTTTACTCTATATATAACATGAGGTTTATCAATATCCTTTTTTACTGAAAAATAATTAAGGGATTTATTCTAAGGGAAAATATCCTTTTTCCCTTTATAAATCACAAATAAGTATTTTGTGGAAGAATTATACTCGTTTTTAAAAAAATTCTTCAAAAATGCCAAAATTTTTCAAACTTCTCTACGCGCATTCATATTCTGATTTCTTCCAAATTTCTCGGGATTGTAAATGGAAGTGTTTTTCATAAAACTGTGCATAGTCCTTTTACACCACAAATATTTTTCAAATTTACAGGCCATAAAATAAAATAAAAACTTTAAAAAAACATGAAAAAATAGCAGGAACAATTTTTTAAGACTAGATCCATAGAAAAAAAATTCAGTTCCCAATTATGATTCTATATATATGGTACACTTATATTAAAAAAATTTAGGTTTTAAAATCGCATGGAATGCGCATTGGGCTTTTAGAAAAATGTTAGCATTTTTGAAAACATTTTTGAAAAACAGGCATTATTCTACAAAAAATCCTTATTTTGAATCCTACATTGAATTCTAAGGATCTTCAATGTAGTAAAAAAGAATATTAATTATTCTTATTCTGTAGATGCAGTTAAAAATTGAAAATTAAAAAATTCGTGGTTTAAGGTCCTTCGACCGCTTAAGAGAAAAATTGAGGGTTCAGTTCCTTAATTAAAGAAGCAAATTATGTTGAAAGGTATAAATCTTAGAGTGCGAGGCAGATGTTGAGAGGTTATATGCGTTACTCTAGCACAGTGCTCCGCAACCGTTGTGCCGTGGCACACTAGTGTGCCGCGAGGTGATCTTGACTGTGCCGCGGTAATTTTATCGATTATGATAATAAAATAAATTAACCACCGCATTAAATAGCAATTTTTCTAAGTAAAATATTCCTCAGACTTTTTGTTAATATGTAATTTTTCTGGGTCGAAATTATACACAAAGCAAAAACATGTTGTTAGCCATACATTGTATGTATGCTCGAGCGTCATATATTTGGATTTCAGTTAAGAAAGAATATCCAAAAATTTCTGACAAGGCCATTGCAATTTTGCTCCCTTTTTCTACGACATACTTATGCGAACAAAGTTTTTCGAAACTGGTTCTAATTGAAAATGACAAACGATCATATTTAAAGGGCCTTGACCATGAACTGTAGCTCTTTCTAATATAGAGCCAAATATAAACCGTGCAAATATGAAACTCACATTTATCAAAAGAATCTCAAATATCTCATTAATAAATTAGTTATATTTAAATTAACTTTGATTTATTAGACTTAAGTAAAGACCAAAAAACAAATTTTAATATAAAAATTTAAAGAGAAATTTTTTTTTCTAAACTATAATTGTATATTTTTGTTCTTGTGTTGGTGTACAGTTCAAAATGATTTATATAAAACTTAAATGATTATAATTATCTTGATACATAGAGGTATTTTTTTTATCTGATAAAAACATATACGTATTTATTGTAATTTATATATTTGCAAGCTTTTTCTTGTGGTGTGCAGCGGAATTATGGAAAAAAAACGCTGTTGTGCCGTGGAAGATAAAAGGTTGCGGAGCTCTGCTCTAGCAAACCTATTACTTGTGTCATTTTACGTACATGCGTTGAGATTGTAATCGGGTTAGTGATTGGCTGAGTGGGAAAGATTTTCTGTATCTTAATACGTGCATCAAATGCATATAAGCTGATAAGACGCAATCATGATGCAGTTGAATATATTCTACAATCAAAACATCAAAGAAATTGTGCAAGATATAGGTACAGCAGAGAGGTTACTTTTCACGAAGCATAAGAGTGAAAACAGTGCAAGTTAGAAGTCTTTTATCTATGTCTCCATAAAATAAGGTGGCTCTCTGACTATTTCTGTAGCCCTACTGGACCTTTTCATTTAATATTAAAGTAAAGTTTAGGTTAAAGTAAAATTACAAGAATATTCCTCAAATTGTTTCATTTTGACCATATATTTTCGTTAATTTTGACAGCTTTCGAACAATGCAAATTTGGAATTCAGAACTACAATATATATTGGTAAAACAGCTAAATCTAAGAACCCAAGCAAAGTTGTTGGACTTCAACTTTATTTTCAAATGAATTTCAGTCTAAAATAAGAAATTTATCGAAATGCTGGGATTGGAAATATTTATAACTGAATTTATTTCATCCAATTCTGATGCTTTAAAATAAAAAGAGTTGAATTTGTAAAACTCACTGAGAAATACCTATTGGCTATTTATAGGATAATTTAATGTAAATTTTTTTTATTTAAAATTTATGCTTTGTTTCACACACGACACAAATAAACTAGTATAGTATTAGTCTATCGCAGAAGTTGGTAAACTGGCTGCAGATTAAAAGCATTATTAGAATAACTAAACTAATCCAAGACTCTGTATGGTACAAGAGGACTTGAAAATCCAACCTATAGCAACAAAGGCAGTTTGTATGACTTTCAGATCCTAGGGCCTCTACAGTCATATTGTTCTAGTTTAGCCTTCTTAACACCACTGTTTTTGTCATAGTTTGCATTGAATACCGTGTTTCTACTGAATCATAAAATACCATAATTTTTCCCTGTTTAATGCATGTATATGGAAATGGAACCAACATAGGACCCTCTTTATTTCCGAGAGAGTAAATATATACATTTCGCAGTTCTAACTAGTCTAACGTAAAGCGTCGATAATGTTGCACTGGTATAATTCAGAGATTAATGTTTGCCAATAGAGGGGAGCAATATGCAGCAACTATATGCGTATTATACTGCGTATAATAACGACTATGCACAAACTTTACAATTTGCTTTCTATATACTTCTCAGTTTGCATGTTTGTTGCACTAAAATAATTCAGAGTTCAGTGTTTGTCGTTGTCAATGTAAGGGAGCTATATACAGTAACTGTATGCGTATTAGACTGCGTATAATAACCATTATGCACAAACTTTCTAATTTTCTTTCTATAAAGAAACTTTCCACTTTCCACTCCATTAAATGTACTAAGTAAATATGCTTTACAAAATATGCTTTACTATGGAGTTTACTAAAATATGAAAATATTATTTCATTGTATACATTTAACAATTCACTTTGAGTATAAACTATTTATAATATAGCGTGGTGAATTAAATTTTGTGTGAAAAGAGAAGTTACGCTTCAACATTCTTGAAACGATAAATTTTTCGAATAAAGAATGCGATACATTTGAAACGTATAATCGAAACCGCATGAAAAATGAACAACTTGAAAACCGGATTCTCGTACTGAAAATGTTGAAAAGGGGAAATGAGATAAATGTATAATGCATTTCAATTTGCATATAATACTGAAATATATAACCAGATCTTAATTGTAAATAAAAAAAGTAAACTTCTTAAGAATTAATAAGGTAATTATACTTGGCATTACTGTTGTAAATTTGCTGTGTGTAGCAAACTGAAATACTAAACTCAAACAACATTTTACCTTAGACCCATTTTCCATAACATTCTACTCTAAGTATAAACTGCAGCGGGAAATGAATGAATTAAGAATAATTTTGTTGGAGAGTCAGTAACACGCAACTCAACAGAAAATCCAATTTGGTGTGCAAAACTTAGACAGCTGGGATATGGCAAAATCCACATTAAACATACCCTCTTTAGAGAAGATGCTAATCACTCAAAGAAGGCCCTTAACGGTGCCTAGCAACCAAGTATTTATGATTTATTCCCTTTATGAGCTTTTTATTACGGCATAGCCCATGGAAACTTTGTGATACTGGGTGTCAATGATTAATTACATTTCTATAGCAAATTGCGTTTGCAACAGATATTGCAACGCATTTAGGGGTCACGGGTTATCTTACGCAAGCGCAACACAAAAATGATGACTACGAAGGTATTCCCTCTACGTTAATACTGCTATGTATTGAGGGTGAAAACTTGACTTATAGCATCGTACTATGCCAAAACTGGATTCATAGATCAATAAGATGAAGCCGAAACTGCAAAACCATTTCTCAGATAAGCATGTTTTTAGTTCTCTACACTTCATTTAAAGAGGAGTTTATTAAAATGTTACATTTCCTAACTCGTAGTGAATAAAAAGATGCAGTCTGTGACATCCATCTTTGTCTATTTTCTTTTTTGCGGTAGACAACTTATTTCTAGTAACTAAGAAGATCAATATGAATGAATAATGGTTTAAACCCTAATTCATCCAAACGTTTAAGTGTATTTCTCATAGATTTGGTATTTTCTGTTTAGCTTTTTATTATTTGACTTGAAAATCTCGACATTTAAGTTGCTGGTATCCAGAAGCTAGTCTTCATCACGTCTTCCACTTGATTCAAGTTTTTCACATTTTTCGGCGTCTTTACCCGTAAAGACGTCCATGCAATTATTTCCCAAAAGAGAGATGTTTCGTCCTTCTAAAAGTATTGTTCAATTTTAAACTTGATATGATATACTACTGACTCTTACATTCTGGTAGAAGAGGTTGTAATGGCATGTCCTTTCAGTTCATAAAGAGAAAATAATGTTTACGTTAATTTGTAAACCAAATGGTAACATTGATAGATATATTGGCGTTTTCAAATTTTTTCTTTAATATTTAAGATTGTTTATAATTTAATTTAGTCATCCTTTTATAAGTTCGGTTCGGTGCGCTACAGTCAACTGCTTGCTACACGAAGGCTAATTAGACCGGAACCTACAGTTTAAAGCCGATTCCGAACAGCTACAAACACCCATGCCAACAGTGAGACTCGAACCCACAGAATCTGAACGGAATGCCAGTGCCCTAGCCATTCGGCCATCACCTGGCAGTCACCCTTTTATAAAACAAATTGACATACTGGCTCTTTAGTGGTCATCTCTGTTATAGTATATTCTATCCTAGATTTGTTCAGATGATATGAAGATTCAAAGCTTTATTTCAGGAAAGTATCAGCATTACAGTAACGAACTGAATTTGTAATTAAATAGCTGGTTTAAAAAGGTCTTCTTTAAGCCTTCAACAAGAAATGCAGAAAATTTTAATGTTTTATCTATTTGTATTTAAACAACTTCGGGATTTTGAGGTATGATGGTTGAACCTCACTCCACCACACACCCTCACTCGCTTCACCCGGTGGGACGAGATATCAGAACATATATTTCCCCATTTCCCAGACATTCAAAATTGAATCTAAAGTATCTTACAAGCAGCTGAAGAAATGAAAACAAATTTTAAATTTTCATTTATTTGAAATTTATAATGTAGATAAAATAAAAAAAATTCAGGTACTCTCTTCTAACGAAACTACCGCGGGTTATTAACGAAGGATTACTTATCGTTGCTTACCTCTTTTGTATGTATATATGTACGTATATATATATATATATATATATATACACTGAAGTGCCACTGAATTAGGGATAGCAAAGCCTATGCAAATTGTGTAGCGCTGCACATCATGTATGCGCAAGTGAGGGCGCTGTGGTAACTGCATATATAGCGCGTACTGTGATTGTTCTGAATTAGTTGTTGGAATTGCCAGTATGGGTAAACTTCCTGATTTAGATGCCTTCGATCGCGGACAAATCGTAGGTGCGCGACGCATGGGCCATTCAATTTCCGAAATCGTCAGACAGCTAGGATTTTCAAGGTCGACAGTGTCAAGAGTATACCAAGAATACATGGATGGTGGAAAAAAACTAGCAATCGGGCAAACTGCAAAGGACAATTAGCCTTGACAGTGCGTGGTGAGAGACGGCTCAGGCGTATTGTACGTAGCCAGCGAAGCCAAACATTAGCTCAAATTACCACCCAGTTTAATGACGGTGTCAGTCGTACAGTCAGTAAACGAACTGTGCAACGCTCGCTTCACCGTATGGGTTTAGGGAGCCGTCGACCTACGAGAGTACCATTGCTCTATACACGCCATCGGGCTGCACGTCTTGCCTGGGCAAGAGAGCACAGAGACTGGAGGTAGAGGACTGGAAACGAGTAGCATGGAGTGATGAGTCTCGATTCCGACTACTTAACGCCGACGGGAGGCTGAGAATATGGCGTCAGGCTCATGAAGCCATGGATCCTGCATGCCTGGCTGGAACTGTACAAGGGCATGGTGGCTCAATCATGGTCTGGGGTGTTTTTTCGTGGCACAGTTTGGGATCTTTGGTGCGTGAACCAACCTCCCTCAATGCAATTCGGTACGTAGAGTTGCTGGGTGATCACCACCATCCGTTTATGCTGTTCTGTTATCCGCACGGTAATGGAGTTTTCCAGCAAGACAACTGTACCTCTCACATGTCCCGGTTGGCTACTGGCTGGTTGGATGAGCATTCCTCTGACTTCTCTGTCATGAATTGGCCACCTAGAAGCCCAGACTTAAATCCTATTGAGCATCTTTGGGATGTTTTGGAACAAGGCGTGAAAGGCCATCACACAGCACCAAAGAACCTTACTGAATTATGGACAGCTTTAGCCAATATTTGCAAGCCATTCCCGTGGAACGTTACCAGAAACTTGTTGAATCTATGCCTCGTCGTGTGGCAGCCGTTATCAAGGCCAGAGGAGGCCCAACTCGTTAGTAGGTAGGTATCCCTAATTCAGTGGCACTTTAGTGTATATATATATATATATATATATATATATATATATATATATATATATATATATATATATATATATATATATATATATATATATAAATAATGTATGCATGTATGTCAAAATTTTGACGCAATTTGGAACTTTTCTGTTTAACTGTTTACTGCTTGCCCAAGCAGTACAGATTGGGTTTGGCTCGCTACCAAAATTATCACTCGAGACGACGGACGGTTTTAGCGTCTGAAATTTTTTTTTCCGGAGGACCGTTATGGTGGAACGTAATCCTACGTTAAAATATTAGTTATTTTCTAATACAGTTATTTAAACTAACTGCTATTATAAATTGCGTAGTAAGTGAATTTAACAAGTTCCCGCTCCCCACAATAATGCAACTGTGGTCAAAACAGTTTCGTTCGAGGAAGTTTTTAAGTTGTGCTTAACGCCAAGGTGGTATGAATGCAGTGCTCGCTAAAATTTGATTTGTGCTTTTATAGTATTCAGCTCAATTTTTTTCTTAATGGATTGCAACAGTTAGAGCATCAGTATAAACTGTTCCTACAACGTGCAAACTGTTAAAGAATGGATATCTGATATTTTCAGAATACGCTCAACATTAGAGTAATATTTATGGTACCGAAAAAGGACCGTCCATTGAATAGTTTCTTACTGAATTTTCTCTAAATCCAGCCGTCTAATTCTTGGGAATGCATAATGATCTCGTTTTACTGACGTTGTAACATCGAGATGTCTTATGCTGTAGCTGGATTCCAGCTTAAATATGACCCAAATTAAACCTTGGTCAATGTCTAGAAATAATTAGAATGGGATTCATACCTTAGTATGGGTTTAGTGGCATTGCCACCTAGATGTTTTCAGTCTCAAGTTTTGCTATGAGGCTCCTTGCCGCAGAGTTTCGCGACATCGTAAAAGCGCAAAAAGAAACAAACGCAGAAGGCAAGTTAATTGGAAGGTATAGTAGTAAAGAATAGGGGATAACAATTTTAAGCAATAAAACCAAATCCATGGAAATGAGAAGAAAGAACATGCTACGCAGGCGCAGAAAGGAAGACATAAAAAATAGATGGAAATATAGATTAGAATGTGAAAGAAAGTAAGAGGTAAATAAAAGAGGAATAGTATAAAAGAAGATATAAAATTGTAACAAGTAATTGAGGCAAAATTTGTGAGGATGATAAAAGAGTACTTCACAAGAAGTAAGGAAACAGTGGCGGTAAGGAATATAGAACGCCCACGCTGAGATTGGTTAGCGAGGAAGATGGAGGGAACATCCCCAACTAATAGCAGTAGCTATAAAAGTATATGACGAATGTAATTGGTTGAGGCGTGGATAAGAAATTAATAATGGAAACAAATATGAAGAAAGAAAAGTAGAAGAGCGAACTCTGAGAGTTGATGCTACCCAGAGAATTTGCAGTTAGTAGTAAGAAGAGAGTTGTCATAAGTAATTGGCCGATGCTGAGTTATCATCGCTATGTATGAGCTACAATTGATAGGTTAGCCCACCCTGCAACTAAGGTGAAAACGAGCTAATGAGCCTCACATCCAGTTCCCGACGACAAAATCATCAGATGACCCGAGACCCCAGCGAACAAGCCCGAATACCTATAACAACAGTTTCAGTAGAAGCAATGCGCCCGAAGTCCAGATGGCCAGTATTGACAAAGCCAGCGCCCCGTGCCATATATCCACAACCGAGTACTAGTCACCGATCAGCAGTGGAGATACTGTCCCTTTTCCTTTCCATGTCTGAAATCATTGCTTCTGATTAGCGTAACAATCATGGTAACTTAATAACGTTGACGGAATTTCGAGGGTTTAATAAGTGGTAATTCGTAAAACGAGTTATTTAGTATAATGTGTTGTGAATTGAATATGAACTAATACTAATTACTGATTAAGAATATATTTTGAGTTGAATATGAGTTGATGCTAATTAGTAATTAAGGATGATGAAACAAATCGTAATTAAGTGATGATAATATTTGGTGAGCGTATAATGTTTAGTGAGATAGTGTTGTGTAATTTATGTGTCATGTCAATTCAATAAACCAGTTTATCATTCTTAAACCAGAGTTGTCTTCCATCATTTGAAGTCACAATGAATTATTATTTTACATGTGATATACTACTACATTCCCAACTTCTAATACTGCTCACTACTATACCATCACTGTAACACTCCTCTTCTTAAAATCGTTAATAATCTTTAATGAGTCATATTCTGAACCGTATATTATCAGGTCTGAAACCTATATTATCAGGTACATAAACAGATCTTCTGATCTTTTGTGCCTAAAGTGATAAATACAGAATTAAGTTGCGTAAATGTTTGATTAACGTAACGAAGAGTGTGGGTGGGTTTTTAACAGCAAATTTTACTATGAATTCAGTTCGGAAGTACTGCACTTTTTTAACTTGGGTATTTTTTTTTTCACTTCGAGTTCTGCATGAATACGTCAAATAAAAGAATCTGTTAAGTGGCTCTGTTGAAGGTTATAAATTTGGCTAGTTAGGGATAAAATGCCATAAGAAAAAAAATTCAAAGTCAGAAAAAATTTGGGAAATCAGACAATATATAAAAAGAAAAAAGAAAAAATTTTAAAGGTAAAAGCATATAGTCTCCATAATCTTTAAAAGGGAAAAATCATTTATTAAATTGATTATTTGAAGTAGTTTCATAAAAATGATCAAACTACTGACAGTATAAACAAGTATTAATTATATATTTAAGAAAGTTTGAAGGATATGGTTTAAGAAGAAATAATAGTTTAATAGAATTACATATTACATTCTATTCCTGAGAATTTTATTTTTTCTAGGAGATCGACATTAATTTATCATACTACGCATTTCGTTGTAGTTACTTAAACTCCCCAGGAAAAACTGAACATCAAGCACTTTTGAAATAAAGAATCCTGATATGAATCTAATGGGCTATTAATAATACAGAACTCGTCCATCTCTGGTGAGAGATAATAGTAATATTCTAGACAGTGAGATATGAAACTAAGTAGTTGTGTTTAATTGTATTCAATTCATGAAATGGATGAAAAATTTATCAGACCATTAAAGTAATAACTATTTCTCCACTGTTATGGATAATATCGCCAAGTTCAGTGTTTCCTCTTTCATTATGAATTATAGCAATGCTATTCTTTTATGGTGTATAGCTATTAAAGCTAAGTGAACATCTAATAAATAATTTAGTAATGAAAGTAAGAAAAAAGAAATATAATGGTTAAGAGAGTTTTACGCTACTGATCGTTAAAAGAGCAAAATTGTCTGGCTGTATTATTTCTTTTCTATTCAAAAATAAGAATCGACGCTTCAGCTTAAAAGTACTGATAAAGGATATAAAAAAATAATTTTGATTAAACTCTGTTTTCGTGATTTTGTTACCATATGCTATTATCGCATTTGTGTTTAAAATGTCAGGGAATAATAGAAAAAAATTTCAATTTGGAAAAGAACTGAAAAGAGAGAAAAATTAAGGACTGTTCCTCAGTAGCCGGTTGTATCAATATTTAAAAGTCCAGTTGAATCAATAATTAAGAAAAAAATTAATAATTTTCATTAAACTTTCATATGTAAGAAATAAATACGTTAATGTCATTCTTTCAATTATTATAACTTGAAATAGAATGGAAAGACGTAAGATAATTTTTCATACATCGCGCTGGAAAATGTTGAATTGACTGTACTTAAATGCGTTGTAAGGTATCCGTTGTGTGCGTGTTGGCAACTCATAGAGGAAAAATGTCCTTTTTTCGTATGGTAGAATCTAGAACCTCAGTAACTGGCGCAAAAGCTTAGTTGTTGAAACACATCTAGCTAATTTTAGTAAAACTGTGAAAATCGTAGGCTTATAAAGAGGACTAAATGAAGTAAAAATAAAAGGTTTCAAATATAAGAAAGAGCTTTGCGTTACCCTCAAGTGCGGGAACAATGGTTGGAAGGGAGTGATCGATAGAAACTAATAATCTCCTACCAGAATATTTTGAAGCATCTTAAGAACGTTAGAAACAGTAACTTAATATAACGACTGAAATGATACGATATCATACGAATCATACAGATACGATATCATACGGAATTTTACTTAGTTGGTCTCAAAAGTTGGTTGCAAAATTTTAAGAACTTAAGACAACTATACTCAGAAGCGGTCAGACTGGTGCAGAGATAATCCGTATAAAAACTTCAACCCTAGAAGTCTCATTTGGTCTGATTATTCATTCTTTATACGTTTTCGGACCACTGGACATGCATTCTTGTGGAAGCACCCAGTAGAAGGCTTCCATCCCAGCTACTTGTTTCCAGCTGTAAAACATGGCTCTGGATCCATTATGGAAGGCAGTGGTACTACTAGATCCTTTCTGTGAAGGGGGCATTACTGACATGATGTACATGGACGACGAGCATCTCAAGGCAATTTCCCTTTGTCTTCTTCAGGGAAAGCCATACCCATATTGCAAAAATCATTGTGATATGATTTTATGAATACGATGAAGTCAAACAGCAGTCGTGGGGTCTCCAGTCACCGGACTCTGAAATTTTTGAGCAGGTTATGTGAGACACAAATCTTTACAAATTTTAACAACACCACTGTAGCAGTTGAATAAGATTTTGAAAGAGTAATGCAAAAAAAAAAATATCTTGTGTTTTATGAAACCGATCTTTCCATATCCAGGTCACGTTAAATTGCTTTTTTTTCTGCATAAGCACGATGGCCGCGAATTCGTTAATAATGAAACTTTTCATGCTACCAATATATTTGTAGCAGTTCGATAAACTGGCAGTTTCAGGAACATTACATAAAAAAAATAGAGAAACAGTGCAAAATTTTGCTTCATTATAAAAAGAAACTTTGAAAGAAGCTTTACAAGAATTGTTAAATATTAAACATTCCGATTAACTCCCACAAGCTAAACTTGTTTTCGGGGTGTGACCTATAACAGCCCTTGTCTATCTGTCATACCGACAGTTTTCTAAATCCATCATATATTTTTATATGTTTTAAGGGAAAATTGAAAGAAAGATTTCACAACAAACTACTAAAAATATATTTAGTAGTTTTCTGTGAAATTTTAGAAGTTATTTCCAAAGGAAGATTTTATGCTTTACAATAATTTATCAATGAATGTGTGAAGTTCCTTTGTTTCTTTACCTTTAAGGTAATGTATATACTAACACAACGAAATCCCCATTAACAAGATGCGACGAGGTTTTCTTCACTAAACTATATTTATTACAACACAAATTAAACTACATAAATACCGTACTCATTTACTAGCAGGCAACGAGGAATTATCTATCGCTTGTTAATCCCGGTAGCTATATTACGAAAACCCTGCCAGAATTCAGCTACGCCACTGCTTGTACATTAGGGCGGAGCGTAAAAAAAAGTTTTCGATTTTGTTTTTGCCCTAGTGCGGAAAAGTTGTGTACTGGTGGGTAGGTCACGTATGCAAAGTTTTGGGAAAAACAAAAAATATCTTCCGTCTCCATTTCGGCCGTGAACTTTAGCAGAATTTTACCATACAGTTAAAAATGTGTATTTCCATTGTTTGGCATGCAGCTTTTCGCTTTTTCTGAAATAAAATTCAGAAAAAATCCCAGAACTCACAACGGGGAGGTGGCTGCATTGCAAGTTCCACCCGTGCCCACCTATCCACCCAACCATACCTTTGCCCTTGCAGTTATTTCGGTTTTACTCGGTACTAGCATTTGGTTTCAAATGGTGGCATAGCTTTTTTCGACTCTGTTCGGGTTCTAACTAAACCGTCACGCTTATTTTCTCCACACACAGCCGCAGAAACCTCTGTTACTAGTTTCACGATACGTTCAACACTTTGGGTGTGGCAAGGAAATTTTAGGCTTCCCAGGTGTTGAGCTACAGACACTCCACTGGAAATCAAATTTCTGAAATCATCTTCTGTCAATTGGGAGTTCCGTCAAATTACATTTCTGCCAATCAATGAGGTCTATATATGAAACTGCCTCGAAGTTGAGTGACGGAATGTTGTAGTGTCCGATTCTTTCCCTTTTTTTCCTTTCTTGTCCGTAAAATCCTACGTAGTCCAAGTTCTGCAATGGACTTTCTGTCGTCTGTGATCATTGACAAGATTATTGCTTCCGGGTGGCCGAAATAGCCATTTCTCTGGATAATGGGATCGACCACAGTCTTTAAATCGTTTTTAAGATAGCGTGAGACGTTTATTGTCTGCCACAAATTTCGTGGACCATACGTTCAATATGGATTTAATTTGACTGTAAACCACATAGGTGGGCACACTTTCATGATGAACTCTGCCAGAGTTTGAAGTTGGTTTGAAGGCTCTGACGAGCTAATGTATAAACACTTTATTCGATTTGCAGTTGTTAGCCAACGTGCATGAGTCATTTTCCCAGGGTGCTTTTGTGACAAACTTGATCAGCAGTTTCTATTTGTGACAGCTTGACAAATATCCCAAAGCTATCGCTTGTGTGTGCTAAGATCATTTATGTCGATTTTCGGAAATTCGATCGAAATGTCCACAAATTTCACAACTGAGAGGTTTTTACAATTTGCCAGTGCTTTCCCAATAGGACCAGAAAATGCATTAGGGTCACTCGTTCCACCATCCAAATGCTGCACTAAATGTCGGAGTGGCAACTCATTTGCGTGTAACTGGCAGATAAACCAGTGAAGGGTTTCCCAATGGCTTCCCCAGAAAGGCGAATCACGTCGATTTTATAGCCAGTATTAACGTTTGTTCCATCGCACCCTATTGCTACTAGTTGATGAATGTCAATATTCTTATTTTCCATGAATTGCAGCATCAGTTGAGAAATACTCAAAGCTGATGATGAAGTCAGTGCTATGTCTCCAAGGTACTTGCTTCCAGGTTCCTTAATCATTGTAACGTGTTCTTCCAGGACTGTTTTTTTTTGGTACATCTTTCCCCCTACGCTCTCTTGCATTAGAGTTTTGTTCTTCCTTCCGTCAAAATAAAGTCCCTTCAGTGGTTCCAGCTGTCTTTCATTTCCTTGCTGATATTCTTTTCGAATTTTTTTTCTCTCTCTTCTTATTTTATGTCTATAAATTACATTTAAAGTGTCTTTTTTGGTAATCATCCCCAAATCTTCTAAAACAGTGCTTGCAATGATGGCTCCAGCCCGATCTGAAACTCCGGTTCTGTCACAATCTGTAGCAACTGCTGGGTATCGGCTTGATCTTAACGTCTTTTTACCTTCAGATTGAGTCATCCTGGATGTGGATGGGGAAGGCTTCAAGTGATCTATGTCACTATCGAAGTTATGTGGATTCACGTTAGAATCTGAATCAGGATATGTGAGCCTAGATGGCGTAACAGATGGCGAAACGTTTATTTTAAGACTTGCTGCTTCTGTCTCTTTCTGTTTCCTATCCGCTCGTTTCCTCAGCTTTCAGTTTCTTTTAAGTCAACTGCGCCTATGGACATTTGCCTAAGTTGGACATTTGCCCGTTGGTCTATAAGAAAAGTTCTTTCCATTTTAGGGATCTTTTTAGGCTTTGGGAAAGAACATTTGTTAAAAGAAACAAACTTACATGAAAAAATGTCGAACAATTTCCGTGAGTGTTTCACGAAGGTTTTAAGAATCGTTTCTAAAGTTGTTGTTGACAATGTTTACATGCCAAAATATTTCTTTACCTTTCTGCACGCAGTGTGTACACTGCTGCCTTTCTGTATTAAGTTTCGAATTACCTCTGTATTTTATTTAAGAACAAAATGACGAGTTGCATACAAAACAATGGAAATACACATTTTTAACTGTATGGTAAAAATCTGCTAAAAATCACGGCCGAAATGGAGACGGAAGACATTTTTTGTTTTTCCCAAAACTTTGCATACGTGACCTACCCACCAGTACGCAACTTATCCACACTAGGGCAAAAACGAAATCGAAAACTTTTTTTTTACGCTCCGCCCTATTGTACATATACCACACTAACCTTTCTGTCTTCACTTTATCACCAGGTCGCTGGAACGATAGCTAACTTCAAAACGTCTTCGATGAACTTAATAATGTACAGCTCCTGTACGGCTAAGCGATTTTCACCTCTTCAATTGTTTTCGTTCACTGCTCACTTCCGACCGACACTGCCTCGTGTCGTCTGCCTGACTGACTGCGCGCGTGTACGATATCCACGGGGATTCCCCTCTAGTAGAAAAGCGCCTCTCATTTGCATTCGCTTGTTTCTTCTTCAAACGGCGATTAATTTAAACCAGAGGGGGGGGGGTTAATTTTGATTCAATACCTCACAAATGTCTTACGTAATCTCTTTATACAGGGTGCAGAATGGGCTACCACATTTCAAAGGATAATAAAAACTGAACAAAAAGATTTACAGAACAAAACCTTATATTTTCAAAAAGTACTAACAATCAATTTTTTCGACAAGCTTTTGAAAATAACATCACTCAGGCGGTGCCCTTTATTTGCGATGCACTGCCGAAGCCGTTTTCTCAAGTTTTCAATCTGCTGGTCATATCTGGGGGAATGGTGGCAACTTCCTCTCGAATAGCGGACTTACGGACTCATTACACATTTTCAGGTATTCTAACGTTCCGAGGACGACCGCTTGGTTTCCTTGGTAATGCAGACCCACTTGCTCTCACGTTTTCAAACCATCACAGATAGTTTTTCGATCAGGAGCGGCATCAGTTGCATAGAGTACTAAATGTACCCTTTGTCTCGGTTACAGAATCGTTCTTTTTAAAGAACACTCCGATAACTAAACCGTGACGTTCACCGGACCAACTCATGGTGGTTACTGACAACTAGAAAATCCTCCCGAACAGTTGCCACCTCCCGCGACGCCATACCCCCAACAGTCCCTTACCAGTGAGCTTCAGAAATGTGGGAGTCCATTCTGCCAAACTCTGTAGTTGAATTATAAAAATTTCAAATTATACAAGAATAAATTTTTCCCATTATGCTACTATAATATTCAATTCATGATGACTTTAAT
This sequence comes from Dolomedes plantarius, assembly GCA_907164885.2. Taxonomy (NCBI): domain Eukaryota; kingdom Metazoa; phylum Arthropoda; class Arachnida; order Araneae; family Dolomedidae; genus Dolomedes; species Dolomedes plantarius. The sequence goes on from OU015491.1 coordinate 54,480,260, forward strand.
TATATATAAATTATCACAAACATAGAAAATATTTTGTTTAAATATTTTACAAAAGTTCAAACAAAATATCCTTTGAAGTATATCCATTCATGCTAGCCTCTTCTGTCAAAAATAAAATTGCTCGTAATTGCTGCAGAGCGTAATAAACGATTCTTTCTATGAGTATATTTCCATATACGACTCTCCCATTCTTTGTTCAGTTCGCATAAACATTAAAATAAATGTTCTTGCTTTTCAATGGTCCCCAGAGAAAGGAAATGTTCCTGAATAAAAACGTCATAAAAGTGTTTTATGGCTGTAGGAGTTATAAAAATCTGGTTAATAGCAAATTCTGCTTGTAAAGCTTGTTTAAGCAGCATTTCAAAACGTGTTTGTAAAATTACTTTATAAAATGTTAAAGCAGCTTAAAGTCTTTAGAATAATAACTTCAATGTGGAGTTTTATACAACGGCATCGCGTAAAAGTACAAATTTATATTTTAAACGAAATAGAAATTTCGATGAAAATATTTTCCAAATCGAAGTATATTATATGATGAAATACAGTAAAAACTGAAACAGTTAAGTTTTTTTTTTATTTTATGTGTTGTTTGAGATGCAATTTAATATTTTCCTAAATTTATTAATTTATATTTTTGTTTTAATAGTTAAATTTTTAACATGATGTTTGTGCTAAGCGAGTGAAATCGTATACTCCATGAGGTTATAATCTGAGGTTATAATCTATGTGTGATCTTGTTAGCCTATCTTCTTAGCTGTAACCTCCATGTTGTTCCACGGGATCGGAAGGAAGTTCCCATGTAACTTTCTTCATAAGTTGTTTTTTTATCCTTGGTTCATTTTTTTAAAGAATTGTCCAATGTCATAATATATCTATCTAGAATTTCTGATAATTTTGTTCAGAGACAATTCTCCATTAGATTATAATTTAGGCACTGTTGTAAACTTTAAACAGTTAAAGACATGTTTTTATTTGACTGGGTTCATGTGTTTTTGAATATTGAAACAGGTGTAAAAAGTTGTGAATTAAAAAAAATTAATTATTTATATATATATATATATATATATATATATATATATATTGATTGGAATATTCAATGCTCATTCCCCGTTTGTAGCCAAAGGCTGCGATAGAGCTCAGCCGCCGCCAAGGTTGGCGCACTTATGTCTGCACTTCGCCTGTTGTCTCTCTGGCGTGCGGATGTGTTTACATGAGGGGTCAGTAATTAGGCGCTCCTCATTTTAAACCTTTTACTAAATGTTTATAGTTGCTGCTGTAAATAGAGCTTGATGTTACAACTCTGATAGTCATATTTCCTAATAACCTAACATATATATATATATATATATATATATATATATATGTGTGTGTATGTATATATATAAACGAAGTCGTGGCGGAAATACACTCTATGAGATGAACACATATAACCAGAAGGATATACTAGAAGGATATAGCAGAAGGCACGGACGGTATCCATTGAATTGATTTATTCAGGAAAACACGCGAAGACATTATTCATCAGACATCGAAGAAGATACACGGCACAACATGACGGTATGAGGTTTTACAATGACGGTATAGGAAGCTACCGGAGCTTGAGTATACAGGCTTTACATTAGACTGCAGTGGCGGAAACAGGACGTGGACAACAAAAGAACGAAAGAAACGCGAAAGAGGGCAGTTGGAAGAGCAAGAGAGAGGCAAGAGAGAGTGGAAAAATCCTCTGCTCAACAATTTATACCTAAGGTTAATGATTCTGACGCTAGGCGTTTAATTATTGGAAACGAACATCTGACTTGACCATGTGATGTATGATTCATCTATGACTAATACTCCCGTGATTCTTGAACATGCGAGGCCTGACGCATTGGCATGAAGTTCTGAGTCATGCGGTTAATGAGTAATCTTAATGCTTCTCGAGTGCCTTTAGGAATAATTTAGCTGGTTAGTTTGTTTATTTCTAGGTCTCAATGTGGAATAGGTACTGTGCTTTATTGAAAGTTCGAAATGATAATTTTGAATACGCGTTCGATCTCTAAGACAATTAATAATGGTGGGGCGTTATCGTTGCATATATATTTTAAATTCTTCTCGTTCTGAAAAATATAGATCTCCTGATAAATATTATTACTGAATTTGGTTCATATTCTTATAATATTTAGTTTAATTATTATCATTGTAGAATTATTAATAATGAATTCGTGGTAGAAAGTTAAACGTGTTGTCCTATTATTACTATAGTATGATATGAGTGGTGTAGGATCAAAACTAATCTCCATCAGACCCTTTTTTCAGTAAAGGGCAAAAAACTATATCCTATGCACTTTTGAAGATATACAGGGTGTCCCCAAAAACCTTGACACATTTTAAAAATTCATACTAAAAAAAAACCATGCAAGGTAAGAACTGGAAATTCACAGATGTGTTACTGAGTATATGAAAATTTTTTTTCTGTATCAAACACAGTTGAACAGGTGGCGCTAGTTGTTCCGTGAAAGCGGAGGTTGCAAAGTGGCTACTTCATCAGAGAAAGCAATATGTGTTGGCTGGTATTGCAAAGCGGAATCTGTTAAGCAAGTGCAAAGAAATTTAGAAAAGATCCTTCGAGTCGTAACAACATCTTTGCTTGGTATAAAAAGTTTCTGGAAACGGAAAGTGTCCTTGGTTGAAAGCGTCCTTGATAATCGGTTGTAGTGTTGAAGAACTCAAAAGACGCATAATTGCTGCAATTTGATGTGTTACGGAATCCATTTTGGAACGTACATAGGCTGAGATTGATTACCAAATACATGTTCTCCGTGCACCAAAAGTATTTAAATTCACAGACTATTCTAAAAGAAATTCTAATATATTGTAGGGTTCGCGTGTTGCTCAGATGCAAATTTCTGGTAGCAGCGCTGTACATGCCAGCCAAAGTGAGTTCGGCGCAGGTGTTTGATCTATTTAAAGGGCACACGCTGAGTTGGCAAAAGCCCAAGACTGGAGTAGCGATACGGGAGATAGCCGAGGCAAGCTTGATGGAAGGTGATAGCGGTGTTTAACTGATAGAGCGTGTATTGGTATTTAGCCGAAGTGGCTGCACGACTTCGAGAATTAGCTCAGAGCCGAAGTTTACGGGTACTCTGCCTGAAGGATTCATTGCGACCTTTAGTTTCTTAGTACCGCGGGTTGCGGTACTGCTGTGTATTATTTTGGAAGCCCCAAGTCGGGCTATGTTAGTCTGCCTCTACGTAGAGAATAAAGGAGTTATTCCGAAGTTAGCCCTCGTACTTTATAATGTGCCTGGACCGTTAGAGATATAAAAAGAAAGGAAGAACCACATAATATAAGGTAACAGATAGGCGAATTTCTAGTTCCTAGCTTGTGTAATTTTTTTGGTATAAATTTTTCAAATGTGTCAAGAATTTTTGAGACACCTTGTAATTTGAAATTACCTTTAGAAAAATTCCCACATTATTTTTTTAGTAGGTTATTTTCCAAATCTCTTTCCGTTTCAATTCATTTAAATACTATAAGAAAATATCCTTAACTCAATTTTGAAAACATAAAATGGTGATCGTACTTTATATCCTACATTTCTCATATAAAATTAATACATGGACTTTAGTCATTAGTGCTTTTGTAATATGAGGCGGTGAAAGGCAAAGTGGTGTAAGTCAAGTTAGAGTCATTTTGAGAAACAAAGCGTTTTACTGCAAAAACTACAAAAAATTCCACTATAAATTGAACAAACTATAATTAATAATAATTATAATAATATTCCAAATAATAATTATTTTCAATTTCACTATAAAGTGAACATGGAGATTATATTTTTTCCCTCAGCTAAAAAAAAGTTGAAATGACTTACATCACTTCGCCTTTCACCGCCTCATATTATGAATATATTCCCTGGGGCTCTTTTGGCTGCTGAGTACTAACTGTAGGGTTTTAATTACCTTAAAACAATGGATGCATGCATGGGTTAGAACAAGCAAGGAAGACAAAGCATTGACCTTAAACATACATTTATTTGATAATGCACAAATTTCAATTAAATTGTCATAGCTATTAATATAACAATCCGTTTCATATTAACAATTTTAACATTGAGAACCCAGAAGCAGAGGCAAACTATCTTGTCAAAGATGATTTTTAGAGTCTATTGGGGAGGCACTTACTATAGCTGATGTATGCAGCGATGATGGTAGCATCGGCGACCGGGACCCAGAATCATCTCCAGTATAGGAACACCTTGGCGGGATATTCGCACTTCTCCAAGACTCTGGGGCAGACGCGAGTCTCTAACATCTAACTCTGAGGGACCAAGTCTAAAATCCGTCTCCTTCTTCTCCAATTCCTTCCGTCCTTAGCGGAGCTGTTGTCCGTTTACAGGGGGGGGGGCATTCTGGCCCGCCCCTCACTTTCATTGGGCAGTGGGCTGTTTTTCTTTCAGTGGTTCCTGCCCCAATTGGTTCTTTATTAAACCGCCTCTGTCGCCTCTGTCCATAGTCTATGAAGTACCTCCCCCACCATAATTTTATTTTGCAAAACAACTTCTGGCGTTTTTACTGTGCGCCATAAAATAACGACCATCCATCTTGTAAAATTTAGACTTCAGATCGCTATCACTGGCCACACCGATAGCTATTCTTCTATTTTTTATTGGTTTACAATCCTGTATTTACCCCTGCCTCTGCATCCTTTATAATACATTCGTTTTTGGCCACACACCGTCTGGAATTATACCATTTCACTTCTACACTAACCCTACTGGATTCGCTCACCTCAATGCTAACCTACTGAGAAAATGTGTCTACTATTTCCAGCTACACACAAATGCTGATAATCCAATAGAAATGCTATTTTCATCGAGCCAGAAATTTTCTGCACCTTGCAACAGGATTCATTTTATAAATTTTGTCCACCAAAGGAATTTATGAGCGTTTAAAACGCACTATACCAGATTTTTTTTCCCAGAATAATTTAAATTTAAAAATATTATTTGCATTTTTTTAAAAGGAAAAAATGCCCCAAGGTGTAAAATTTCTTTCTATATTACGGAGTACAATTAAAAAAATATTCCAATCCAAGTCTGCAATCCAGGGACATGTTTTCTCCACAGATTAACAATGAGGTGAGAGATTACAATAAGGTTAGTACACTGCAGCCTTAAGGAGTCAAGGGATCTTCAACCTCGAATTTTTTAAATTTTCAATTTTTAACTCTGTATACAAAATGATAATAATTAATTTCCTTTTTTTACTACGTTGAAGGCCCTTAGAATTCAAAATAAGGAATTTTTTGGCAGAATGATGCCTGTTTTTCAAAAAATAAATAAATAAATAAATAAATAAATGAATGGAAAAGTTAAAAAATGCTAACATTTTTCAAAATGTTTCATGCTTATTCCACATCAATTAAAAACCTTATTACCACGTTTTTATTAACTCTCTTTCTTGTTTGTTTGTCTATTTGTGTGTGTGTGTGTGTGTGTTTGTCCGTTACAAATCTTGCAATCGATTTTTAACTAACTTCCCGACTAGCTGGACATTTGAAACTTTTAGAATCGCTCAGAACACGATGACTGATAAAAATATGGGGAGGTATCAATTGATAGTAAACTTGGTGGTTAAATTGATATGACAAAGTTTTGGCACGTGATAAACTGTTGCATAAATTAAATTTTATACCAGAGAAGTATAGTGGAAAAAGCGTTGTGATTTTTAAATTTCGTAATGCATTGTCAGAAAATTTTATGAATACTTAACTACTGTTGGGAAATATAAACACTTGTAGACAAAAATTCTTTTCTGCAGTCCTGGTAGCACGTGGATTGGACGATGCTCATCAGCTAAAACCACGAGGATCCGGCTACGGGGGAAGGATGGAGCTAAGCCTACTACGTGGAATCTGGTCTACGAGTCGATGCCTAGAAATTGGACGAGGAACTGGGAAATTGGCCTTCTGAATGCAGCATATACATAGTAGTAGCTCGGCGATGAAGATGATTGACCCAAAGGTCTGGCTAACTCAGGAACATTGCTGAAGAACTAGCTGGATGATGCTTTTTGAATTTAATGAGAAGACACGGAGAAAAACTGACTCAAATTTAATTTAAATTAATATTTATTCATCGAAGATATTTTGACGATTGTAATGATCACAGAAATTATACAGACTAATGCCAGGCAGTGTCACAATAAATTATGTCCGCAGACAGACAAAATAGAGGGAACTCGCCCTGCCTACGACCTCAACATCCCATGGCGAATATCGTTCTTCTATACTAATAAAGGGACTAGTGGATGTCGAGAGATCACGTGACCGTAACTCATCCGGGTGGGCCACTCCTCGAAAAAAAAAATGGCCGACAAATATACAGGAAACGGTGTAATTTTTTTTCTCATGAAAGTACATAAATGTTACATATTTGGAAAGAGCTTCGAAAACTGATAATTATTTCTGCGTACACTTATTCTGTTAATTCAATAGTTTTAGAGATATTTTCATTCTAAAATCACTCACTGCCGATAAACCAAATCATGTGGTGCAGTGGTGCTGCCATCTGTCGGCAGCGACGGGAATGAAAATTGAAAGGAATTTATTCATTTTAATTTAATACATTTGTAGGCTTTTTTTTTCTTTTGTGGGGCCCGAAGTACGTAAATATGTTACACGGATGGCTTGAGCCTATCTAGGCGAATCCCGGCTAGTTTGTTAATATATAGAATGCAAGCGAGCGTTACTCATAGCATGTTCACAGCCTAGAGCTAGTATGCGCTAGTATGCTTGCGCTCTGATAAATAGATCGCATCTCCTTTTACACATAAAAATCATATAAAACTTGAAGAAAGGGATAATTAAATAATTTGTAAATGCTAGCTGTAGCAAAAGACTATATTAAAACGAAATACTAAAAACTGCGATTACATTGTTATTTTCTTTTGGAAAACTCTGCGTATGAATACATTGAATCTGTCTTGGACGTGTTTATTAGTTAACTTACAGTTAAGCGGTAAATCCGAATCGCCATGCGATTTCGAATATGTGCATCGATTTTATTATTGTAGATTATTGTAGATATATTTAATTATTGCAGATAATAACAATGCAATTGCTTTAAGAATTCAAAATCTACCTGGAAAATTATAAGTTATATTTTAAGCATTAAGTTAACCGAGCAAAATGTTAATAGAAATGCAGCTAGCAATAATTAATTAAAGAGATTATATTAATTAATAAAGTTAATAATAATAATAATAATAGTTAATTAAAGTCAATATTGATAATTATAATTAATATTTAAATCTGAAATAGTAATTAATTTTCTACATAGTGACGTTATGTCACAATGACAATGCATTATTTTAATACTTTTAGCCATTTTTAATCAGAACTGAAATCTTTTTCAGTTAATTTTGTTTTGTAGACTGGTGCAGCCATCTATCAGCCGGGACGAGAATGAAAAGTTAAACGCAACTTAACTTCCAATTAACTTCATTTTTTTTCAAGTTGATGGGATAATTCATCAAAAAATTTTGAAAATTATTTATTAAAACATAGAATTGTCAAATTTATATGATTCAACAGAAAATTTAAAAACATGGTATATAAAAAGTTCTTTTTATCTTGTAATTATTTTTAATACAAGTTTACCATATGTATATAAAGATAACTGTGAATTTAATTTTTTTTGTATGAATCTAAAGCTTTAAATAATATTTTTCCTATTCTGCCTGTATATTTTTAAAGTTTTTGCAGGTTTTTAGTTAGTTTTATGGTCTATAAATCTGAAAAATATATTTTATTTCAATGAATTATGCACAGTTTTGTGACAATCCTTTCAGTTAACAATTCCGAGAAATTTGGAGGAAATCAGAAGAAAATGCTTGCGCATGGAGCATTTTGAAAAATTCTAACATTTTTGAAGAATTTTCTGATAAGCAAGCCTTATTCTTCCTCAAAATTCTTATTTGTGAATTTTTAGTGTCTTCAATGTAGTAAAAAAATATTAATTATAATTATAAGGTACACTGGTTAAGAAATTAATGTGTGTGTATTACAATTATTCAATGGTTATTTGTTTTGTATTGTATCAATGTATGTACATATAAAATTTCATTAAAATCGGTACAGTAGTTCTAGAGATAATCAACCAAGTCTGCAAATTCTCTTAATTTCTTACACCATTGTATATAGAGTAAAATATTGGGAAGAAAACACACACGTGGTTGAACTGTCCCTGTTTCCTTGAATGGGCGGAGGAAAATGGTTTCAGTTAATTGTAATGAACAGAAAAGATTTTTTCTACCGTTGTTGCAAAAGAAATAATATTCATTTGTTGAATATAGTGTATATTAAGAAATATAATTTTAATGAAATATGTGTAAAGCTTATTCGGAAATTTTCCCGTGGACTGCATAAAGTTAATACCCTCAACGACGAGTTGGAAAACCTCGTGTGAAGTCATCTTTTATTCTTCATTTTTGTACGTATGTCGCACCTCTGTTAGAAGAGTGTTACATCTCCGAAACTTTTGATTTTCAGATAATTGCACAATGCTCTATAAGAAGTGCTTCTCATTCTCGAATAATGTTATAAGCCTAGTACCAACACAATCTCCTAGATGGCGCTTATTACCTTTTTCCACAACTTGGAGTGGAAATTTGCTCATGCGCGAAGAATGACAATAAATTTTTTGTCAGTGCCTAATGTTGTTGTATTAAAATGTTCATTAAGTTTTATTTGGAAAATAAATGTTTTTATTTGGAAAATAAATTTGTATTTTTTTCTAACCTGCTGTTCACGTTATCAAAGTTTTTTTTCTTTGTATTGTGAAAAGATTAGATAGCTTGTGCATTAGCATAGAGATATGACAGTATTGCCTCAAGCATTTCAGTCCATTTTGACAAAATTAAGTTACTAGAAGAGGGTTATATCTTGTAATTAAAATTCAAAATCATGCTTTAAAAATTGAAAACAACTTTAATAGTATATAGTTTTGCCTTCTGAAGTGATTCGAACAATAAGTTTCCCAAAATTATCACAGACATTCATAAAATAAGAAATGAAATTTCGACATATATCTTATTTAGCTCTTCCTGAAAATATGGCTATTTTGACCCTCTATTAAGCATTATTTTGTTTCTTCTAGCAGAGGTGCGATATATGTTTACTGATCGCAAATATTACCCTACCCAACCCACACGAGTTCCATACTCTAATAAAGTTACATATGGATGCGATTCCAAGATAGAGTTGAGGCATTTAAAATTATAATATTGGTCCGTTTTCACGCATGCCATACATACAATGATTAAAATTATAGAAGAAAAATGAAATTTACAGATTTTAAATCCATTGGAATTTACGCATGCATATGCTTATTTATACCCTCGAGGTAGCGATTTGACACTCTTGAGATTGAGTCCAATAAAGTGCTTCAATTCCCCATGATGCTGGAATTCATGTATGAGAGACTCTTTAGCGTGCCAAAGCAACGCCCTAGTTATGTCCGCCTGCTCCGGCACTGCATAATACAGAAACGCCATTTGGGGATTTGTTCTCAACAACGCTTAATTCGGACTTTAACGTGCGGCATAATTGATTATGTCGAGTGCTAAGTATGCAGGTATTACATTCATATATCATCGTTAAAATATGTCGTTGACCGTTAATGCAAGAATGACTGAATGTTAAGTTCATTGTTTTATTATTTCAGATCTAATTGTAATAAATTCAGTAGAAATATTTAATTCCCGTCCTTCTGATTAATGGATGCCTTTGTGTGCAGATAACAGAGAGGCAGTTTTAACTGAAAGGTGCTCAGTTGTTAAACATATTCTGTGAATGATTATTTGAACATTAAGCCTGAGTTGATTGAATAAACTGAAAATGATGAAAAAAAAAATGGTGGCAGCTTTGTCTAGGAAGTGTCTGCCTGCGGTAACATTTAAAATAATAAATGGCTCACTAACTTCCAGACATTTATTTATTCCTTATAGTTTAAAGTCTAAATATCTGACAAGATCTGTTGTCAAGCGATTGATTTATTTCCTGCAATATCTAGTTTATATGTCCAAAGATATCGATGAATTTTCCTTCAAATGATGGATTTAATACCCTTACAAATCTCAAATATCCCATAGAACACGACCGGAATACGCTTATTTAGGTTTTAAGAAATATTTTTTGCTATGTAAAAAATAAAAATACAGGGTGGTCCAAAATTATTGAGCGCATTTCATGTATAAAAAAAAAGAACAAACTGCGGTACGTACATAATTATTGTTTTCTTGGAAAGAACATGTTTATTGTTTTCTTGGAATTTTAAAACAGTTTTGCACAACAAAATTTTAAACATGAAATAACTTCCACATAAGCCGGTAGATGGCGCGATGACATTGCGCAAGAAAAATTTACTGTTTGCGTCAATCCGCAAATGGCTACCGTACAGGAAAAAAGCAATGTGCGTTTTGTGGTTCCATGAAAGCAAATCCGTTGTAACTATTCAGAGACGTTTTCGCTTAGATTACTCAAATCGTTGTCCTCCAAGTAAGGACTCTATTAAACGTTGGTATCAACAATTTAAGGACACGGGAAATGTGGAACATGGGAAAGGCGCTGGTAGGCCATCGATATCAACCGAGGATGTTAATCACGTCAAGGAAGCTTTTAAGAGAAACATGACTTTTTCAAGCATGAAATGCACTCAATAATTTTGGACCAACTTGTATTAGTTTTTATGTCTCAAATGATGGTATTCCAATTGATTAATAACTTTCCAATTTTTCTCATGAAAAACGTTTCAAATATGTAACATTTTGAGCATAGTTGCCAATAATTTTTTTATGTTTACTACACCTATTATATATAGTTGTTGTTGTTGTCGTGTCCAGGAATAGCGCAGAAGAAAATAAGGAGAAACAAGAAGAATAAACAAGAATGCATTATCCATAGAAGAAAGGTGCCATTGCGTCAAAGGAATGTATTTTATTTCCCTTCTACCACCCAATGGAAATTCCACTGGAGGCATTCCCCGATCCGCCGCCTGGGGACGCACCCTCTTGGGGTTACAGGCTCCCCCCGAGCGATTATATCTGGTACTTGTATCAAACAAACGCATGGTGAGGAACATATATGCTGAATAATCGAGATTTATAGCATTAATAACTGATATTCATACTGTGTCTTACAACTTCATTCTCTGTAGCTTTTTCATTTCAAAAGTTAATCTATATATATAAAACAGTTCCGTGACTGACTGATTGACTGACTGACAGATAACGCACAGACCAAACCGCTGGACCTAAAGGGCTGAAGTTTTGCATGGTGATTCTTCTTATAGTATAGGGGTACATTAAGAAAGATTTTTGAAAATTCTTCTTAGATTTCTTTTTAAATTAAATTTTTAGGCTGTTTTTGTAACATTTTTTTAAAGTTTGCATTTAAAATAATAATCTGAGGGTTATAAAATTTATATCACGAGACAGATCATAAAAATTCCTTTAAAAGGAATTCTTTTTCGAATCTTTACCTCCATTTTCTGATTTTTGATGAATTTTTAAAAGTTAATTCTTAGGATTTAATTCAATAAATGCTGATCACAAGATTTCCTTTCTTCTTGTGATACTTTAAATTAATTTTGCGTCACGCGCATAACAACGAAATAAATTGACAAAAAAATATATTAAAATGCAGTAAAAGATAAAATTTAACCACTAGACTAATTGAGATGGAAGTTTTTAAAGAATTTAATTCAAATTAGTATGTTTTATGGATGTTAAATAAAACCTATATATAACTCAGTTCCGTGGTTGACTGACAGACCTCGCACACACCAAACCGCTGGACCTAAAGGACTGAAATTTTGATAGTACATTCCTATAATGACATGGATAGCCGCTAAGAAAGGATTTTTTGAAATTCCAACCCAAAGGGAGTAAATTGGGACACTCCAATACGTTTGTGTGGAAAATCGTATTCTCCGCGACTATTCTCGGCGTCTCTTCTTTGTGCGGATCTCTGTCAAAAAATGGTTGCGGAAATTTTGGTTATTGAGGGGAAAATGTTCCTCAAACTGTACTATATTAACTGTACTATATTCTTTAGTATGTTCTATTAGATTTAATTTGAATATTTTCTTCTACATTGTTTTGTCTACAAAAATATCTGTTACGATTTTCAATATAATTATCCTAAAATGTACCCCGTAGCGAAGCACAGGTATTCAGCTAGTTTTTTTTTTATAAATTAATGCAGTGTTTCTGAACCTGCGAACATTTGTTCCATTAGCTGGTTTCTATAGATCGGGGAAATGGTTTTGCGTAATGAAGAGCAGTGAAAATATTTATCAATTCGATTCTGCTGTATATATAACATTAGATTATCTTAAACTCAGTTGGAATGAATGTAATCTTGAAATGTAATCGATAGATTTTCAGTCCTTTTTTTTTTAATGAAGGCAACAGTTTGTAGATATGAGAATTGATCTGGACACTATCAAACTCGTGATATTATCGGACGCAAGTTATGAATAACAGATACAGTGAATACTTTGGCTATCAAAACCTCAAACAGAATCTTAGAAAAAAATAGTAATGATTGTTTTAAGAGGCTTCTTCACATATACACTAAATCTTTGTTTTAGGACTATAATGTAAGAAAATATCATAACTGAACAGGCGGATAAATCTTGTGCTGCCACTGTCTGTTACTGTTGTTGTTGTCGTCTTTGCGAATAGTGCAGAAGGGAAGAGGTCTTATTTACAACCAAAAGCCTGGATAAAAGCACCTGCTAGATCAGGTGTCTGTGAGATGCAGAGGAATTCTTGCAGCGACAAAACAAGTTTGAAATAGACAGCCACAATGGCTAAACAGTCAAAGATATGTTCTGGAGAAAGCTGAATTCTGGAAAATTTCTGCAGTTGATAAAGGATCTTGTGCCATCAGGGTGCATTTTATTACCCTTAAAGTGATTGGTTCTTAGTTTAGCTTGTTGTCTTGACAAAATCACAGCACTGTTTGTCTGGTTTAAATATTTTATTTTAACAATAACGGTTCATACATTTCAGGAGCCCAATACCTCTACCTAAATAAAGAGCACGTCGACCACACGAGTCCCTGACTCGACTCGACTGATATCAAAAGCAGCAATCTGTGTGATGTCTACGCTCACATCAAATTCCTCCTCTCGGTTACTGTTAACTTGTCAGAGCTACAATTCTACTTAAATAGAAAAGAAAACGTGACTACAAGCTATCGTAGAAGGAATAGGTTCTGGGATAGTTAAAGTCCTAAATGAGTGGTTTCTTTAGGGGCTGGTTGGATAATCTGTACCTGGTCACTGCATTAATATCTGCTAGTGTGATGGTGGAAGAGGTCTGGGCCCAGTTCAGCGATTCCTTGGTCAGCGAGTCAGCACACTTATTTCCTTCAATATTGACATATGCGGGGATCTATTGAAGGGTACAGGACTTTCCTTTACAATGAAGTTGACAAAGAATATCACTTATATTGCCACTGTCTTACTAGGATTAACCCTTTGGCATGCAATTAAAATAAAACTCGAAGCCATCTTAAAATATTTTTTAATATATCTCAACAGTTGTTCAAGAGTTAAAAAAACCGAAAAAATTGAATTTCTAAATATTATTCACACTTTGATACTGAAGACATACGATAACTATATTCCAGTAATATTTATTTTATAGGCTAATTGAAAATGAATTTCATCGGCCAAAAATTCTACTTGTCCCAGAGACATCTTTATTTACGACGACATAAAAAAAACAAATGACATAAAAAACAATTTTCTCTAGACGCCTTTCTACTCCAAGAGATTAAATATGAGTGTGATATAAAAAATTTGGCATCCAATATTCAGCATCGAAAACAACATAAATAATGCATATTAGTCTTATTATACAAAACTAAGGGCTTCGCCCCTAGGCTCGATACGCTCGCTTTTCGTAAGAGGCCTTCGGCCCCTAATAAGCCTTACTCGTAAAAAGACTTAATAAGGCTTAAAAGGGAATATTTTACTCGTAAATGTCCCCTAATAAGGCTTACTCGTAAAAAAATATTTGTTATTGCAATGTGATATTAACGTGACCGACTACGTTGAAAACATCGATTTTCGACAATTTGTCGAATTTTTTTAAAAAATTTGTGTTTCTTATACTCTGGAAAGAACGGAAGAAAGAATATAATATAAACTGAAAACAAGAAATACTGAATATTATATAAACTGAATATAATGTATTATAAAAGGAATATAATAAAACTGAATTTGATTTTAGTTTCTTTTAAATTATTTTTACATTTTTGCTCTGTTAGGGCTAATAGTGAGATACATAGGGGTTGATTCTCGGGCAATGTAATAGGTTCCATCCATTTACTGCTGTCACCCTTATGCGAAGGGCTTTTAATCACTGTTGAATCATCAGATTTAAAATTCAATTGAAAATTGGAATTTTAAGATAGAGTCTTGAAATAAGGTTTATATGAATAAAAAAGCTTTCAGCTTCCAGATGATGTAAATATTTTCTTTGTAAAATAAAAACTTGAGGAGCATCGATATTACATCCACATATGGGACGATATTTCTTGAAAAACTGTATTTCATTTTTTGATGAAAATATTAGTCTGTTTTAAAATATTTTTAAACAAATGAGGTCTAGTTTGAAAGAAAATGTCTGTAGTCTTAGACTGTAAAAAGATCAAAATTCTACGATCATTTTTTGGCGAGTTATCGTAATCTGAAGACGAAAAAGTCAATATTTTCCCACAAAACATAAAATTTTTAAAAAACTCAAAGCCGACGAAGTTGATAAATGTCTTACTTTGGTCCCCCCATTTTTCTGCATCCATTGGTATCGCTCTCGACCCCATACCCCCAGTGGTTTCAGAGGAGATAGCATGACAAACTTTTGACATCGGCAGCGGGAGTTACTTCTTTTTAGAATAGAGAGATACCTTATTATTATCACATTGTTAATTTTCTTATGTTCCTATTACTAAATAAAATCCGTAAAATATTATTACAAAAAATCTTATAATGTAAATTTTCATATTGCCTTTCATAAACTATCCGCCACGTCAATACATTAAAATTATTATTTTTTGACAACTTTTTACTAGGACATAAAAAAGTTTCATCTGTTCTGTACAATGCCATCCCGGCGATGTGACAGAATTTGACATATTGATTTCCATCAATGTTGACACGTACTAGTTAAAGTAATTCAAACAACAAAATAAGCAGATTATCCGGTGAGACACTGGATAACAGTTGCTCCTTTACTACGAACCTAAGTTGGATAATCCAATAAATTATGCAGATGTGTTTTTTCTTAGTAATGAATTTTTTATTCACGAAAATTTATGTTGAGAAATTTTCAATACCTCATTAAAAGTTTTGTCATTTCCTACTCTGTATCCCCCTGAACCTCGATATATCGAACCTCAAGGGGAACGAGAAAACTTCGAATTATGGAGGATTTCGAAATACCGAGGTTCGATTTATCGAAGTAATTTCTGACTGATTTCGATATATAGAGGTATTCCCGAAAGAAGGACTTTCGGGAAACTTTCTCACTTTCGTCTAAATGCTATCGATTTTATCAAAAAAACTTCGATATATAGAGATTTTCCATTAAAAACTTCGATGTATAGAGGCGTCGTGCCAAGCCAAGAGAACTAAAAATTCGAAATTTCGAGGTCTTCCTGACCAGTCCTTCAATATGTAGAGGTTAAAAATAACATGTGAAGTGTTAGGCAGGTTCAAAGGGAATGGAAAACTTCGATTTATCAAGGAATTCGATTATATCGAGGTTCCTCTCTCTATATATGTATATATATATATATATATATATATATGTGTGTGTGTGTGTGTGTGTGTAAGTAACATAGTGGGCCCCACCCGAGAGGAACGATAAAACCATGGACCCACCATGTCACAACGAAGAGATAGACAAATGTTATGTAGTCGAGGCCAGGGCAATAACGGCAATCGTTACGTTGAACTAAATATTTTATTAGACAAATTGACACATCTTCTCGGGGCGACGGAAAATGACAAAAGCTCTCAATTTTGACCACAGGGTCTTTTATAAACTTTTGAGGTGACTCGCCATGTGATCATGAAAAAGAATAATAATTAGCTATTCATGACTCTGGTGTCAGAGGTCACGTGATACCTTATGTTAGATGCACAAGAAATTGGAATTTTCGAGAGAACGCTACGAAGCTGTCTTTGTTTTTTGAATCGGAAACAAAATTAATCTACGCCCAAGGAAGTTTAGAAGAATTTAGAATCTCGAAAGGGATTTAGGGTTTTTTATGTTATATATATATATACACCGGGTGGTTATAATTAAACTTCCCCTATAAACGGCATCGTACAGCGCGAACGGAAGAACGGAATGCAACGAAATTTTGTATATGGGCTATACACGAGATGCGCTCACGGAATTTCGAAAAAAAAATTTAGTTCCAAAATGTCCACTAGAGGGAGTCTTTTCGGGAAAAACATGAAATTTAACACAATAAACGACCAAAACGGAATACAGAAACAATATTAACATTTATTGACTAGTTTCTGATCACCTTGTCATCGAATCACATTAAGTAAAGGTAAGGGAGAACAAAAACAGTTCAGTTTGCAGAAACAAGAACAGATTAGGACGAAATTGCACAACAGGAGCAGTTGTTAATCGTGTCCAGGACGCTGTTGGGAAAGCTGCTCCACGTGACCACCTTCATTCACCTGCAAAATTTGAAGTCGAATGGCAGTGTATTCAACAGCAGATCGTAACTGATCAGTTGTGAGGCTTCGCAGATGAAGCGTTATGGAGTTCATTAAGCCATTCAACGTCGCAACACCTCCACGATACACCAGACTTTTTAAATAGCCCTATAACCAGAAATCGCACGGAGTTAGATCCGGCGAACGTGGTGGCCATGGATTAGGTAAGGAGCGACTAATAACACGTTCCTCTGTAAAATGTTGGAGCAATAACGCCTTCACGGACCCATAGATATGTGGGGGCGCACCATACTGCATGAAAATGGTCGATGTAAGGACTCGCCTTTGCTGTAGTTGCGGCACAACAAACGTCTGCAGCATGTCATGGTACCGACGGCCCTTAACGGAACATGTGACAGGCCCACGTTCACCGATTTCCTCAAAGAAAAATGGCCCAAGGATGAATGTCGCCGTGAATCCACATCAGACAGTGACCTTTGGAGACTGTAGGGGAAATTCAGTCTGGATCCGCGGATTTTCCTTAGCCCAAATGCGGCAATTATGTGTGTTGACCGTCCTATTGAGGTAGAAATGAGCCTCGTCGCTCCACAGAATATTCCAAGGCCATGACAGATCAACACTCATTCTGTTGAGAAAACCGACTGCGAATGAGAGACGTTGTGGCTTGTCCCTATCAAGCAGCTCCTGGGTATGGCGGATCTTGTATGAAGTAGTGCATTATGTTTCTGAGTACTTTTCGGACGGTGCTGTAAGAATAGCCTGCCTGTCGAGAAACTGCACGCACGCATCTGCTCCCAAACTCTGATGTCTGTGACCGTGCGTCAACAGCTGTCTTGACGGCATCAACAAGTACCAGTGTGACACATTTACGGCCTCTTCCAGGTTTAACTCCTAATTTCCCCGTCTCTTCAAATCTCTTAATCATGGCCCGGATACCTTTAGTAGACAATGGTCCACGCCGTAGGTTCTTTCTACGACGAAATTCACGAACTGCAGCAGAGGCATTCCCCTCGTTTTCGTAAAACCGATTCACCAATAACGCACGTTCAACTAAAGAGACCATCATTAGTACAGCCGGAAACATCGACTTAAACATAACAACGTCTGCAAACGTTTTATACCCTAACGTGTTTTGCATAAAGCTTCCTCTTCTTCCCAAGCATACAAATCTCGACATTTTTCTCCTACAACTGACAGCGTTTCACGGTTTTACAATTTATTACTCATAATTCTTGTTCTGGATTGTTAATATTGTTTCTGTATTCCGTTTTGGTCGTTTATTGTGTTAAACTTCATGTTTTTTCCGAAAAGGTGCCCTCTAGTGGACATTTTGGAACTAAAATTTTTTTTTTCGAAATTCCGCGAGCGCATCTCGTGTATAGCCCTTATAAGAAATTTCGTTGCATTCCGTTCGCCTGTTTGCGCTGTGGGATGCCGTTTATTGGGGAAGTTTAACTATAACCACTCATATATATATATATATATATATATATATATATATCGACGCAAAACAAGGCTTCCGCACTCGACGTTTAATCAGTACTCATCACATATACTAAAACATGTGTGAGACGAGATGGCTCCCGTTTAGTATCTTAATATTTTAGTAGAGTATTAGTTAACGTGTAATTATTTTAGCATTTTAGTATTATTGTATTTTTGTATCTCTGTATTTTATTTTTGTATTTATATTTTAGTATTTCAAGATATTTATTGCTTATCCTAATGATTATAAGGTGTAAACACTATTCATCATGTAATTAAGTTTTATATTACTCTATATTAAAATTCTAAGGTTTAACATGTCTGTTTCATTTTAAATGCTTCTTCAATAATTGTTTTTAACAGTCTTGGTGTTATAGCCGACCTCCGGGAGTGTTGTCTAGACGCTAAACATGTTTAACCGGGGTTGGGGGGGTCACCCCCCCCCCCTCCCAGTCATCAACTATACCACCTCCACTTTCTTTCTGCTTAAATACTTAAATGTATACATTGATTTATGTTATTAGAGTATTAAATGGTCGCATCTGTCCCTTTTGGTTATCTTAATTTTAAATATCTATTATATGGTAAATATTTTTGTGTGCAGCTTAGCGCCGAAAAATTATTTACTCACTTTTGTTTCCCATTAAGTAATTTACATTTGTATAATATATATATATATATATATATATATATATATATATATATATATATATATATATATATATATATATATATATATATATATTTGGACGCAAAAAAAGGCTTCCGCACTCGACGTTTGATCAGTACTCATAACATATACTAAAACATGTATGAGACAAGATGGATCCCCCAAATCCTGTCTCTCTGGACAAAAAGATAGGCCAAAATAAATAAACTACGAAAATTTGTTCAAAAGAAATCACCCTGAAAAAGCTCAGGAAGCTGAAATGTGGACTTGATGATCAAGCAATGTTACAGTTCAGAAAGACTTTGAAACGTAGGCAGAAGCAAGTTTCAATTGATAGGTTTGTAGTGAAAATCTCCAAATCTTTGTCTACAACAGGGATCGGGGGTGTTAAGAGAAATAAAAGAGAGATATCTCTGTGCAAGCGCCTGGTGTTTTAATGGTAGGAGAATCCCCTTCCAAGCAATAATCCCTCTCCTCGTCTACTGAGATACTTCGCTATTATCTTATGAGGTCATCAACTCAGTTCAGTATAGGTCGAGTGAAGATAAATTTTATTTCCTTTTAGCTAAGTATTGTTTTAAATTATGCTTGTGTAATTTAAAGATAAACCCCCTATTGATTTAAAAATCGCCCAGTAAAATGCGAAATTTCAGGTTTTCAGTAACGAATTATTCCAATTTACATTAATCCTTATGGAAAAATTCTTTAGGTACAAGGCGTTTTCGGTGCTCGTCGTGCCTTCTTGAATCAATTGAACCAATTAATGACGATATGTATATATATATATATATATATATATATATATATATATATATATATATATATATATATATATATATATATATATATATATATATATATATACAGGGTGTCCCAAAACGACCGCATAAACTCTGCCCAGCTAGATTCCTAATTGGGAGTACAAAAAAACTGCCCAAAGAAGCGTTCCTGTACGATCCATAGTTTACGAGAAAAATACGAAAAACAAAGTATGACGTCACTGCCAGTGCAATAAAAAACACTTTATTGAACATATCAACAGCATGCACAATTTAAAGCAGATGTTCAAAGTGTCCACCGTGCATGTCGAGGCAGGCTTGAGCACGCCGTGGAATGGCTGTCATCACACGTTGCAGCATCGCGGGGTCCACCGAAGTAAAAGCAGCATGCAGACGAGCAGCTAAGTCCATTTGTGTTGTCACTACGTCTCGATACACCAGTTCCTTGAGATGGCCGCATAGGAAAAAATTCCAACGGTGTAAGATCTGGCGAACGTGGCGGCCATAGAACCGGACCCCCACGTCCGATCCAGCGGTCGGGGTATTCCTTATCCAGCCAACCACGTACAGGAGCACAGAAATGCGCCGGAGTCCCATCATGCTGGAACCAAAGTTCCTGTATTGCCGCTAATGTTATGTCATCGAGGAACTCGGTTAAGACCTCATTGAGAAACACCAAGTACGACTGTCCCGAGAGCCGTTCAGGCAACAGATATGGTCCAAGAAGGCGATCCCCGAGTATGCCGGCCCACACGTTAAGAGACCAACGTTCCTGATGTTTCTGCGGCCGGATTGCATGCGGATTTACCTGGGACCACATATGGCTGTTGTGATGGTTGAATACCCCATCACGAGTGAAACATGATTCATCAGTCCACAGGATATGTGCAATGAAACCATTATCTGTGTTCTGTTGCTGCAACAGCCATTCACAGAAGGCCACGCGTTTCTGAAAGTCATCTGGTTTCAGACCTTGCACGGTTGTGTACCGAAATGGGTGTAGTCTCTGAGACCGTAAAAGCCTGTGCACAGTACTTTTACTCGAAGTCATCTCACGGGCTAATGCGCGTGTGCTTACCTCGGGCGTCTCTTCTACCCGCTGCAGTATTGCATCCGCCTGTGCTACCGTCAGGCCGCTCCGTGGTCTTCCAGTATCGTGAAGATTGACTGTTGGCAAGATGCTTCCCGTATTTCGCAGTCTGTCGTCCAGCCTACGGATGACGTTGACATCGGGAGGACGGCGGGACGGATATCGACGGGCATACTCCCTAGCAGTTCGTAAGGCATTTCCATTACATCGGCCGTACATCAAGTACATGTCGCAGTAGTCACGAACGGAGTACATGGCCACCATACGAAGACTACCGGTAGCTGCAAGATGCAGCCTTTTAAATACCAGTTCAACGGCGGCTTAACGTCATTCCATGGCGCGTGCATATGCATGACGCGATATGCGTGGCGAACGTTTTAAACATTATCTTCTGAAAATATATGCAAATATTGTTGTTGATATGTCCAATAAATTGTTTTTTCTTGCACCGGCAGTGACGTCATACTTTGTTTTTCGTATTTTTCTCGTAAACTATGGATCGTACAGGAATGCTTCTTTGGGCAATTTTTATGTACTCCCAACGAGGAATCTAGCTGTGCAGAGTTTATGCGGTCATTTTGGGACACCCTGTATATACAACCTTTGTCCAGAAAATTCGGTGAATGACGTCATAGTGCTCACGGTCGTAAGAGTTTGCAACCGGCGCATACCGTGCCGGACAGGTGAAGATTGGCCTGAACCATTTCCTGAGCGGCGGCGCTGCGAATTAGTTTATCGTGTGGAAACAGTTCATTGTAGACTGAAGGTGTTGTGCGCTCGGTCGAAATTCAAAATGGATCAGTGAACCAATATGCTGTTCTGTTTGAAACTTGGAAAATCATCGAAAGAGACTCTTGAAATGTTGCTAAAAGTTTACGAAGAACGTGCTGTCACCTTGAAGTGCGGGTATGAGCAGTTTAAACGCTTCCGAGAAGGGCGGGACACCCTGGAAGACTCCCCCGAAATGGTCGGCCTGCAACTGCAAGTACCCCGGACAACGTACAGAAAGTGAAGGAATTTACCAAGGATCGTCGTGGGACAGTGCGAATGATAGCGGAGGAAATGGGAATTCGTCGTGAAATGGCCCACCTCATACTTACCTAGGATTTGGGTAAACGCAAGCTTTGCTCGAGACTTGTGCCCCACACTTTGACGCCGGAACAAATGCAAATTCGGCTTGATGCATGTGGAGACTTTATCGACATGGCGGATCGAAACCCAAATTTCCGGAAAACCATTGTCACGGGTGACGAGACCTGGTGCCTGAAGTGCTACCCCGACGGAAAGCGTCAGAGTATGGAGTGGCGGGGTCCAAGGTCGCCGAAAAGCAAGAAGGTGAGAAGGGAGAAATGCATGTATGTGTGAAGGGAGAAATGCATGCGAGCACTGTCCTGCATCAAGACAGTGCTCGTGTTGTTCTTCGACTCTGAGGGTCTCATCCATAAAGAATTCCTCTCTGAGGGCACCACGTTAAATGCCGCTAAGGACGTGGATATACTGAAACGTCTGCTGCAACGTATCAATCGGGTACGCACCCAGTATGGCAAGAAAGGCAACTGGACCCTGCTTCACGTCAATGCCCGGCCACATACTGCCTTTCTAGTGCAGCGGTTCCTGGCCAACAGGCGATTTGTGTCCCTGAATCACCCACCCTACTCCCCAGACTTCTCTCCCCCGGACTTTTTCTTGTTCCCCAAATTGAAATCAGCCCTGAAGGGCCACAGGTTTTCGGACATTTCGGACATTCAACGTAATGCTACGTCCCAGGTGAAGGCCATCCCTAAAGACGACTACGCCAGGAGTTTCCAAGACTTGTACAGCCATTCCCAGATGTGCATTACCGCCTACGGGGATTACTTCGAAGGACAGTAACTGCTGTTTCATGTAAGATAACAATCTATTGTAAATATAGACACATTCACTAAAATTTCTGGACAAAGGTTGTATATATATACACACAGTCCAGTCACATTAATGTAACCACATGTCAAAATCCAGAATAACCACCTTTCGCAAAGCGGACCGCTTCGAGACGTACAGGAAGAGAGTCAATTAGGTTCCCGAATGTGTTCACTGGGATGTTGAGCCATGCCGACTACAGTGCCGTGGCCCTCTGCGCTAGGTTACGTGGGTGAGGATCTATGGTGCGAACAACCCGATCAAGGTGGTCCCACAGATTCTCTATTGGGTTCAAGTCCGGGGAATTTGCTGGCCAGGGGAGTACGGTAAACTCATCCTGGAGCTCTTCGAACCACGCACGTACACTGCGAGCTTTATAACACGTTGCATTGTCCTGCTTGTAGATGCCATCATCCCGAGGAAAAACAGTTTGCATGTAGGGGTGAACATGGTCCACAAGGGTAGATGAATACTTGTGTTGATCGCTCGTGCTTTCCACAATGATGATTGAACCCAGAGATTATCACGAAAACATTCCCCAGACCATAATGCTCCCTCCTCCAGCTTGGACCCTTCCGGCAACTGTTGCAGGGTGGTTGCTTTCAGACGTGTCACGCCATATACGCCAACGTACATATGTCCGATGGAGCATAAAACGTGATTCATCGGAAAAGGCCACCTGTCTCCACTCAGTGGAAGTCCAGTTGCGGTACTGGCGTGCAAATTCCAGCCTTCGTCGCCCATAAACAGCTGTCAGCATAGGTGCATTAACCAGGCGTCTGCTGCGGAGGCCCATACGCAGTAACGTTCGCTGAACCGTCGTTGTGGAGACACTGTTGGTAGCCCCTTGGTTCATCTGGACGGTCAGTTGCTCAATGGTTGCACGTCTATTCGTCCGAACGCATCTCCACAGCCGTCGTTCACCTCTGCCATCAATGGCTGTGGTGCACCACATTTGCCACGTCGCTGATTATGGATAGTTTACCATGCACTGTATACTTTTAAAACGGCGGCCCGCGAACAGTTTACACAATTATCCGTTTCGGAAATGCTTCCACCCTTGGCCCGAAAGCCAATGATCATGTCCTTTTGGACGTCGGAAAAATCGGTCCGTCTCTGCATGACTGGAAAAAACTAAATGTTTTCCGAATGCCTACAACACACTTTATAGATCCACCAAATCTGATGACACGTGCCATCTGGTATTGGTTATTTAACATTCACGTCAAAAGTAGGCGGCGGTCACATTAATATGACTGGAATGTATATATATATATATATATATATATATATATACAGGTGGTTATCAAAACAATGGAAACACCTATCAATATTAGTGGTGTTTATGAATGTGCTTCGTATTCCTTAAAAAACAAGTCTGGCCACCGGTTTTTTTATATAATATAGTGTATGTATTATTCTACTGTCAGGTAGCAGTAATGAAGTTAAGGGCATCGTGCTTTTTGGGGGAACAGCGTAAAATGTTAAAGCTTGCAGACCTTGTGAAAAGGACAAATTGTTGGATCGCGTTTAAATTGGAGTATCTGTTACTGCAACCCCCAGGCTAATGGGTTGTTTTTCGAGCTATGGTATCGAAAGTCATGGTAGCATACAGAGTGCACGGAAAAATATCCTTTGCCAAACAGAATAGAAAACGAAAGGGAGAGCTGAGTGATAGAGACGAACAAGGTATTGAAGCGGATTGTGACAAGAAGAAAGAAAAAAACTCCAACCAAAATGACCGAAGAGCTCAATTGGCATCTGCATGTTCTGATATCAACCATTAGAAATAGAAGGGAACTTCACAAACAAAGCATTTACGGAAGAGTAGTTATTCCCAAGCCACTTGTAATAGATGTTAATACAAAATATCGTCCACATTGGTGCCACGAGTGCAAATGAAGTCGAGTAATATGTCGAAAAACGACATTTGGTCCGAAGAATCATTGTTCACAATGTTCTTTGCAACAGGATGGGTGTATGTCTGGAGAACACCTACACAAGCGTGAGATTCTGGCTGTCTCGTCTCAATTGTCAATCATGGAGATAGCTCTATCGTGGTTTAGTATGGCATCTCATGGTTTTCTTCAGGCCCTATTGTAACCCTAAAAGGGAGATTGAATGAGAAGGACTATGTCGAAGTTTTAGCTCAATAGTCTATCCTATGGTGAAAACATTGTATCTTGCAGGAGATGGTGTTCTTCGATATGATAATCCCCCTATACATGCAGCTAAATCTATCAAGTATTGGTTTGAATAGCAGGAAAAAGAAGTCAAATACCTTATCTTGCCTTGTACAATCCCCCCTACTATAAATCACCCAACCACTGTGATCTGTATAAGCGGATAGATAAAGGTATCGATATCCATCACAGCATCTCTACAGGAACTTTCATGATTTTTCCCTGAAGAATGGTATAATATATTCTTAACCACTATTTATATCTTGTATAATCCAATTTCAAGGTGAATCAGGTGTTATTATATGACAAAGGTGATCCTGCCCCGTAATAATAAATGTTTTCATGATGTTTCTTAGTGTTTCCATTATTTTGATAACCACGAATAGAAGAATAATATATATATATATATATATATATATATATATATATATATATATATATATATATATATATATATATATATATATATATAAATGTGATAATAATCACATTTGGGAAATTTAGATGCAGTCGGGCACGAGGAGTGAATCATCTAGTAAATCGCTGCGCACAAATTGGAGAGATGCAGTCGGGCGTAGTGTTGATCCAAGAAAGCACTGAAAACACTGACGAAATTTAGTAGAAACAAACATGGAGCCATTGATGAGAAACACACATTTCCGACGATATCCAGGAAATCACTTTTATTCAATCAGAAGGATCGCGAAGATATTAGCTGCAGTGGCCACATGACTTGTCCGGCGGCTATGCCAGGACGGGACGTAAAAACATACAGGAGCGGACAGCATGTCCGATAGCGACAAGAGTTAGCAACGAAGAGAGGGAAAAGTCTTGCGTTCATGCAATATTAAATGGGTGTTTTGCGATATTTTCGCCAGAGGGCCTAAACTACTAAATTTTTAACTGGGCGACCTAGATTCGTGGAGTTCACGTGTCCACTTAAGCTTCCCGGGGACTGATAAATTCCGCGCTTGCTAGTTCTGAGACCTATAGCCTGGGCATAGGCTAAGTGGCCATAAGTTCTTGTAAAGTGGGGTTTTTTGACGTTACGGAGACATAAATTCAGAGTGTTTCGAGGGCTCTTCAAGAATTTTGACACTATACGGACATTCGGAATCTCATAAACTTTCGAACACTCATATCTGGGGATGCTATTGAGTTCCGATACTTCACATGCCTGCTTAATGATCTGCAGGGCTGCGATAAATTATACTTACTTTACTTTTAGGTCGCAAATTTTGGAAAAGGGGTCGTGCTTTATTAAAAAGAGAATTTAGAATATGTTTTAAAGTAAAGTAATTTAGGACGTCGCGTTTTCTTGTTACATTAATATATATATATATATATATATATATATATATATATATATATATATATTTATACATATGTAAATTCGTCGCAAGTGAGGGTGAATTTACTGTTAATATGGTCATTTATTTGAACAATAAGTTCTATTGCCGGTGTACAGTGATGTAAGCTGTCATATATAAACATGATAGGGTGCAACACTGTACACCAGAAATGAAACTTATTGCTTAAAGAACTACGCATATTGACAGGCAATACCTATTCACGTTCGGCGAATTTACTTCTCCGTGAAGAAATATGCAATCATGACGTCGAATGCCGTCAGGAGAAAAGGCTTCAGTATACATACAGATTTTCTCATTTCGGAGTCATAACGGATGAAATGAGCTCGAAGTAAATATCCGCGTCCCTTTCACGTATCACAGTCGCAGCGCTTTGCTGGTAACGGAGAGAAATTAATGCCTAGAAATACGAGTGCCGATTAAAGCGGTGCCGATATGAATTCACTGCATAATTAAAATATTTCTAATATTGACTGTGAGGGTGTATTTTACCGGCGTTATTCGTAAAATCCCGGGACAGTCTTTAGATTGAAAATGTTTTAGTTTATAACTTTTCATTCGGAAACTTTAATTTTGTGTCGTAAGTATGTAAGTAATACGTTTTTGATAGATGTCTACCAGTTTATGTATTCTTATTTCCGCCCTACCTCACTTTCATGTGTCTATCAATATACACGTTCGAACATCTCGATATATTATATATATATATATATATAAATATCCAATGCATCCCAGTGAAAAAAATTGTTCCGCATGAAAAATGTTAAAACACGTTTTAAGGATGAAATCATTTTAAAATTGATTTGTTAAGGTTGAACCTTTATAATGTGCAGAACAGATAATTTGTAAGGTCCAGATTAGACTCTGATTTTCTTACTTCCCAAGATATCATTATGATCATTTGCAGGTATATTTAAAGGTATTCTTGTGTATGAGATTGTAAGCTGCATTGCATCAAAGTCAAACAATCTCATCTGTTAACAGTTTGTGTATCACATACATGTAGTAATTGAAATGATTTTAAGCGCGTTTTAAAGGTGATGCATATACAGAAGGTCGTTCGCACTTTATGGAAACAATTTTGTAATTTGTTTTTGACGTTTGCATTTTGAGATAAAAATTTGGCAACTTCAGAATAATCGCCTGCTACTGTTTTCTTTTGATTCGAATGCAAAAGAAAATATTTATTTTGAAAATGTCTCCTGAAATTGTTTGATGGCTGGAAGGTAACGTAACTGCGCTTTCCGAGGAGAAATATTCGTATCAACAGGTTTTATAGCGGTGTAAAAATCATGGATATGGCATTTAAAAAAAAAGGTATTTATAATATACTAGCTGAAAACCCGCGCTTGAGTGCATTCAAATTAAATACAACTGTCAACGTATGCAATTTATGCCAAAAAATAAATATATATATTTATAATAAATGCGATGATCAATGTATACAATTGATGTAAAATTTATATCTATCTATCTATATATATATATATATATATATTTATAAAAAAATCGTAAGGGATATGCATTTTTTGGATAATATCCAATCGTCTGCTGCATTAGAAAGAGAAAAAAAATACTTTTTTTGTCTATTTAGTTGTTACGCATGTGACGATAAATTTATTGAAAGTACCAGAAAAAGAAATCACGTGATCAGCATTTAATAAATTAAATTCTAAAAATTTATATTTAAAAATTCACCAAAAATCAGGAAATGGAGGTAAAAATTCGAAAAAAATTTCATTTTGAAGGAATTTTTATGATCTTTCTCGTGATATAAATTTTATAACCCTCAATGTATTATTTTAAATGCAAAAGTAAAAAAAGTTTAAAAAACAGCTTAAAAATTTAATTTTAAAAATCTAAGAAGAATTTTTGAAAAATCTTTCTTAGTGCACCCCTACACTATTAGAAGAATCGCCATGCAAAATTTCAGCCCTTTAGGTCCAGCGGTTTGGTCTGTGCGTTGTATGTTAGTCAGTCAGTCAGTCAGTGAATGAATGAGTCAGTTACGGAAATGTTTTATATATACAGATTACATTTAAAAGGGAAAAAAAAGTCTAACTGAAAGTAAAAAGGAAAACATGACCACGAAACTCATCCATAGACTGTTAGAACGTAAGTAAATATCAAGAAAGTGAAGTCTCTGATCCTAAAAGAAATTCCGCCGACTCAAATATCCATTGCATCGAAACTAGGAATGTCTTATGGCACTGTAAGTAAAATCATTCATAAAAATTTTAAGTAGAGAAAGATGTTTAAACCTAAAGTTCATCTGGTCTTGTCAAAGCATATAGCTGAAGGAAGAACAAATTGTAGAAAATTATATGAAAAACATCCAGCTGCTAAAAAATGGAAATTTGTGGTAACTCTCGATGAAGCATGGGTGTATTTAAGTGACTGCAATAAAAAAAGATTAATATTCTATTGCTCAACTGACAGGAATGGCAGTACGAAATGGCTTCCACAGTGTACAGAAAGTTCCTAAAGGGATTCATGATAGTTTCAGGATTTTGTTACAACGGCAAATTAAAAATCAAAAAATTCCCAAGTAAAGGCAAATTTAATTCCCTCTTCTATCAGTAGAATATTTTGGAACCAATTTTTGAAGAAGAAATTCCAGCCTTATATGGAAAGGACATTGATAAATTTTGCGCCCCATATGATCAAAGCCTCTAGTCACACGTCTAAATCAACTGTCGCTTATTTAGCAAAGAAAGAATCAGAAACAGGAATAAAGTGTATCCCATTTAATGAAATACCTGTAAAATCACCCGACGCTTCTCCAGTTGACTTTTGAGCTTTCGGTTTATTAAAACGAGCCTTTTGAAAACGGCGTCCAAAAACGCTTATCGGACTTTGGAAAATGGTCTAAGAAGTATGAGGTAATACTGACATGACAGTACCAAAGAAAAGTTTACTTTCATGGAACATTCGAGCTAAAGCTATTGTCAAGAACCATGGCTATCAGATGGAAGCAAATCGCCGCAAAAAATACGGAATTTATACTTAAAACTTAACTATCCAAATCGTTTCCATAAAGTGCGAACGCTCTTCTGTATAAGTTATAAATGCATTGGGGGGGGGGGGGTGAGGAGATGTCGAAAGAGAGTCTGTGTGAATTGCAGTAACCATACTTTGAATGATGCCGTTTTTAATTGGTAAATAAATACTTTGTCGTTATTAATCGCTTGAAAAGAAGGTTGATTCTAAAGATGGCAAAACATAATGCAACTAACAGCAAATCTACCTTCCGCTTTCGTTGGTTTGGTTTGGAGCACTACGGTCATATTTTTGATACACGAGTGCTAATAAGACCGGGACCGACTGCTTAAAGCCGATTTCGAATGGCTACAAACATCCATGCCAACATTGGAATTCGAACCCATGGACTCTGGTACCGAATGCCAGCCCCCTACTTCCGCTTTCGTTAGCAGCATATTAGGATGTCCTATCCACTAAACACGATACATTGAGGAGTTAAAAGTCGGATTAAGAAGAAATTCTTCCACCTGTTTTAGAATGACGTGCTTTCTTGTTAAAATCACTTCACAAACAATCTATTCAGAAAAGAAGGTTTATATAACCTTTACTCATATTAATAATATTTCCTTTACTCATATTTCCTTTCCCCTTTTAAACTTTCCACTTATTCAACTTCGTAACAATTATGTGCATTTTGTTACGTTTGATGAATGTCGTCATAGTGTATATCTTTTCTCAGACCACAATACATTTAAGTTTCCAAGCTATTCAGTTTCCTGGTTATTAATTTTGAGTGACATTGCGTAAAAGTTTTGAATAAACGGTCATGAACATTTGATGATATTAATTACTTATCTTCAATTTTATTATGTGGCATTATTATATATGTTTTCATCTACCACATTTTCAATTTCTTCTAAGAAATTTATGAATACACATAAAGGCCTGTACTATACCGATGTGTATTTCCTTTTGGAATTGCAATGCGGAGTTAAACTAGAGATCGTTGCAGAACAATGGAGATGTTACATAATTTATAAGCCTGCGGTTGTTCATTCTTTCTGGATAAACACCAACATTATACTTTTATTGTATTTTAGTTATTTATATTTAATCTAATTGGCTTCAGTTCTTGTTAAATGTACGCAAATTGAGACCAACAGATTTATATCATCTTTTACGTTTCTTTCTCCTAATTTAATTGAGCTGTAAGTCTTTCGGTTGTTATTAGATGTATTACAGTCCGATTTGCCAAACGTCTTAAATGATGTAATTAACTCCTTATGTTTTAAGCCTTTCTTATTAACGACTTTATCTCTCTCCATGCTTCCATTTTTTTGGAAATTTCATTTACGGTCTTTATATAGCCTCATATATGCGAGATTAGTACATGTGCATAACCTAATATGTAAATCTATTAAAATTGTATTAATTATAACCTTCCATGAGTATTAATATATTAAATGAACTTTTAGATTATTATATTAATAGCACAAAATACTTTAAAAACATGCGACAGACCTCATATCATTTATGACATTAATTATAATTTTATTTAACACATTAAATCTGAATAAAAATTAAATATATTGTTTGGATATACTTAAATTATTGCAAGGATCGTGCAACCATAAGAGCGGCCACGTCCGCACTAACAACGTCGCTAGAATCGGTTCGACGCCATTTACCATCTTCCAGACATCCGGTGGTATCAAGGAAAACCATTCGGAGACGACTGACCGGCGCAGGTATAAGGAGCCAACGTCCATTAAGACGCCTACCACTGACTCCATATCAATGGCATTGTCGATTGGATTTTTACCGACCTCAGGCAAGATGGAGTGTGACCGACTGGTGGCGTGTAATTTTCAGCTATGAATCACGATTCAGTCTCAATGCTGATGACCAACGCATACGCGTGTGGAGGCGGCCAGGCCACCGGTCCGATCCGGCATTTGTTGTCGAGAGGCATACGGCGATTACGTAAGGTGTGACAGTGTGGGGAGCGATTTGTTGGGACACACGATCACCTCTAGTCGTCCTTCAACGCACTTTGACTGCCCGCAGTTACGTGGACGAGATTTTAACGCCAGTTGTACTGTCTATGCTATCAAGTCGCCCAGGTGCCATTTATCGGCAGGACAACGCTCGTCCACATACTGTGCGACTCTCCCAACAATGTCTTCAAGGATATGACGTACTCCCATGGCCTGCCAGGTCACCAGACTTCTCACCAATAGAGCACGTCTGGGACGTGCTTGGAAGGCAACTGCAGCCGTCCCGGAATACTGGTGAATTGACTGCCTAGTTGCAAAGATTATGGCATGAACTTCCGCAGGAGGTCATATGTGACCTCATTGATTCGATGCCACGCCGTGTTTCGGCTTGTATAGCTTCCAGAGGTGGATTTGCTACTTACTGATTTGTAACCTTTTTCATACCCTATCATCTTAATAAAACGGTCTGTTCTTCTGAATTTGTAATCATTTGCTTATCTCCTCATGCACTACATACATCATAAGTTTCGTTATAGTAGCTCGTTTCCTTCTGGGTGCATATATTTTTTCGTGACAGAGTGTATTTGCATACTGAACAAAAGAACAGTTTTTTGAGTATTTTAAAATATTTGTTAATAAAGATTAAACATTAATTCCAGTGAAAATTTTAACGCAGGTCTGGTTTACAATTTTCTACGTTTTGTGTGCGAAAAAGCTTAACACAGCAATATTAACAGGAACCAATTATACGTGATGTATAGTTGTTTAAAAACACATATTTTCCCTATCTACTCGCCAATCTCCTTTAAAGCATACTCTCCTATGCTTAATTATGTCTGCGTGTATCAAATTATTTGACAACGCGGCTTTATTCCCGGTAATCTTGCAGATCATATTGAAGTCCTTGTCGCACGTCAAAGCAATGCCGGAGTTTCGTATATACATTCCTCCACTGTGCATAATGTAACAACACTGTCAGGGGATTTGTTCCCAGATCCATGAATAACGCCTAATCCCGACTTCTACGTGCAGCGTAATTGATTGTGCTGAATGCTAAGTATGCTGATACAGCTCTAATATGTCATTGTTCTAACCTTTCCAACGAAATTTTCGAAATTCGCTCCTTATCAATTTTACAAGAATATGAATGCATCAGTGTCCGATTAATTTCTACGTTTCGAGATATTTGATTAAACAGAAGCCTGAAAAGTCAAAATTTTAATTCTCCTCAATAATTAAAATAATATCTTTTATAGATAATATATTATGAACTGAATTGAATTTTGCGTGGATTTAAATATCTTCTTTTAAAGTTTCAAGTAACATGCTTCCTTAAGATATGCATAAACAAAATTTAATGTCTCTTTATAACATATTTAAAAGTTCATTTTAATGTATTCAATGCAATTTATATAATACAAGCAAAAATTCGTTTAAGGTATTTAATATAATTATATTAAAAGTTATACTTAACCCGAATTTGAAACCTGAGGCAGATAAATATTAAAATTAACTATTCCAGAATTTATAGTTTATGAGTGATTATAGTTTGTTTGTTTTACAGCAAAAGGGTTGGGGCACTATTCTTATATTTACTATATGTTGAAAAGGTTATCAGATATTGGTGATTGCCTAATTTCGACATCAATAGCTATTTCAACAGTACGAGAAAACCATTTTTCGAAAGACGAACACTTTTATAAAAACTAAAACAATTTATTGTTAAGATATCCGATTACGTTGAAAAGTTTAATTTTTGTCAAAAATAAAATTTTTTTTATTCTTTAATTGGATAGATGAGTTATTTAGCTTTACAAAACAGATTTAGTTTTGTCTGAACGTTAAATAGAAGCCGAGATATTCAAGATTTTATAATGACTAGAAAACCGGAAGTGGAGATTTAAATCACCGGAAGTGGCCGTTTATTAAAGGAGCAGAAACCTGTTAACAATTAGTAGAAACAGAATTTCATTTTTTAATGTTATTTTGTTAAACTTTTAATGAAATAATTAAGGTAAAACATTTTTGAAAACTGTGTGGCAATGATAAATTACTTCACATGGCTTGTAATTCTAAGCACATGTAAAACTTAAAATGCATTTTTCTCAAAATTGAGATATGACCATTTTTTGCTGACTTCAAAAGAGATAACTCAAAATATTATCATTGAATTTTTGCGAAATTTTGTGTGCCTAGTCTCTATATTGTTTTCTAGATGTTGTACTAAAATAATTTTGATTGAATGAATATTTTCCAATTTATGATCTATTATATCAATAATAATGTTGTAAAATCGCCAAAAATTTCATAATAAATATTCGATTAGTTGTAAAATATTCATTTCTTAATATAACTTCAAACTTTTAGTAATTTCTCTAGATAAAAGGATGTAGTTTATTTTGGTATAGCTTTTATTCAGATGAGATTGAATGTTTTTAATGTAGCATTTTTTAAGTGTTTTTTTTAAATTTCCTTAAAATTCTGAATATATTTAACGATTTTGAAAAACATGGAAGTTTATTTTAAAAATTGGCACTTTCTCATAACACAAGATGTCTAACACAAATAGCGAAACATATAAGTCGATTCCAGCTCCAAATCTATCGAACTGCTGATCTGTCGTTCTTTTAATATACAGCATGGATATCTCTGGTGAAGGAATGACTCCTCCCAGATTTCACTAGGAGAAGTAATATTTTCAACATATGTCGTCCAACTCATATAAAGGTTAGAGCCTTGAGCTTCCACGGAGTAGGCTTGGGTTTGAATTCCGGCTAAGGCTAGGACGTTCTTGAGCTATCTCCTCATTGGGAGCACCTATATGATGCTCTCATAATCAAGTAGCAGACAAAATTTCATGGTGTGGATGGCAGAATGTTATGAAGAAAAGCAATTGCCTTCCCCGTTGTAAAAAAAGAAAATATCAGCATAATCTTGGGGACATTAGGACTTACAGGAAACCTATAGAAAACTGCTACGCAATCAAAACTTCTTCAATCCACAATAAATTAATAAGAATGGCAACATGATTCGGACTAATTAATAGCTCAGCAACAGCCGCGCCTTAAGTTCCTCGGCCTGATAATGACCTATAAGTTCGAGGCTTAGCCATCCTTTTAAATTTATTGTAGAATGGAAGTGTATTTTTTTGTGACTTATGACCCCTGGCCGGAGCATTCCTTACCAGGTCCATAATTGTCTGCGGCCAAAGGAATACTGCTCCGGTTTTTAATGGCACCATAAGGATCAGAATCCGACTTATCCAGGCACCACCACAATTTTGGTGGAGCAATCCCAGGGGTGACCTCTGGTGGACTTTACCCTCCTCCCACCCGTATGCCACATGGAAAGATTTTCCCGATTTAACGGCCCAAGAATTTAACATGCCCATACACAGTGTAGACAAGAAGACATTCAATGGACCTCGTCTCGATTCGAACAAAACTCCGTGTGTCCGAAGTCTAGCGCACTACGACTGGGCTGCCTCACACCCTTAACCGTTTCAGGGAGAACAACCTCCAGCGTTTGCACGGTGCAGATTTTTTCCCAATTTTTTTAACCTAGAGAATATCGAAAAATTTTCCAATCAAAGCATGCAAAATGTTTTTACGTCTTTAAACTGATAACAGATGGCAGTACTAACCACTTTTCTACTCATTTAACTGGAATACATTGAATGCAAGTGAAAAAAAAGACTAGATTTAGGCGTTTGCACTGTGCAAACGGCGCCCCGCAAAGTGTTAAGAAGTGTTCATTAAGTGCTGTGAGCATTAATTGTCCGGTCCTGATTGTGGGCGCATAACCGTTAGTTATTGATGGAAAATGAAAGTTGAAAATATCTTTCAACTGTAACCCTTAAGATAGAAATCCTTCCAGTATGAGTGTATTCCTTTAAAAATAACAATTCTAATTGGACAAGAGGGAAATTACAAAAAACAAACTTTTAATTTTATTTTTAACTGTAGGTATGCAAATGGGACTTCGGTGGTGCATTGTTTCAGTTACATCAATGAGCTAAGAATAATCTCCGACATGGAGAGAGAATCTCCAGTGGAAGCAAAAGCAACCACTTTTACGATTGATTTTTACTTTCGTGCAAAAGACAATTCATTGTGCTGCTCTTCTTTCATCGCAGTTTTGTCAGCTAGACAGTGCTTTGTCAAGTTGCAAAGGTGTCTGAGAGATCCAATCCCCAAACTCATATTTTCATAATATTCACAATTTGTAAAGGTTAGGTCCAATGGAACCGTTTTTAGAAATGCATCAACGATGTCAGCGATTGTGGGGAATATTGTAGAATAACAAAACTTTTCAAATTATTAAAAACATTTTAGGATGCATATTGATTTTCAATACCTTCTACATAATATCATAATTAGTTAATGGAATCGCATAATCAATGCAGAATAAAACATATCGATGATTTCTAACTCTCTTTACGGCTGTAAAAACGCAAAATCCCTTTAGAAATACGCACATATAAGAAATAGAAAGGACGTAAGATGTAAGTAAATGAAATTCTAAAAGCGTCATACATGTTTTGAAAATATTCACAGGGGATAAGGGAACGATGTTTACCTCAAGATGAAATTATCGAAAGTCTTCTGAAATCATCACTTTTCCCGAGGGATTGCATTCCTCCACATATATGTTCAGTGCTATTGTCTTTTCCAAAGGGCATTAAGAGGTTGCTATTCTTTGTGAGTTGTGCATAATTCAAGAGCTCGGTAAACAAGCATGTTAACTCTAATGAGCGTCGTTATTGTGTCAGCTTAACTGCGCTCTTTTGGGTTTTGCTTTGTCTCTTTAAATATGAATGGCAAAGAAGTAGAGATATGTCTCCTTTTTCTTCAACAAATCCAAGCCAGAATTTTGGTTAAAAATACTTTAAAATTTTACGAGATAAAGACAATTGAGATGTGTATGTACACGTATCACTTAGAAATAATCCTTCATACGTTTTCATTTTATGAATCATTCTTAGCGTCATATTGAATAAAGTTGCTTCACAAATTGCTTATCTCTAAACTGCCTGGGATTAGCACTAATATCTCATTTGTGACAGTTGAGATTTTACATATTTCTTAATGTATATTGTAAAATTCCTACATTAGTTTCCATTTTGTGAATCCTTCTCAGCTTCATGTTGGGAAAAGTTAATTCAGAAATTATTTACTTCTAATCCGCTTGGAATTAAAATTAATATCTCATTTGTGACAGTTGAGATTTTACATATTTCTTACTGCATGATGTAAAATTCCCTAATTTGTTTTCATTTTATGAATAATTGAGCGTCATGTTAAGCAAAGTAAATTAAAAAATTATTTACATTTTAACTGCTTGTGATTAACACTAATATCTCCTTTGTGACATTTGAGATTTTACGTTTTTCTTAATGTAGAGAGTTAGGTTCGTTAGTAAAGAGCATGATACGTAACTCTGTGATGTAATTATTGGTGTTCCTATCCAGTAAGCCACAAAGCTTTGTTTTCCATATTAATTTAAAGAAAGAGAAATTGATGAACGAAGCCGGTCAAATTAATGTTAAATTTAAAGAAATATATGTATCACTTTTAAGTTAACATCGTCTTCCTTTAATTCATTAAGTTAAATAGCACAAAGTACCAAAGGGTAAATAAATAGTTTAAAGCACTTAACTCGATTAAAAGGGTGGATAGACAGGAGAAAATTTTAAGGTTAAATTCAATAAAGAAAAATTATTTTATTTCGATAGAATTATAATTTGATGCTCGTATATACTTTTGTGTATGAAAACATATCAACTGTTAATTTTTATCTCCTAATTATTAAATAAAATATCTGAAAACTACATTTACATAAAAGTAGTTTATCAGTTAAAATTCCAAAATTTATCTTAAATATATAAAGGAACGTAATTTCCTTTATATATTTAATATAAAGGATGGGATGAAATCTTTATATTAAATATATAAAGGATGAAATTCTTTATATATTTAATATAAAGAAATTTACTATCCCATGAAATTTACTATCCCAGTTTGACTACCTATTTTTGTGGATAAATTTTTATCTGATAGAAAAACTTTAAAATTTGCTAACTTAAAAGGCAACCGATTTTAGTGTTTACTGGTATCTTTAATCGTTATATATATATAGAGAGAGAGACATTCGAAACAATATTTTCTTCTTCTCATTTCAATATACACCATGGCACTCGACGTTATTTTATAACTCAGCATTGAATTGAGGAACATCTTTAAAGAAAAACATATCACATTTAAATAGACCTATGAATGAAACTACTCTTCAACAACGAAATAACACTGTTCTGTAGCTAAGAATTTTACGTCAAATAACCTAACTGCCACATAGTGGCTGAGAGGGCAAGTCATCAGCTTAACATGCCGGGGACGTGGGTTCAAATACCGCATAAGGCTTTGTTGTAAACAGAGGGTAAAAGTCAGCCTCTCATCCACAGCAGAAGAAATTGCCCGGTGACATCTTTTGTAATCCCCCAGTGACATCCCGGTAATATCTTTTGTTTTGTCTATACACGGTGACATCTTTTGTAAATAAATGTTCTTTTTCTGTGTTTATGTATACTTCTATTTCTAGTTGTCTCTCTTGATATGAACATCAGATTGCGGTCTCGTAGAGTGATTCTATTGCTTACCCCACACCAACGGCGACAGCAACGAAAGACAGACACATTTTGCCACCTGTCTCTATGGCTGTCACAAAAGCCTTCACACCGCTAGGAGACGGGGAGAAGAGGCAATTTATTTCCACATGCGCATAATCTTCTCTCTCTTTTATGATTGGCTGTCGAGTATGGTGGTAGAGACAATATTTGAACTTTTTCCAAGACTTGAAACCGCAGAGACCAGAGACGGAGACGAACCGGGGGAGTGAAGATTTGTTTGTAATACGCATGCGCAAAAACGATGATATATGATTTTTGTCTCCTTCGCCGTTGGTGTGGAGTAAGCATTAAGGACATACGACGACAACCACTGTAAATAATTGTTACGGCTACCAAAGTTGTTTCAACAAAATACCTACATCGAGGATTGCTGAATAGAGATCACTCAATGCGATTTAAGGAAATCCATTGAAATTTTCTTTCCCAGGTCAACTATTATTCAACTATATTACTATGTATTTGCTATGTTTCGCCATTATTTTCAGATTGTATGAATCAGAATATTCTGAAATCAGTGTCGATAATGGTGTTACAAGATTATTTTCTTTTCATGTTTATAGCTACAAGGACTAGCAGAATGATTGGTGATAAAAATACATTCTTTCATAAACAGCCTTAGGGCTTGTGGCGGCCCTGTGGTACAGCGCGCTGGTTTTCGGTGCTGAGGGTGCTCGGATTGAATCCCGGCGTTGCACCACTAAAAGCCTCCGTTTGTGTCGTCATTTCATAAGGGATAATGCGAGTCCGCCTATATGGTGCCCCCCCATAATAGAATGACTATCAAAATCGTGGTGTACTATGGCGGTAAGGATATTGTCCAAGAAATCGTCTGCCGCATTGAAAAAAAAACAGCCTTATATTAGCCTTATAAACAAATATTTCATCAAAAAATCTACACTTGAGCTCTGCCGTTAAAAAAAAAGCATTTTTCGTTTGCCGCTAATTAAAGTAATATTATCTAGAAGTAGACAATTTGTACTCAGTGACTAAACTAATATGACAACCTGATGCTTTTTTTTTTGGCAAAATAGCTACTTCTAGATAGCCCTCGCTTGAGATTTGTTGAGATGTGTAAAAAGGAATCTTCGGGAAAACAGAGACTATCGAAGTACGTTACTATACGAGTACGTTAAGAGTTTTGTACGCGTGTAAGAAATAACATGAAAATACGGGAATTAAGTAACTCTAAGCAAAAGAACGGCTGCTTTTGCGGCTGCTCACGAGAAGTTGTTTATGTTCGTAACCTGGGTCGTCCAACCACATAATAACACAAGTGTCAGAGTGAAGTCTCAACAAAAAAACGTTGAACATCCTGAAACGCTTGAACAGAGAGGTCCAAAACTTTTCAGGTAAGAAATTGCTGATAGGACACAAGTGCAGATGACATGCTTAGAAAGAATTAGAGCAAACGAGGCAAAATGCTTCCAGTATTCTGATGAATCCGGCAGTAGATCTGGGTGGCGATTAAGTGGAAAAGGGTTGCGAATTCTGCCAAATCCTGTTTTCAGATGTGTCATGCTGAAGGAGGTGTGAGTTTGCAGAGTCACTTGTATGGACTCTTCAAGAAAACTCTCAAAAAGTAATTATTTAATTTCTTGAAGAAAAAGTTGAAGAATTTTTTGGTGTCTCTTTGGAGGAGCGGCAGTCTCGAGATTCGAATCTCACTTCTGAAATCCCCTCTAGTGTGCGTTGGAGATTGGTAAAAATTGACTTGTATCTATTCAAAATCCATTTTTCCTCCTTTTAGACGGTAAAATACACAATATTTGGAGAATTATGTACCTTTGTCTACTTCGTTGGAGATTCATACTATAAACGTTGTGTTGTTATTTCTCCCCCTGTGGTGTTTACCAAGGTATAATTTCTTTTACTGAAGTAATTATAAATGTACTTTTCAAATATTTTGATCTTTTAAGTGTGCTTTTCTTAGCCTGTCACTTAAGTGCGATGATCATAGAAGATATTTTATCTCAAAGATTTTTTTTTAACTAGAATATTGCCCTAGTGCTACGAAAATTTATTCTAACCGTTATTACTTTAAGACGTGTATTTTATGAATATGCGTATTATGATTCTTTATGGAACACTATTTGTATGAATACTATGTAATATGAATCTTTCTTGATTTCACACAAAAATACATCTTCATTCATGACACCGCTGCATTTGATCGTTAAAGAAGTGATATCCATTTGGATACATATATTTGAATTTTTGCTGCATGGGAAAAAAGCTATCTTTCGGATGACATTCACTCTTGTGTATTTTAAAGAAAATGCCTATGTAGTAGGAAAACTGAATACGAAATTTCCAAAATACCCCGTTTTACATTAATAATACAAACAAATATGCCTAAAACTTTTGATTTGCAGCTCAGTTTTAAAATAATTTATATACGAAATATTGCTGAGACATCTGGATTTATTTCAAGACGTATAAAGTGGCTATGA
Organism: Dolomedes plantarius; assembly: GCA_907164885.2. Classification (NCBI taxonomy): domain Eukaryota; kingdom Metazoa; phylum Arthropoda; class Arachnida; order Araneae; family Dolomedidae; genus Dolomedes; species Dolomedes plantarius. Next base: position 54,520,603 of record OU015491.1, read on the forward strand.
ACGGCAGCCAAAATTCCCAACATATTTTCTCGCGGAATCTGGAGTAAATTTCAACCCTGCCTAAATTTCAGTCCAAGAATGGGGCTGTTTAAAAGTTTCTTTCTGAAGTTGGGCCGGAGGCAAGTGATAAAACGAGTTTTGAGCTCAAAATATAGGAAGTTACGATAAATACGGAGTTTATGACTTCTGAGTTCTTCAGTGTATAGATTTTTTTTATCCTCGTTATCCAATGCTTGAAATTCAAGAAAATGGAATTATTATTATACTTTAAATATTTAAAACATTTTACATTAACTGATCCAACTGCTGTCGACAATACAACATTTCTCAGTATATTTATGTAGAGACGAAAACTGGGAAAGAGCTATATAAAAAGCAAAATATACTAAAGTAAAGGAGATTTTGGAAATATTTTAATGCTGTTTCAAGGCGCTCTTTTCTTGGTTGTATTTTATAGCAGGTAAAACTTATTATTTGTGTGCATGGGACTTTTTACTTAAATATTTTACTGGAGTTTAATTAAAAAGAATTTTTTAAACTTAAAAGTATTTACGATAAAGTTCAGAATACTAAAATTTTATAAATGCTAAATTCTTTCACAATTTGGAAAACATACCTATTGAAGTTTATGCCATTTTAACAGTAATACAGGGTGGTCATAAAAAAACTTGCCGATATATAGATATCTAGCGGCTGTTCTGTTCAACCAATCAAGATGAGATTTCAGATATAGCTATTCAAAGGTATGAGCTCGGAATTTTGGGAACGGCAAGAAAGTGGCGCTCACAGTTACGGTTATAGGTACAGAAACTGGAAATTTTCGAATGGCAACACCCACTTTTTACCATCGCAAAATGGTCAGCGCACGCGAAAACCCTAAAGAGCGTTGGAACGGTACGCGTATCACAAAAAACGGACGCGTTGTGCTCGCACAAAAAACAGCTCTGCGAACGGCCATCAAAAACTCGATCGGGCCTCACGGAGGAAATTTGCATATGACAGAGGCAAGACACCAATCACTGATGACAACACACATCGGACAAAAGACAACTTTAATTTGGATTAGGCCTTTTCCCCATAGGTGCCCTCCTAAGACGTTCGCAGATCTGTTTTTTGTGCGTGCATAACGCGTTCGATTTTTGTCATACACGTACCGTTCCAACGCACTGTAGGGTTTTCGCATGTGCTGAGCATTTTGCAACTGTAAAAAGTGGGCATTGCTATTCAAAAATTTCGAGTTTCTGTACCTATAACCGTAACCGTGAGCTTCACTTTGTTGCCGTTCATAGAATCCGGAAATCATACCTCCGAATAACTATAACTGAAATCTCATCTCTATCGGTTGAACGAAGCAGCCGCTAGAGATCCATATATCGGCAAAGTTTTTTTATGACCCCCCTGTATTTTAGACTATTAAGTGCATCATATATTTTTTAAGTGTTATGGCAATGTTAAAATACTACTTTGAAATAAGCAAATTCCAATAAAGTATAAAATAAACTAAAGAAAAGTATGAAATTGATTTTATCCGAAAACTTAACATTCATTTCTTTGTAAAACACCTCGATAATACGCTTGCAATGTCAAATACATATTAATATATTTAATTTATAATAAGTAAGTTTGAAACTGAAGTATGCATTCCCTGAAATAGAAAAATTTCACTAAAAAGGAATAATTTATAATACCAACAAGGTATTATTTTGGAGTTCTATGTTGCCGAAATCAGTTAATTCAGTTATTTTTCAGATGGTAGTAATATAATTAATGATAATTTAACACACAGTTAAACTCTATTTATATTAATTAACACTACGTTTGGTTTTAAAATCTAATTTAACTCAATACATTAAATACAGAAAGTCATAACAGGGTATGCGTATTTTAAATGAAACAAGTTGGTATCCGTCAAAACATGACGGCTAGATAGCACATAAATGTACTAATACACAAATTATACTCAACACATCATTGCCAAATGTTGAAAATCATAGTAATGCAAAGAAACAAATTAATGAGTTCAAGCGGCCTAGTGCTTAGTGAGTATCTAAAGCCAGGTTTAAAACATGTCACTGAGCATGTGCAGAAAACAATTTTTTTAATTGTAAATTATCGCTAGTTAAATAGCACAAAATAAACAATTTCCATCAGGTTTAATCTTATATTTCACAAAAATAATTATCATAAAATAAAAATGGCAGAGAGGGATCTAGAGAGACTCCTCGGAAGAAAGGTGTTTATCATAAAACATGTCATTGAGCATGCGCAGAAAATGTGTGTTTTTAAAGCTAGATTTAAACATGCCACTGAGCATTCGCAGAAATCCATTTTTAATTGTAAATTATCGCTCATGAATAGAAATTGCGGTTACAGAAACCGAATTTGACAAATCTACACATTACAATCTTTCGTTTAAGAACAAACTGAAGTATATTAATGCAGTAGTTTTCTCTCACGGAGTGCCCAAAAAGTCGGCTTAGCAGCTTAAATATATAGATATAGTTTTCTTACTAAACCGAATTGATAAACATGATTGAATTTTCCTACCTATATAACAGACATAAGATAATATTTTAAACTAAATTCCTCCATCAAGTAGAAACATTTTATATTTCATTTCGTATAATGCTTAACTGAAGATTATTTTAAGGTAATCTTTTAATGAGAAGCATTTTAATTGACACCGAGATAACGTGTTATTAACTCCTAATAACTTTATCTCAGGAAGATTCGGCTGCTTTAAAAACAAACAAACAAAGCGATAGTCAAACGCAATAAAAAATGAGCTTAATCCATGATTTAGCGTTCAAGCTTAATGAGGCTGCATATTAAGTCTTAATCTTCTAAAAGGGAGAAAAAACTCCTTGGAAAGACATTCATCTCATTAAAAATAATGTTCTGAGAAAACGTTGTCTTGCCTTTGAGGCTTAATACATGCAATATATTAAATTGTTTTATCAGTATTTTATAATGGGGCAGTTAAAGTTATTTATAATATAATACAAATGTGGACTGAAATTTTAGTATGAGTTTTCAAACACTAAGATATGCTGCATTATTTCATTAAAGATTCTGTAATATTTAATAGGAAATAAATGTAGCAACGTTTGTTTAATCATTTACAGTGCAATTTGCTGCTTAGATCAGATAAATGCCGTAAATGATTTGTTGTTTCTTGACTTTACCTTAACCCTTTCCTTATGGGGTGGGATACCATATATCCCAAGAATACGAGCCCAAGAGTGTGTGTATATATATATATACACTAGCATTATTGCCCGGCGTTGCCCAGGTAGATATATAGACATAAAATTTTTCATGCATTCCACCAAAAAAATACTGGGCTACACCGCCCGCTCTTCATGTTCATCTGGCCAGACAAAATGCGCTTAGCGCGTTTCTACTGAAATGATATACAAACAATAAGGAAGAAAGAAACTTAGACTTTTGACTTGAGAAAAGAAATTTTTGAGGCTGTGGACCTTCTTCTGATTATACATCTGATTTTATTGAGAATTAATAACACAGTGTTGCGTGATTCGCACGTTTGTATTGAATAAGATTACTGTTTAATTATATTTGTTAGAAACTGTTTAATTAGAATTAATTAGATTTGTTTGATCCAGTGTTTAATTAGAAATAAGTTTTACAATTTACATTTGCCTTTATTTTTTTATTTCCCTTAAAAACGCATTTTTTTCCATATCACCGAAGAGACGCGCATTTTTCCACATCACCCAAGAGGTAAAGTGCAAGATGCGTTATTCCCTTTATTTAATCAAATTAAAGCGGGATTCCGCATGAACTCTAGGCTCAAATCTTCTTTCTTTCTTATTGTTTGTATATCCTCTCAGTAGAAACGCGCTAAGTGCATTCTGTCTGGCCAGATGAACATGAAGAGCGGGGGTGCAGCTCAGTATTTTTTTGATGGAATGCATGAAAAATTTTATATCTATATATCTACTCGGGCAATCATTCTTTAAAAATAATTTCATTAATTTTCTTATGCCTTAATATAACTAATGGACTAATAGTTTGGAATGAAAGTTATGTGTCGTTATGTTTCTCTGTTTAAAGAGCTTTTCCTCCCACTGCTTAAAAACCCCCAAAACTGTAAAAGATTTATCTTATATGATTTCACGGAATAAGTAATTCAAATACACATCGTATGTTAACTCTGTATCGCGAAGGGGGAAAAAACCTTTAGAACTCTTAAACTTCTTCCTATTTTATGATCCTCAAACAATGAATATATTTAGATCAACAGAAAGCTTCCAAAAACTAACCATGGGACAAAAATTAATATTTCTTTTTTTTCCAAATTTTATTAAGTTCTATTAGTTTGAACGTCATTGTCTAAATTTGTCTAAAGCAGCGGTTCTCAACCTTTTCTAAAGACCCACGGCTCCACTAAACGTAAGAAAAATAAAATAAACACCTCGCCCTCCCCCCCCCGGTCACCCCCAGACCAACTCTCAAACCACCCCCAGATCACCCCTCAGAACAAGCCTCTTTTCCCCCGCGTATCGAATTTGACTGGTTGCGGTGAAGGGGCTGTATCCTCATTTAAGAGGTGCGCATAGGAGCACAAAAATAATTAAAAAATTAGTTTTAAAAACTAATTGAGCCTCAAATTTCGTTTTTGCTGCGTTAAGTTTCTCGGGTCCTAAACATTAACTGTGCCGAGTTTGGTCCCGGTGGGTGAAACAGTCTATGATTCTATAGCGGAGAAACAAACAGATGATCTCTCTTATATAATATATATATATATATATATATATATATATATATATATATATATATATATATATATATATATATATATATATATATATATATATATATATATATGTATATATATATATATATATATATATATATATATATATATATATATATATATATATATATATATATATATGTATGTATATATATATATATATATATATATATATATATATATATATATATATATATATATATATATATATATATATATATATATATATGTATGTATATATGTATGTATATATATATATATGTATGTATATATATAATATATATATATATATATATATATATATATATATATATATATACATACATACATATATATATATATATATATATATATATATATACATACATACATATATATATATATATATTATATATATATATATTTATATATATATATATATATATATATATATATATATATATATATATATATATATATATATATATATCTACATACATATGCATATATATCTTACAAAGGGGCTATGAAATTTCCTGTTCTAAAGAGGGAATAGGAAAAATAGGTCCCGTAAGCTAAAAGGTTAATATTCCTTAATTGTTCAAAGAAACTTGTGGGGTGTAAACTCAAATATTACTGTGACTGTTGAGGATAAAATAAAATTAATAAAAAAACTGAATTCCAATTAGAAGAAATAATCTGAAAGATATTCATAGGTAAATACTAATTATAAACTGGCATTGCAGAATTTATTTTACAATGTGTAGTCGACAATTTTGTTTGTGTCAACAACTATTGATCTGACTGCTATTAAATTACAGAATAAAAGTTTATAAATTTATAAAATACTATGAAAAAGAGTATGACAGTCTACTTAAGTACTACTGAAATGTTTTTCCTCTGCGTTCGAATCGGTTTTAGAAACATAACGACGTACTTCAATTAAGGAGGCCCAATTACTTGAAGTCCGACTCAAGTTCAAAATGAAAACTGCTATCTGATGATCAGTTTATAGCAAACTATTAATGTCAGTGCTCTTGCTAAAACGGTTCTACGGTGGGGAATCTAGCGGGTGACGTATTGTTACTCTCTAACAAATACTGCAGTTTTTTGAAAGGACTCCAATTGAATAAAATTTATTTGTATTTATGTTTTACCGGGATCGATTAAAAAGGAGTTTAGATCATGAGTGCATTACATCCATTCAAGATATGATTATCATAGAATATTACTCTTCTATATGGCTGTATGACATATCTAAAAGGAGTAAAATGCTAGGAAATGTGGAAAAATAGACATTTATGGACATTCATGACTTCTTTGAAATTATGAACTGTAGGTACAGGATGGGATATTCGGCATGAGATTAGGGTGAGACTAGCGGTTCCGAGTTTATTTAAATCACGGAACCCTCTTTTCACCTGAAAAATAATAGGAAACATAACAGTTTTAACAGATTATAAATAAGACATAAACATTTTTAAAAAAAATTATTCATCGAAAATAACGAAATATTAAAAGGAGAAAAATAAATATTTTTAATTAAAGTTGGTAATTATCATGAAGGATTTAATTTTAGAGCCACGAATATATTTGCTTCACAAAATTTATAGGAAAAATTACACAGTTTGAGCTCTCAAAAATCTGATATTCGAAGTGCTTCCAAAACTGAATTTTTTTTATACACAAAATTCCAAACATGACATCGTTTGATTATTTATTTCGGGTTCTGATAATATAACTTTTTCATCATCCAACGGCAACACTAGACCTGGAAGGTATTACTAACTGAATGTTTTGCTAATTATTTCCTTGGTGAAATAAAGCAATAGTTGAAGATATCCGAAAGACTCGCAGATATCCTTATGGATAGCAGAAAATGTTTGCATTTATCTAATTCGAGCTATGAGTTAAACTTCAATGTGTATGAAGTCCTCGTAAAGAGTATGGCAATACCAAACAATCCCTGATTGTCCACGTGGGCGTTAGACTTTTTGATAACGTAGCTCATTGAAGAAGAGGGTACACAAATTTGGTTTCATGCACGAAATTTTCATAAGAAAACTGCACGAATAACCTTCAGAATGTGTGTGAAAAATTCATATGAAACATAAACTGATCTTTTTTTAGACTTTGCTAATATCCCCTAGATATCTCCTCACGTATATGCTAATATATCAAAATATAAAATTATTCTTTTACCAGACATTCTCCGCGAGATATAGTCAACCTATATTAAATTTGTGTTTTACTTCACATTATCATGGTCACTCGCTTCAAATATATGGGGAAAGCATAAAAATTTAAACTTCTCTCTATATCTCATCATAAGCCTACTGATAGTGAAATTATCAAAATGTTGGAGTTTATGGGAATATCTATAGGAAATCTTTATAGGGAACGTGGAAAACGTATGGATATGACAGTACGGGCGCTTCCTACCACAGCGTATTTAAATAATCTCTTCTCCACCTCTCAGTTTAGATATTATGTCATTACTTCGGAGTGTAAATTGATTATTAGTTTTTAGAAACCGTTAGGAAAAGCTATCTAAAATTCTTTCCCCAAATTTTCACTCTCTAAAAGTATATTTCAGCAAAATAAAAACACAGAGACATTCAATAATCACGGAGAAGCAATGACATCTAGGATGACCTGGTAGGAGATCCAAAAATTAAGATGTTATTCTTTATTAGAGACTCAGAGTAACTAAAAATGTACAGCTAATTTATATAAAAACTAGCTGAATAGCTGTGCTTCGCTACGGAGTACATTCTAATTAAATAAAATGGTCAGTGTATGCAATTAATGCCCAAATATATATATATATATATATATATATATATATATATATATATATATATATATATATATATATACATATATATATATATTTATTTATAAAACAATCGTAATGGATATTTTTATAGACAAAATAATATAGAAGAAATTATTCAAATTAAATCTAATAGAACGTACTAAAGAATATAGTACAGTTAATATAGTACAATTTCAAGAAAATTTCTTTTACTGTATTTTAATATTTTTTTGGATAATGTCCAATCGTTTGCCGCATTAGAAAGAAAATCGAATTTTTTTTTTGTTTATTTCGTTGTTATGCACGGGACGCAAAATTAGGTTAAATTATCACAAATTGCAAAGAAACCACGAGATCAAAATTTAATAAATTAAATTCTAAAAATTAATCTTTAAATATCTACCAAAAATCAGAAAATTGAGGTAAAGATTCGAAAAAGATTTCAAAGGAGTTTTTATGATCTTTCTCGTGATAGAAATTTTGTAACCCTCGGAGTATAATTTCAAATGCAAACATTAAAGAATGTTACAAAAACAGAGTAAAAATTTAATTTAAAAAAATCTAAGAAGAATTTTTCAAAAATATTTCTTAGTTCACCCCTAAATTATAAGAAGAATCGCCGTGCAAAATTTCAGCCCTTTAGGTCCAGTGGTTTGGTCTATACGTTATTTGTCAGTCAGTCAGTTACGGAACTGTTTTATATATATATAGATTGTTAATGAAACCCTACAGCTTCCGTTCTTATTATTTAACTTTCCTATTAATCCAAGCTTTTAACGGCCACATTACTGAAAGTATTGGACGTTTTTTCCCCCACATTTTCTCAATGAGCACAAATACTTAAAAAAAGAAATAAATAAAATTAATCTGAGATTGGGGGTTTTGCTCATCTGAAAGTTTTACAATACCAGAAAAAAATCTGTTGGTCTTGAAAGCTCTAAACACTGAAAAATCAGATTGAGTTGAAATATTCTTTAAGAGCATCGATATTTAAATCAATATCAATTAATGTAATTTAGTTAAGTATGTTCTTTTGCAACAAAGTTGCTTGACTGACGCTAAGACAGGTCAAAACATACTTTTTAAGTTCCCCATATTACATTAATTTGTTTCATTTATTGCATTTAAGGGTATCCAGGACACAAAATTTTTAAACTTTTCGAAAACAAAAATTGCATTAAAAAATGTTGTGTTCTTTTACACTTAACATGACGTTTAAATCATGTTTCTATCTTAATTAGAACAGGAGATATTAATTTTTTTGGCAACATTCTAATAGTAGCCAATCTGTGTTTAAACCTGTAAATGCGTTTTTCTTCATCATGGGTTTTTTCACCATTTCTTATCTTTAAATTATCATACGTTAAGAACCGTTAAGATAAATGGTTCAAACTTGGAACATGGCTTTTTTAATTATTTTACTTTAATTTTTAATTCAGCTTAATTTGAAAAAATATTAACTTTTGAAAATATGATTTTTTAAGAATAAGTTACATTATTTTTTTTTAGATTTTTACTCTAAATATTTTTAATTTAAAAAAAAAATAATATTTAAAAGATTTTGAAATTCGACAAATAATATTTTGAGGTATAACAATTTTAAATTACCCCACATATTTAAAATTTTTTAAATTTTAAATTTTTTAAAAACTTTATGAGAAGGTTTATGATGTGATTTTGTTTAAAAATTATATGGTTAGCCATCACAAAAAATTTAAAATTTTAACTCAATAAATAAAATTTTTTTTAAATGTGTCACGGACCCCCTTAAATATTCTGAAGGCTAAACAAGTTAGTCTTCAGAAAATTCTAGAGAGAACCTTATAAGAATAAGTAAGAGATTTATTTTCTAAAAAAGTTATCTTTAGAACAGAAAGGGTTCTACTTGCGATTCTTCAAAGAATTTAAAGTACATTCATTCCTAATGCCATATTACAGAGGGCTAATATTAAGTAAATATTTCATAATGTTTTTATATTTTATAATAAAAGAAACAAAATGGAGACAAGATGCGTCTTACATATGGAGATAAAATTAAAATGACCATTAGCATTTATTATACGTTCATGAAACTTTTAAAATTTGATATAAAATAACCATCAAAATGCGAAGCAATCAAGTGTGTGTCGTAATTAAACTCGGGAAATTAAAGTTTTAAAATAAACTATTGATGAATGGTAAAAGCACCAGTTCCAAATCAGTTCAGAAAGTAATTTGTCAAAACGCTTAAATCTTTCAAAATAAATATTTCAGGAAACGATATTCGAATGCTTCGAAACTTTTCAAAATGGATTCATTTTTGAGAAGCAAGAAAGGATTTATTTTTCAGAATCAAGTTCTAAGAAATACTTGCCATTCTGAAAAATTAACACACATTTCCGGAGAAAAATTCAAAATAAAAGGGTATAAATGCGGGCAAATTTTTATATTTCAAAGAATATAATAATTCCGAGTCCATTCTGAATGTTCATTTTGAGATATGCGAGTTGAAAATACTGCTTTTATAATGAATGCGCTAAAATGTTTTACAAATTTAATGAAACGGAGTGAATATTTTAATGTTGTGTCGTAATAGTTAAGTTTCTCCATGCAATATTTAATAAAATATAGAATTCTTAGATTTAACTTCAAATTTTTACAGATAGAAAGTTTCTTTTTCAAAGAGTGTGTCTTCTAGATACTTGATCAATAACAATTATTCAAAGTGCTTATTTTACATATAAATGCAAATATCTATACATGTCTCTATACTTTTCTGCAAAATTATTGTCTTGGATAAATGACCAATAAGTATAATATAAAGTGTTTACTTACATATAAATACAAATATCTGTGCATGTCTGTACACACACACACATACACATGTATATATATATATATACATATATATATATATATATATATAATATATGTATATATATATATATATATATATATATATATATATATATATACATATATATATATATATATATATATATATATATATATATATATATATATATATATATATATATATAGAAACCAGAACTGAACTCTTAACTATGAACTTTAAACTTCATAAAATGTTATTTGTAAACGCATATAATGTCTGGCGCAAGAGGGCGCCGATAGCACGAACATTATCACGACCCCTCTACTCTGTTTGGGGAGAACATTAAGACTCCCGCTTTGGATTCCGTCGTGGACGGACTACGTTTTTTTTCAATTCTTTCTTAATAAATCTTAATTGTTTTTGTTATTTACGATGGTTTCTAGTTAGTTTATGTTGTGGATGTTTTACTCCAACCCCGCGCCCTACAAGTATGGTGTCAGAAGTGGGATTCGAACCCACTGTCGTCGATGCCTTTACGAAATTTGTATGGTTATACCCAGTAAAATCGACATCGTCACGCGACGCAATAGAAAAGTTAAAGCTACAACAAACTACCTTTGGAAATCCTTCACGAATTATCAGTGACAGAGGAAGCGCATTTACTTCGAATGATTTTGAGACCTATTGCGTAGAAGAAGAAATAGAGAATATTAAAATTACAGCAGGAATTCCCCGTAGTGACGGTCAGGTTGAAAGGATGCATGAAACTTTAATTCCTATACTCTCGAAACTTTCAATTTCCGATCCAACGAAATGGTACAAATACGTGTCTATGGTTCAACGGATAATGAACAGTACCGCTTCTCGAAGTACTAAATTCACACCATTCGAACTGTTGACAGGCGTGAAACTAAAAGGCATAACAGACATACGAGTGAAAGAAGTCTTAGAAGAAGAGTACCTTAACGCGATAATGAAAGAGAGAGAAAAAATGAAGGAAGAAGAAAGAAAGAATGTTCTTAAGATTCAAGACGAAAATCAGAAATCCTTTAAGAAAAGGAAAAAAATCATGCAAGTATAAGACAAGAAAATCATGTGCAATCAAGCCTACGGGGTACGGAACAGGAATGAAATTAAGACCGAAATCCCTAGGTCCCTACAAAGTGACCGATGTCAAGCCCTACGACCGGTACGGTGTCATCAAATTCGAACAACATGAACGTCCCAACATCACGTCTTCTGCTGCCGACTACACGAAGCCAGGGCATTCCTACTATCCTGATTTAGACGACTGGCATGACATCTCAAGAACCCGATTCAGACGACTGACAAGGTATCCCGCCATCCGATGTCCGCACAGAGTATCCCCTGCATGGAACTGTGTACTCGATGTCAGCACGAGAGCATCCCCTGCATGGTCCCGTGTACCCGATGTCACCACAAGAGCACCCCCTGCATGGTCCCGTGTACTCGATGTCAGCACTAGCGCATCCCCTGCATGGTCCCGTGTATTGTAAGTGTGTTCCATTTAATTTCTTTTTCAGAGACTGTCAGTGCCTATTGCTTAATGTCATTCGAGGCCGCATGACAGCTAGGATGGCCGATCTATAGAAAGCAGAACTGAAATCTTAACTATGAACTTTAAACTTCATAAAATGTTATTTGTAAACGCATATAATGTCTGGCGCAAGAGGGCGCCGCTAGCACGAACATTATCACGACCCCTCTACTCTGTTTGGGGAGAACATTAAGACTCCCGTTTTGGATTCCGTCGTGGACGGACTACGTTTTTTTTTCAATTCTTTCTTAATATATCTTAATTGTTTTTGCTATTTACGATGGTTTCTAGTTAGTTTATGTTGTGGATGTTTTACTCAACCCCGCGCCCTACCTACACACACACACACACACACACACACACACACACACACACACACACACACAAACACACACACACACACACACACACACATATATATATATATATATATATATATATATATATATATATATATATATATACTAGCTGAAAACCCGTGCATCGCTACAGAGTACATTCGAATTAAATACAACGGTCAATGTATGCAATTAATGACAAAAAAATATATTTATAAAAAAATCGTAACGGATATTTTTATAGACAAAATAATGTGTACTTGGAATTGCTCAGTGTCATCTCTAGACTTTGGCAACGATTCCATGATGATGGAAATGTCAGTAGACATTACAGTACAGGTCGCCCCCGAGTTACAACGCCGAATGAAGACCGGTATTTAGCAGTAACTGCCAAAAGAAGAAGACGGAGCACAGCATCCGACTTGTCTCGTCAGCTACCTGCAGCCACGGATACCACAGTTTCAAGACAAACCGTGTACAGACGTTTGGGAAACATTGGTCTATATGCTCGGAGGGCTGTCAGATGTGTTCCGCTCACGCCGACTTACTGTCGGCAGCCATTAGCCTGGAGTAGAGAGCATGCAATGTGGACATCGTCACAGTGGACTTGTGTGATGTTTTCCGATGAGTCCAGGTTTAGCTTGCAGTTTGATTCACGTCGGACTTTCATATGGAGAACGCCAGGTACCCGTTACCACCAAGGCAACATCATTGAACGACACCGTTACGGTGGTGCAGGATTGCTCGTTTGGGGTGGAATTATACTGGGCTCTAGAACAGATCTGCATGTTCAAATCGAAACCATGAACTGCCACATTTATCGGAACATCATTCTGGAACATGTACGTTTGTTTAGGGATGTCGTGGGTGCAGAATTTGTGTTTATGGATGACAACGCCCGTCCTCACCGAGCAAACATCGTAAACGAATGCCATCTATCTGAGGATATCACCCGTATGGAATAGCAAACAGTCTCACCTGATTTGAATCCGATAGAGCATGTGTGGGACATGCATGGCCAACGAGTTGCAGCCCGTCAAACACCTCCTACATGTGTACTGGAACTTGGGAGATCATTGCTTGCAGAGTGGAGTAATCTTTCCCAAGATCAGCTCAATAATTTGATACTCAGCATGCCTAGGTGTTGTCCGGACTGTATTTCATCGCATGGGAGACATACCATTAATTAGGGTATTAACCATCATACCAACCATGTAATATTAAGTTTTTGTAAAGGAGACTTTTTTACAATTGCTCCAGGGAGCAAAAATCCTAGTTTTTATGAATGGTATCATACATACACAGTCTTTTTTGTTTTTTATTTTTTGTTTAATAAATGGGCTTTATGAATAAGTCACGTTTGTTTTGTTTCTGAACCTTTATTTGCTGGAGCTGGTATTATCCTTAATTTATGGAATTGAGTGTATTCGTTGTTATGCACGTGACGCAAAATTAATTTGAAGTATCTGAAAAAGAAACGAAGCCACGTGATCAGCATTTAGTAAATTAAATTCTAAAAATTAATCTTTAAAAATTCACCAAAAATCAGAAATGGAAGTAAAGATTCGAAAAAGGTTTTATATTAAAGGAATTTTTATGATCTTTCTCGTGATATAAATTTTATAAACCTCAGATTATTATTTTAAATGCAAAATTAAAAAAGTTACAAAACAGCTTAAAAATTTTATTCTGAAAAATCTAATTTTTCAAAAAATTTAATTTTTCAAAAGTCTTTCTTAGTGTACCTCTACACTATAAAAAGAATCGCTATGAAAAATTTCAGCCCTTTAGGTACAGCGTCTGTGCGTTATCTGTCAGTCAGTTCTGGAACTGTTTTATATATCATATATATATTGGAGATAATGCCTGCAATGAATGACAAAATATAAAGCTGTCAGCAATGAAGTTATTAAAAACAAACATACATACAGTAAGAAGTTCGGTAACACAATTTTTGCTATATATAACGATAAATATATAAAAAAATTAAAACTATATATACAGAAGGTTGTTTGCACTTTATGGAAATGATTTTGCAATATATTTTTGTCGATTGCATTTTAAGATAAAAATTTGGCAACTTCAGAATAATCGTATGCCAGTGTTTTGTTTTGATTGGAATGTAAAATAAAAGATTTATTTAGAAAATTGCTTCTAAAATTGACAAATATCTCGATGGTTACGTAATTGCGCTTTACGAGGAGAAATATTCGTCTGAACAAATTATGAAGCGATGTAAAAATTGCGGTTTTGGCATTTACAAGAAAGATATTTATAATATATGGAAAAAACGAATGGAAAAAAGGTCTAACTAAAAGTAAAAATGAAAACATGACCGCGAAACCTCATCCTAAGACTGTTCGCACACAGGTAAATGTCAAGAAAGGGAAGTTTCTGATCCTAAAATAATAATAATAATAATAATAATAATAATAATAATAATAATAAATCCGACGCCTCAAAGATCCATTGCACCGAAATTAGGAATGTGTTCTGTAAGTAAAATCATTCATAAGGATTTGAAGTTAAAACAGATGTTTAAAACTAAAGTTTGTCTGCTTTTGCCAAAGTATATTGATGAAAGAAAAACAAATTGTAGAAAATTATATGTAAAACACTTAGCTTCTGAAAAATGAAAATTTATGGTAAAACTCTATTAGGCATGGGTATATTTAAGTGACTGTAATAAAAAAAGATCATTTTATATTGCTCAACTGACGGGAATGACCGTACGAAATGGCCTCGTAAGTGTACAGAAAAGTTCCCAATGGGATTCATGATAGTTGCAGGATTTTGTTAGAACGGCAAATTAAAAATAAAAAAAGTCTCAAGAAAAGCCAAAATTAATTCCCTCTATTATCAGTAGAATATTTTAGAACCAATTTTTGAAGAAAAAATTCCAGTATTATTTGGAAAGGACATTGATAAAGTTCAGCTTCATATGCGCAAAGCCTCTAGTCACACCCTTAAATCAACTGCCGCTTATTTAGCAAAGAAATAATCAGAAACAGGAATAAAGTGTATCTCATTTAATGAAATACCTGTAAAACCACCTGACGCTTCTCCAAGAGACTTTTGTGGTTTCAGTTTATTAAAGCGAGACTTATGAAAACGGCATCCAAGAACACTGAACGGACTTTGGAAAACGGTCCAAGACGAATGGTGTAAATTTGACATGACAATACTAAGAAAAAGTTAACTTTCGTGGAAAATTCGAGCTAGAGCTATTGTCAAGAACCATGGCTATCAGATAGAAGCAAATCGCAGCAAAAATTCGGCATTTATTCATAAAACGTAACTATCAAAATCGTTTCCACAAAGTGCGAACGACCTTCTGTATTATGTAGAAAACAAAATTTCGAATCTTTTTGCTGCTATACATAAATTTTAAATTTAAATAACTTAATCTTTTATTGTAATTATGAACGTATACCTCTCCTTCCTTTCTTCTGTGAATTTTGTTAAGGTCAGAGACTTGGCTGGCTGCAATGTTAAGTCCATTCAAAAAACTCAATTCTAATCTACCTTCTACATTTTTTTCATCAATTTCATGTTATTTAAAAATGTTAAGAAATCTAATGTTACCATAAAACTCATTTCTTGGGAGATTTAACATAAAGTTCTCTCCCAAAATGTACTACAGAAGGTCGTTCGCACTTTATGGGAACAATTTTGAAAGTTAAGTTTCATGTATAAATGTCGTATTTTTTGCGGCGATTTGCTTCTGTCTGATAGCCATGGTTCTTGATAATAGCTATATCTAGAATTTTCCATGAAAGTAAACTTTTTCTTAGTACTGTCATGTCAGTTTTACCCCATTCCTCTTGGACCGTTTTCCAAAGTCCGTTCAGTGTTCTTGGATGCCGTTTTCGTAAGGCTCGTTTTAATAAACCGAAAGCGCAAAAGTCCATTAGAGAACCGTTAGGTGATTTTACAGGTATTTCATTAAATGGGATACAATTTATTCCTGGTTCTGATTTTTTCTTTGCTAAATAAGCGGCAGTTGATTTAGACGTGTGACTAGAGGCTTTGATCATATGAGGCGCAACATTATGAATGTCCTTTCCATATAAGGCTGGAATTTCTTCTTCAAAAAGTAGTTCTAAAATATTCTGCTGACAGTAAAGTGAATTAATTTTGGCTTTACTTGAGACTTTTTTGATTTTTAATTTGCCGTTGTAACAAAATTCTGAAACTATCACGAATCCATTTGGGAACTTTTCTGTACACTGACGAAGCCATTTCGTACGGTCATTCCCATCAGTTGAGCAATATAAAATTGATCTTTTTTTATTACAGTCACTTAAATATACCCATGCCTAATTGAGTTTTACCATAAATTTCCATTTTTCAGAAGCTAAATGTTTTACATATAATTTTCTACAATTTGTTTTTCTTTCAGCAATATACTTTGGCAAAAGCAGATTAACTTTAGTTTTCTACTTCAAATTTTTATGAATGATTTTGCTTAGAGTGCCAAAAGACATGTCTAGTTTCGATGCAGTGGTCTTTGAGGCGGCTTTTTTTTAATTATTATTTATTTTAGGATCAGAGACTTCCCTTTCTTGATATTTACCTGCGTTTGAACAGTCTAAGGATGAGGTTTCGTGGTCATGTTTTCATTTTTACCTTCAGTTAGACTTTTTTTCCTTTCAAATTTAATATACACTCAAACCTGTTTTTGTGCGGTAGATAAGGACCACACAAAAAAATTGCATAAAAAAATCGCACAAAATTTTACGAGTAGCTATGAAAAATATTTTTCGTAACACATTTAAAAAATATTTTTTTTATGCGGTGAATAGGGACCGTATAAAATAAGTCTCACGTAGAAAATAACTTAAAACCTTACGAAATAACTAGGAATTAAATACTGAGCATTAAACAATTGATCCGGGCAATATCCACCAACCTCAATAATTTTTGCTAACACTTTATAATAATTTTTTGCGGCTGTTTCATCAGCGGATGCAGCTTCGCCCTATATCTTCAGATTCTAAAGTGCGTGTCGTTGTAAAAACCCGACAAACCAGCCATCGCTTGCAGAAAATTTCGCGCTTCCAATGTGAGACGATGAACTAGACGGCTCTAAATCCTTCAGCTGATTATAAAACCGTATAGCTTTCTCTTTAATTAATTCTCCGTCAATGGAGGATTCGTTTTTGAGTTAATTCTGGAATCCACAATATGAGTGCATTTTCCGTTTTCTCTGTCAAAATGTTTCTTCAATACGATGCTCGTTTAGCGCTTTTGTTTGTGCACAATTACTAGATTTGTTTATTTCACCTGCACGTTTTTGTATGCCTCTTATAGTGGATTCACCTAATCCAAATTCTTTAACAAGAGCTGTGTATCCTTCATCTTCTGCTATTCGTTTAAAAATTGAAGTCTTAGTTTCTAATGAAATTGCCTTTCTCTTCGCTTTGTTTTTGCCCTTATTCATTTTCAGGGATTATGTCAAAAATAAAATAAAAATCCTAAAAATTTATATCTAAACAGAAAAAATAATAAATTTTGCTTTCAATTTACGCTTTGAAAGGAATCTTATCTTAATGCTCCAGGAATATGAAAGAACTTTGAAGGACGACAATTAAATAATGCGATTATATAATTCAATACATATGTAATGTAACTGGCTTACGCAATACTGCATTTTATTTGCAAATCAGTATCATTATATGTAATGTGATTAATTATCAAAAATCGAAAAAACTAAATGGCCGATCAAACGTACTAATTTTTTTATTGATAACTTCGTCAATTATGTTCTAATTTGATTGAAATTTTCATATACCGCAAAAAAAATTCGCACAAAAAAGACAGCACAAAAACATGTTTGAGTGTATAATAAATATTTTTTTTTGAAATGTCATAACCGCGATTTTTACACCGCTTTATAATTTGTTGATACGAATATTTCTCCTCGGAAAGCACAGTTACGTAACCTTCGAGCCATCTATCAATTTTAAGGGCCATTTTCAAAATAAATCTTTTATTTTACATTCCAATCAAAACAAAACAGTAGCAGACAATTATTTTGAAGTTGCGAAATTTTTTATCTCAAAATGCAAACGACAAAAATAAAGTAGAAAATCGTTTCCTTACAGTGCAAACGACCTTCTGTATAAAAAGTTTATAGTCAAAATTAACATTTAAAACATATCAAATTTTAATTAATTTTAATTGTGATTAAATTTAGATTTACTTTATTTTCGATGAAATTATAAAATTAATTAAATGTGATACTAAAAACAATTACATGGGCTGCTAAATTTGCATAATTTTCTACTTTAATAAATAGGTAATTAAATTTTTCCTGTCAAATTCAGGCATGTAGTTCATTTATCTCGATAGTTCTTATATATTAATATATATTTAACACGCCTAAGATCCAGAAAAAATTTCTGTCTAGGTAGAAATCATTCCCTGAGTATTGAAAACGTGAAAATTTAATCTACTTAATGATTGGCGCAGGCAGGGCAAGAAAAAAAAAGACATGCAAAATATTGAAAGTACTTGGACTTCAGACAAGAGCACTTGTTTCTGTGGTTCACCTAATTCTATACATCCTTGAAAGAATCGAGGGATTATGGGAAAAAAAACAGGTTTTTGGATACCAAAGTCCCGTGTCTCCCATGGTCGTAGTTGTTTTTCCATAAACTTGGAAGCCAACACCTAAATTCATTTGACTTCCTAGCGACTTTTCAAAAGGAGTTTCAAGTACACAGTGTTGGTAGAGTCGTACATTGGAGTGCTTTTGCCCAGTTTCGTTAAGTGTACGGTTGATGCTTCTCCGTAGATTCAATTCAAAATTTATTAATTAATCTCAAGAGTTGTTCAATTTCATATAGATATATTCGCATTTTGAAAATCCTGTTGCGGAGAAAAATCAATGCTTTTACCTCCACCAGTAGTTGTCCAATAGGTGGAGGTGTACTTATAATTTAGATGCACATCCTTAAGTAAATGCTATATTTAAGCACTTAGGAAGCCCGAATAAAATCTTTACATATTAGTGATGTCCCGCACATTTTTCAAATGTGTAAGAAGTGAACTAGGTTATAAAATTATTGGAAGGAAATCTTCAAATTTATATACATACCGTAAGAGAAAAATCAATATTCACTTTACACAAAGAGTAACCTCATACAAGTTTCATCTAGAAAATACAAGTATTATCCGTTGAGGTCTTTCACGCATTAAAAATTTATTAATAGTTTACAGCAGCCCTCAACATTAATGCGATAGCTGAAAGATTTAATTTAGTTGGAATTCGAGAGCAATATTCTGATAACCATTTATAACAAGGGATGTTTCCTCGAAAAATAAAATTTCACCCAGACAGCTTAATGGATGTTGATGAAATTTTGGACACGCTATATTTCGACCCCAGGTATCGGATGTGGTTATGATTTACGTACATTATTTATCGGATGTGGTCATTAACTAAGAAAGTTCGATGAACTAATTCAGGTATTGAACATTGTGCCATCATCACTATTCTTTAAAAGCTTGGTAGAATATATTTTAACCGTTTTACATTCGCAGATAGAAAACAAAATGTTTTATGCTATAACTCAACTGTCGGTCGCGACACTGAAGGGGGATCTCTAAAAAATTTTAAGGGGTCGTGGATCGATTTCTTTAATTATTAAATTTACTACAAAATTTTTATAGTACGTTTTGGGAAAGAACTATCTGTCAAATCTCCCAAGAAATTAGTTTTATGGTAAGATTAGATGTTCTAAAAGTTTTAAGTAAAATGAAAGTGATTAAAGAAATGTGGAAGGAAAAATGTCAAATTTTTATGTCAAATTAGAATTATATATATATATATATATATATATATATATATATATATATATATATATATATATATATATTAGAGCAGTAACCCGTGGACACAACACTTATGCTACTAAAGCAAGTGTAATATTATTAAATTACCTTAAATTAATCTATAAAACAATAACTTCTGGTGTTTGTGGTATAATTGATAATAGCTTCAGTCTAATTAGAAAACTACAAACATTAGATAATTGTAAAACAATAGTGACTTATGATTTTAAAGACTTATTCAATAATATCAATATAAATGATTTAAATAGAATAATTATAAAGTTAGTACAAAATAATAATCAATATTTAAGCAACGAAATCAATCTTACTCATTTTAATAGGCTCCTAGATTTTGTAACTAAACATAATTATATAGTACATAATAATAGTATATACTTACAGACCAAAGGTGTACCACAAGGTGGAAATGCTTCAAGTATGCTAGTCAATTTATACTTACATTATTTCGAAATTAATAATATAGAGAATAGCAATTACAATATATTTAGATACATAGATGATATAATAGTAATTAATAAAAGTAATAATCATATAGACTTAAATTTTTACCCTACTAATCTGGAACTTATTAAAAATAGCCAAAATAATTTTACTGTAAACTATTTAGATATTAACATTAAATTAAATTCTCATAGCAATTTTACTTATACGACAAAAGATCAGACTATGATTTTAATATTGTTAATTTTCAAAATTACTTAACTTGTTTACATAAATCTGTTTTTAATAAAATTATTGTAAATCAGTTAGTACGTATAAATGGGCTTTGTTCTAAAGACAATAGGAATAAGCATATTTTAGACTTGATAGCTGTGCTCACACGTAATTATTACCCCGATAGTCTTTCCAAGCACATAATTGGTTGTTTTAGATTTAATGAATAGTTTGTTCTGTTGCAATTAATAAGTAAATCATAAAAATAAGTTTAATTAGAGAAAATAACTACTAAAAATAAAATAAATAAATAAAATTGATACCTTAAGTTAAAATAAAATAAAAATAAAATAATAATAAATTACTCTTAGTAATAATAATAAAACTAAATTAAATTAGGTATAATTGTCCTAAAACACAGTCTCCATAGTAGGTCAGTTACTGTGTTTCCATTTGCTCCTTGGTTGCAAGTTTTGTGACGTCAGTCATTTTGCGGTTACCTATTCTTAACTTCCACTCTGTCTAGCGCCAGGCATGGTGTTCTATGGAAAAGTAACTCTGTATTCAATTCTACAGTTTCTCATGGATTGTACGGTGTCTAAGTATGTTTATTGTTTAGATCATACTTATCGGAAACAATCCATTTGTTTTTAGACAGTATCTACACCGCTGATGAAGAGATGCTGTCAAAAACCTCTTTCATTCTTCTCTTTTCATGATTTTAGTTACTGGCTGCAAGTAGTATTAGTGCGCATACTGGTTTTTCTCTTTCAACTATGTATTATATATATATATATATATATATATATATATAGATAGATAGATAGATAGATAGATAGATAGATATATCTATCTATCTATTTATCTATCTATCTATCTATCTATCTATCTATATATATATATATCTATATATATATCTATATATATATCTATATATCTATATATATATATATCTATATATATATCTATATATATATCTATATATCTATATATCTATATATCTATATATATATATCTATATATCTATCTATCTATCTATCTATCTATCTATCTATCTATATATATATATATATATATATATATATATATATATATATATATATATATATATACTAGTTATCAATAATTAAGGAAAAATCACAAAAAGAGGGATAACACGTTCACAACTAGGCCAATCTGTTTATAATTTGAATATGTTGTTAAGTAAAAGGTGCTGAACAAATACTACACTATAAAAAATAGTGGCGCTGCAGTCGCAATACGTCATTTGCGAGGAGCATAAAGATGCATGTGTCAGAGAAAGGTGGCGATTGTCAGGGCAAGGTGGTAACAATGACCTCCCGGCATCATTTGACCGAAGAACTGTGATGGCGGGTTATTGGCAGACAAAGTCAGACAGAAGTGGCCAGATGGCTAAATGTGAGTCCGTCTGTGGTTCGTAGACTTTGGCAACAATTTCTAACCATGGATTCGGCATCCAAGAGGTTCAGCCAAGGACGGCCATACGCTACGAGTGCCGATGACCGATATTTTTAATGCGCAGGAAGGAATATAACGGCAAATCCGTCTGAATTCAGATCCTCCCTCGCTGCAAGCTCCGGAAGGTTGGTATCAACGTCAATCTTGCGTAGAAGGCTTCACGAAGGTGGTCTTTTTGGGAAACGACCAACCATTTGAGTCCCGCTCACGTCACGCCATAGGTTGGAACGTTTGCAGTGGGCACGTCAACATGTCCACTGGACGCGTGATCAATGGAGGGCTGTTCTTTTTACGGATGAGTTCAGTTTAGCCTTCAAAGCGATAGTAGGCGTATTTTGATTTGGAGAGAACCTGGAACTCGTTTTCATTCATCACAAATCCGTGACAGAAATGCATACGGATCGGGCAATGTCTGTGTTTGGGGTGGTATCTCTTCGGGTGGACACACAGACCTCGATGTCTTTCCCCATGGAAATGTGAATGCTCACACCTATAGAGATGACATCCTTGATGCTTATGAGCGCCCTTATGCCGGGGCAATGGGTGATGCTTTCCTGCTACAGGACAATAACACGAGACCGCACAGGGGTCGCATCGTGGATGCCTATCTTGATAAGAAAACAATTCAGCGTATGGAGTGGCCAGCTCGATCACCGGACCTGAATCCTATCGAGCATGTTTGGGACACTTTAGTACGACGTATAGCTGCTCTTAATCCTCCTCCTAGGACCCTAGCCACGCTTTCAACTGCTTTGCAAGAGCAATGGCTCTCACTTCCTACCGAAATCATAGACCGCATAATTGGACAGCATCACACATCGCTGTATGTGCTGTATTGCTTCTCGGGGGGGGGGGGTCATACGCCATATTAAAGGTACTTTTCCGATACCAAACTGACACATCCGATTTGTTCATTGTATACATATGCTAGTTTCTATAACATCATAATTGTCTGGTGATTTCTTTTTATGCTATTTTATACCTATCTATGCGTTGTATAATGTCTATAAATTTCATTAAATTCTACTCGTAACTGTTTCAGTAATCTCTATTTTTATGACTTTTCCATAATTTTTGATAACCAGTGTATATATATGTCAATCTATATACTGTTGAATTTTTAAATTAAAAAATGTGTTTTGAATTTTCTATAATACATTTTTTACATTTTTATCTATATTTTCATGTGTTCAAAAATATGTTACTAGCTGAATACCCGTGCTTCGATACGAAATACATTCAAATTAAATAAAATGGTCTTTGTACGCAATTAATGCCAAACAAACCAAAAAAATATATTTATAATAAATACAAAAATAAATTTTTCTAAAAATTAATCTTTAAAAATTCACCAAAAATCAGAAAAGGGAGGTAAAGATTCGAAAAAGATTTCAGTTTAAAGGAATTTGTATGCTCTTTCTCGTTATATAAATTTTGTAAACCTCAGATTATTATTTTAAATGCAAACCTAAAAGAATGATACAAAAACAGCTTAAAAATTTAATTTTAAAAAATCTAAGAAGAATTTTCCATAAAATTTTCTTAGTGCACCCCGACACTATAAGAAGAATCGCCATGCAAAATTTCAACCCTTCAGGTCCAGTGGTTTGGTCTGTACTTTATCTGTCAGTCAGTCAGTCAGTTACGGAATTGTTTCTATATATATATATATATATATATATATATATAGATGATATTGCTAAATTACATGTCAAATGTTATATTACGTTATAATAAAAACTTCATCTGCTATAGTACTTCCATGGCATGCATTTTCCTCTACCTATGTGTGTGAGACTGGATTTTCAGAACTGGCTTTTTAAAACAGCTTGTCAATATTTGCTTATTTTATTTTTTACTCTTATTACAATTTTCCTAATTATTTAAGTTTTGTTTTGCACCAAAATATTTTCATTAGGTTCGCGTATTTTTTTATATAAAGAAAGTTGGTCGCGGTCGTAAAAATTTGTGCACCACTGCTACAACTAATCTATATACATAAAACAGTTCCGTAACTAACTGACTGACTGACAGATAACGCACAGACCAAACCGCTAGACAAAAAGGGCTGACATTTTGCATGGCGATTCTTCTTATAGTGTAAGGGTGCACTAAGAAATATTTTTGAAAAATTCTCCTTAGATTTTTTTAAATTAAATTTTTATGCTGTTTTTGTAATATTCTTTAAAGTTTGCATTTAAAATAATAATTTGAGGATTATAATATTTATATCAGAAGAAAGATCATAAAAATTCCTTTAAAATGAAATCTTTTTCGAATTTTTACCTCAATTTTCAGGTTTTTGGGGAATTTTTAAAGATTATTTTTTAGAATTTAATTTAGTAAATGCTGATCATGTGATTTCTTTTCTTTTTGTGCTACTTCAAATTAATTTTGCGTCACGTGCATAACAACGAAATAAAATGACACAAAAAAATATTAAAATACAGTAAAAGATAAAATTTAACCACTAGACTAATTGAGATGGAAGTTTTGTAAGAACTTAATTCAAATTAGTATGTTTTATGGATATTCAATTAAACCTGTATATAAAACTGCAATTTTCCCCCAAAGTATGCTTCGCAATGACGATAAATAACTCTCAAAGCCAAACTTTAAAATACTCTGACGTAGATGTAATAGAAAATTGTGTCTCTCATGGTCACTTTTATGTAGCTTGCTCACGCGTAAGTTCGCGGGCAAGCCTGGTAACATTAGTTTCGCCCAATGAAGAAAGAAAATATATTGTGTATAAGGAAATCCTCAAAAAAGCAATTTCATTATTTTTCATTGTAATTATCCTAAAATGTACTCCGTAGCGAAGCACGGGTATTCAACTACTGAGTTAATATAAACAAAATTGCTTTCAGAACTAAAACACCACGTATCATTTTTATTTTGAATGGAATTTAGAAAATACATGAATGGCATATGATCAAAACTGGGAATCTCTAGTAAGCCCTTTTTTCCCGTAAAGGGTAGAGACACTATATCATATATTTTTAATAAATTCAAAATTACAAAGCAAAAATCGCACATTATTTTTTATTCATAAGCCATTTTCCAAAAGTTTTCCTTTTTAACTGATTGAAATACTATAAGGAATTATTCTTAACTTAACTTTGGAAGTAAATGGAAATTGCTAGTTTTGATTCTACACCACTGGTATGCGTTCTGACATCAGACATGCAGGCGAAATTCTATCCTGATTAAAGGATTGCACGAGTTTTAATCTTTCAAAATGCTCTTGGAAACAAGCTTTTAAAATGCAAGAATTTAAATTAAGGACGGTTTAATCTTAAAATCGATCCCTGCGACGAAAATATTGAGTGAGACGGATTGAATGAAATTACGAATGTCTTAATACGTATTTTCTGTGAATTATTTAGAGCAATATATTTTCTAAATCATATGCAACCTTTATTTTAACAGTCACTTAAAATTTCTTTTAAACGTATGTTTGACACAGACAGGAAAATTTTTTTAGAAGTTGATCAAAAATTTTAATGATTCAACATCCCCCTTGAAAAGGTGAACAGACTGGAATAAATCAATTGGTGTGTTTAAAAATGCTAAAATATGAATTGGCGCAAAAAATTAACAAAAATAAATACCTACACGAGTATAAGTATTTGTATAAATGAATTACTGTTTAAATGGGCTATTAACATTTATTGGTAGAATATCTAACGAATATTCAATGGGAAGTTTATACCTCTATATTTCATTAGTGAGAGAATTACGAACTGAAGTTCTATTGAGTCAGGAACAACTTCTTTTAAGAAGAGAGTTTAAGGAAATCAGAGTAAACACCACTCTAATAGGAATTTTAACATAGACATTTTATTGGGTTCAAAATTATTTGTTAACTTAAGTAATATGTAAAACAATGAATTATTCTGGTTCTTTATTTCTTACAAATGGATGCTAACTACTTATGTGTTTCATTTTCCATACAACTCATGGAAGACAAGACAGACGTTTAAACTACAACTTTTAGGAACTGAAAGTTTATTTTTTCAGACTTATACAGATGAGAACATTCTCATAATTCGCGGATCTATATGTATCGTTTGATAAGTCTGTTCAAAATCCGAGAGATGGCGCCACTGCCCTAAATTTGTTGGCGCTTTGACAGTATACATTAAATACAGCTCAGTTGAATTGAAAACCGATTCGAAGCGTAGTCTTCGATTGACAGCCATTACCGTCGGTTAACACTTGTTTTTAGGCCAGAAATTACTGGAAGAAATCCATTATATGGTGATGAAGGATAGAAAATTGAAAGTATGTGAAATGTCTGAGGCTGTTGGCATCATAATACGTACATAATATTTTGCGGGAATATTTGGAGCGCCACAAAGGCATTCTCATATCCAAAGTTGACGTCTTTTCAAATGTTATTTTATGTGAGTTTGTGAAGAAAAATCATTCGGTTTACAGCAACAACATTTATTAAGGTAAAACAAGGACAAACATTTAAGACTTTTTACATTCTGCTTCCTACATCATCATTGTTTGATCTTCCTCAGTCCACTGGCCAATTCTCTACACACACTTCAAAACTTCAGAGGTTCACACAGCACATTCTTTTACTGAAATTATCATCGTACGTAACAGTATTTGAACTGCCTTGTATTTAAACTTCTCTCCTTGTATTTAAATTTAAAATTTAACACATGTTTCAAATGAGTAATAATTAATGAGCTTGTACGTCTCATAACTGAAGTCAGCGAAGACGCCTCTATGACAATAATGATGTCACATTATTATACGTGGGATATTTTTATGCCTTTAAATTTTTAATTCCCCGTCATTTCGTTTTAATATAAACAGGATGTAAAGTCTATGTGTGCGCTCTTTTTTTTGTTAACTTTTTGAATATGTCATTTTATATCTTATGGTTGCTGTGTACTAACCCTATTGGATTCGCTCACCTCAATGTTAACCTATGGAGAAAAGTTGCATACTATTTATAGCTACATAAATGGTGATAATCCAAATAAAAGTGGTATTTTCAGGTAGCCTGATTTCATCTACACCTTGCAACAGGATTCATTTTATAAATTTCGTCTACCGAAGGAATTGATGAGAGTTATACCAAACTTTTTTCCTGAATAATTTAAATTTTAAAGTATTATTTTCATCTTTTTTTAAAAAACGAAAATATTCCAAGGTGTAAAATTTCTTTCTCTATTACGGAGCACAATTAAAAAAGAAAAAAAACTCTAAATCCAAGTCGGCAATCCTTGGACAAATTTTCTCCATTCGTAAACATTGAGATGAGCGAATCCAGTAGGGTTAGTAAACAGAAGCCTTAACGGGACATGTTTATGATGAATGACTTTTGATGACGGAAAGTTCAGTTTTGAATTTTACTAAACAGTAAACTTAAAGTATGAAGCACAATTTATGTGTGTTACACAATCGATGAATTTATATAAAAATAGGGGGCCGTGGCGGCCTTCTGGTACAGCGAGCTGGCTTTCGGTGCTCGGATAGAATTCCGGCGAAGCGTCACTAAAATGCCTCCTTTCGTGTCGTCCCTTCATAGACGGTAATGCTGGTCAGAATGTATGGTGCCCCCATAATAAAATGGCCAGCAACCCTGCAGTGAATTATAGGTGAATGTCTTCACAAGTGCCAAAGCATTGGTTATATATATATATATATATATATATAAATATATATATATATATATATATATATATATATATATATATATACATATATATATATATATATATATAAATATATATATATATATATATATATATATATATATATATATATATATATATATATATATATATATATATAAATATATATATATATATATATATATATATATATATATATATATACATATATATATATATATATATATATATATATATATATATATATACATATATATATATATATAATATATATATATATATATATATATATATATATATATATATATATATATACATACATGAGACGATAAAACTTTCCCTTCATTAACTTTGTCTTACCGCAACAGAATATTATATATTATTCCCCAATTTGATTTTGATCTAAATACTCTAAAGTAATCTATTAGTCTTCCCCTTAAACAAACCACATGCCTACATGTTATATAAGAAGATTGTTCTAAAAGACATGACGTGACCGCGTCCGATGGGGTGTGATGAGGTCAGGTGCCACGTTTTAACTGACTAAAAGTTCAGCCCGCCTGTACTCGAGGGTGTGAACCTAGCGTTTCGAAGGCGTGTTCTGTGTCTGATCTCCGTCCTAGCAGCATGCTGCAAGTTGCGCTGCAGGGTTTTGGTCATTATGTGTTGCTCCGGCAGTCTCCGTACTGTTCTGAATGTGGTATCCTGTTAAAATATGTCCATACGTGAAACTCTGAAATAACTGTACACCCAGCCATGAAAATGCTCCTGAAATAAAAACTGTGTAACAAGTTATGGGGAGGATTGTATCTCACGCCTGGACTTGTTTTTGGTTTGACTTCTCAGTCGCCTGGCTCCAGTTCGACCACACCCATTGCCTAAACCTCTCGACGAATACATTTCTGAAACTCTACGATTATTTCCACTCTTAAGTTCATCGACACCAAAAACATTACATCTTCTAAAGTCAGGTCTCGTCCTGTCATCCAACATCTCATTTGCTGTCATTACATACATACATATATGTGTGTGTGTGTGTATATATATACACTGCTGGCCACCCAAATTGCAACACCAAGAAAGACAAGAGATATCACAACAAAATTTATTTTGTAGATAACATGTTGACCAAGTATCAAATGATTAAATTTATAGACTTCTGTGAAGTGTGGTTCCTGCCAAAATCAGTAGCCAGAGTAGCCGCCATTGTTGGAGATCACCGCTGCCACACGCCTCGGCATTGATTCAAAGAGATTTTGGATGAGTTCTTGGGGTACAGCAGACCGAGCAGCTTCCACACGTTGCCAAAGTTGATCTGCTGTGGCAGCTGGGGATGGAATCTGGGTCAATCGTAGAGCAACCATGGACCAAATGTTTTCTATCGGCGAAAGATCGGGAGAGCAAGGCGGCCAGGGAAACAATTCAATCTGGCGATTGACGAAGAACCGTTGGACAATGCGTGCCACGTGTGGTCGCGCATTATCCTGTTGAAATATGGCTGTGGAAAAGCCCTGAATGTAAGGAAGGACAA
Organism: Dolomedes plantarius; assembly: GCA_907164885.2. NCBI lineage: Eukaryota > Metazoa > Arthropoda > Arachnida > Araneae > Dolomedidae > Dolomedes > Dolomedes plantarius. Next base: position 54,550,075 of record OU015491.1, read on the forward strand.
CTGGCTCTAACACCTCGGAGATGTAGCGCTGGCTGTTTAAAGTACCGTCAATGCGTACTAGAGGTGTGCGATAGTGATTTCCAATACCGCCCCATACCATAATACCCGGTGCAGGACCAGTGTGGCGGTGCATAACGCAGCTGTTCAGCATCCTCTCTTCACGGTGTCTCCAGACTCGGATGCGACCATCGTGGTGTTGCAGACAGAAGCGTGACTCGTCAGTAAAGACAATTTCATTCCATTCTGCCGTCCACATCCTTCTGTCATCGCGCCATTGGCGGCGGAGACATTTGTGGTTCTGCGTCAAGGGTAGACAAAGCAATGGACGTCTTGCGGACAGACCACTCTGCTGTAAACGGCGTCGAATGGTACGCGCAGAAACTGGATGATGCGTTACAGACTGCATGTGCTGTGCTATGGTTCGTGATGTGACTCAGCGATCCGTCACTGCCATGCGCACAATTTGCCTGTCATCACGTGAAGTGGTGCGCTGAGGTGGATGCGATCGAACACGCCGGTCCGTCGTACCCTCCTGCATCCAACGATCACATATCCGCATTACAGTTGTTTGGTTTCGTCCAACACGACTACTGATTTCCCTGAAAGATAATCCACTATCTCGGTAGGCCACTATCCTTCCTCTGTCGAACTCGGATACTTGATCAAAAGATGATCGCTGTTTTCGACGAGGCATAATTGATGGTTTTTTTGAAAAAACCACAAGAAAACCACAATTGCCGAACTTGAAATCGTCGAAATCTCCAAGTCTTAAATATCGCTTTGAAGGGGCGCCACAGGCGCGCGTGATGTGCGTCTGCGCTGAAATTCTAATCATTTGCATATCTCACCTCCGCTAATGCATGTTGTAAATTCCATGTTATTTGCATGTTTCCTTCAGGGTTTTGCATTTACAGTGGCCAGCAGTGTATATATATATATATATATATATATATATATATATATATAGCAGTTTGTAATTCGGATAATTTTTCCTTTAGTTGTTAATATTGACTTATATTTCTCTTATTTTTCTAATTAATATAAATGTATAATAAATTTAAATAATGTCGCGTCTTTTTAGTAAAAAAAATTATGCTACTTTATGATGTAGTAAGATGTATGCTACTTTAAGAATGTATTCTTTAAAAAAAAAATTATAGATCAGTAACTATTTAAAATCATTAATTTTAAGAAATTACACATTCTGAAGAGTGATCAGCAGCATTAAAGTTCAGATGACGTTAATCAAGAAAAACAAATTATCGCTTTTAATTCTTAGATATTTAATGCTGTTAAACCAAAGATGTTTTATTTGCGTTGAGAGAAATACAAAAGTTAGGACTCTTCATTTCTTATAATTAATAATGCATAATTTCATCAATTAATTATAACTTTATTTGAAGTAACCAATCTCTCATCATTCATTATAAAAGATATTTAATTTTTTTCTCCCATTTTTCATTCTATTAAACGCTTAAGGCACCAAAACAACATGTAAAAAACTGTTTGAGAAAATTATACAATTTCATGGATGAAAAATTAAATCTGCTTTCAAACAGCGTTCTGAATTTCCTTTTCTAAAACAGTAAGGTAAACAGATTTAGAATGTTGACTTGATTAATTTATTTGATTTATTTTTCCAAAATTGTTTGTTCATATGCAAACATTGAAGAAACTTAAATTAATAATAAAAAAATAATATTCAAACGGCTTATTAAGCTTATATTTTGATTTATACACGCGGATATTGTCAGTGATTATTTAAAAAAACAAATATTTTCGAGTATTAAATCGAATATTCAAAGTAAAGACAAATAGATTCCTTGTTTAAAAATCATTGTTTAAAAAATTTTAATTAAGATATTTGCGTAACTCCCGCCATATGTACTTTTAAGAAATTAACAGACTAGTAGATTTAAACCAACTGGTTGACTAATCTTACACACACACACACATACATACATACACACACAAACACACACACACACACACACACACACACACATATATATATATATATATATATGTGTGTGTGTATATATACACGGTGATTTTTAAACTGACACTACTCAGAGCCATCTGTAGCGCGATCTATCAGCCGTAATTCCACCAAAATTGATAGAGGGGTTAATAACGACATGGGAAAGAGTTTCCGTGAAAAAAACATAGTTCCAAAAGTCGCCAATAGGGGAAGATATGGCGCTTTTATTGTCGGTACAACCGAGAATGTGCATAAAAGGCAAGTAAAACATCAAAATACACTTTCACAACTATGTAGTCGACAGCAGCGCCAGTATTTCGGGCTGTAAAAGATAAGGGATGAATACCGAAAAAGTTGTAAGCAGACAAATGAATAACAAAGAAATTGCCCTGCAACACCACTTTATGCAGTAAATTCACTTCTCCCTTCTTCAATGTAACCACAGTCCTGGTAGACAACACATTGTATCCTGAACACTACGTTCTCAACGGCCAAGCGTAACATGTCACCAGGAATGTTCATCACAGGCTGGGATATGTTGTTCTTTAGGGCAGCCAAGTTTGAGACTCCACCAAGATACACCTTAGACTTTAAATAACCCCTCAGAAAGATGTCACATGGGTTACGTGCTGGAAGCGAGGTGGCCATGCCAGTGGAAAAAAAACGATTGAGGACCCTTTCTTCTGTAAAGCGAACGCTCAAGAGATTCCGCACCGATCTTTATAGCCCAAAATACTGGCGCTGCTGTCGCCTATGTAGTCATGAATTTGCATTTTGATGTTTTACTTGCCTTTTATGCAAATTCTCGGTTGCTACGGCAACAACAGCGCCATATCGTCCCCTATCGCGACTTTTGGAACTAATTTTTTTTTTTAACGGAAACTCTTTCCCATGTCTCCCTTAGTCCATCTATCAATTTTGGTGGAATTCCTGCTGATAGATCGCGCTACAGATGGCTCTGAGTAGTGTCAGTTTTAAAAAATCCCCCTGTATGTATGTATATATATATGTGTGTATGTGTGTGTGTTTGTTTGTTTGTTTGTTTATCTTAGTCCTTAACTTATTTTGGTTTGTAAATTACTAATTTTCCCCTTTTAAACTTTTCGTAATTTTATCCCCAGGTGAGCTCCGAGCTAAAAACTCATCTTTTTCGAAGAAATAATAAATAAATCTATCGAGATGCAATTCATTTGATGTGGTTTTGAAATGTATTCAGGGCAGTAAATGACAGGAGGGCCATAAATTTTATTTATACTATTTACCAGGCAATATTAACCATAATATACGTAAGGAAGCCTTAAGTTAAGAACAGAAAGAAACAGAATAATCTACCAAATATACGGATATACTCTCTAATTCCGGATTACCTTCGGAAGTAAATCGGATAGCTTGATGAGTCCAAGTCGGAGGGAAAAGTAACCTCGACTGCTTATGCTAATTGTGCATTGTCTCAGGAAGTAAATCGGATAGCTTAATGAGTCCAAGTCGGACGGAAAAAAAACTGGACTGCTTAGGCCTTCTAATTCCGCTTTGCCGCAGGAAGTAAATCCGATAGCTTGATGAGTCCAAGTCGGAGGGAAAAATATCCTCGACTGCTTATGCTAATTGCGCATTGTCTCAGGAAGTAAATCGGATAGCTTAATGAGTCCAAGTCGGAGGGAAAAATATCCTCGACTGCTTATGCTAATTGCGCATTGTCTCAGGAAGTAAATCGGATAGCTTAATGAGTCCAAGTCGGAGGGAAAAAGAAACTGGACTGCCTATGCCTTCTAATTCCGCTTTGCCGCAGGAAGTAAATCCCATAGCTTGATGTGTCCAAGTGGGAGGGATAAAGAACCTGGACTGCTTATGCTCTCTAATTCCGCTTTGCTTCAGGAAGTAAATCGGACAGCTTGATGAGTCGAAGTCGGAGTGAAAAAGAACCTGGACTGCTTATGCTCTCTAATTCCGCTTTGCCGCAGGAAGTAAATCCGATAGCTTGATGTCTCCAAGTCGGAGGGAAAAAGAACCTACAGGCAAATACAGCTAAATTTCGTATAAAATACGGCTGAAAACAGAAAGACAAATATAATCACTGTACTATTTTCTTTAAATTGCTATATTAAGACAAAGAAATGGAATTGTATCATTATGAAAATTAAAAGATAAAGTCAAGATTTAGATGAAGTGTAGTATAGAATTTAAAGAAAATACTTTTCTAGTAGACATACGAATAAACTACATTGCTAGTTGAAAAAAAAACTGTGAATAAATCACCCATACACAGTTCAGCCCATAGAGTGTTAATGGCAAAATCTATAAAGGAGTCTATTCAAGATGCAAATTTAAAGAATAAATCTGCCTCAAAGTTGCAATGCGAAATATTGAGACACAAAAAAATGAGTAAAACTGCGTGAGACTGACATTTTACTGCTACTTGCCATTAATACCTGATGCCCAAAACCGCCTCTGTAAGATGAAAAGAACTCGCCTAGGTATTTAATCCGAACAATAGGAAGCAACAAACTCTGGAAAACTTCTTTCGAGTTTATTGAATTAAATTTGTTTTCTTCCCTCTTCCTTCAACGAGCCATTACTCCCCTTTAAAGAATTTTAGATTATGCTTAAAGTGGGGGAAACCCACGAGAACAAAATGTATGTTAAAAATTCCACTTAGTAAGAAATTTCTTAAATCAAACTCAATAGCCGTAACAACCATTAGGCAAAATGTTCTGTCGCTCCTACGGGTCGTAAAATTTTATTTCTGCTTCAGAATTCCATGCTGAATAACAGACAATTTCACTTATCTTAATGAAGCAGTCGATTGAAGGGAAATATCGTAATGCGACCCTCCATAAAGGGAGAGGATTTCAAAACGAGAAAAAAATGGCAAATAATGCGTTTTCTATTTATGTTTATAATGGAACTTCTTCCTGGTTCAGAGGTAATTCCTTAATGACCCGGAAAAGTTTGCTGGGGGCTACATATGACACTGAATAGACACTTTTAAGCGACAGTTCATTCTCTATTTTTTTTTTCAAAATAATACTTTTAAATTCGCGAGAGGGGGACATGCGTTTAAATCAAGGATAAATACGGCTGATAAATACACTGACAAAATTTCCTGGATAGAAATTTCGTTTGCATAGCAACAGTAAAATATATGTAAGAATATATGTAGAAATATAAATATGTTAATATAAAGAAATTTAAAAAAATTATATCTATGAATAGACAAGCACATTAAAAATATTAGATCCTACACTTTTGAATTCACGATAGGGGGACGTGCGTTTAAATCAAGGATAAATACGACATAGAAATACACTGACAAAGTTTCCTAGAGGGAAATTTCGTTTACATAGCAACCGTAACATGCATATAAGAATACATATAAAAATATAAAAATATTAATCCAATTAAATTTAAAAAATTATATCTATGAGTAGTGAAACAAAAATAAAAATATTAGATCCAACACTTTTGAATTCGTGATAGGGGGACGTATGTTTAAATCAAGGATAAATACGACTGAGAAATACACTGATAAAATTTCCTAGAGGGAAATTTCGTTTACATAGTAACAGTAACATACATGTAAGAATATATGTAGAAATATAAAAATGTTAATCCAAATAAATTTAAAAAAATTATATCTATGAGTAGTCAAACACATTAAAAATATTAGATCCTACACTTTTCAATTCGTGATAGGGGGACGTGTGTTTAAATCAAGGATACATACGACTAAGAAATACTCCGACAAAATTTCCTAGAGGGAATTTCGATTGCATAGCAACCGTAATATGCATGTAAGAATATATGCAGAAATATAAAAATGTTAATCCAAATAAATTTTAAAATATTATATGAATAGTCAAACATATTAAAAATATTAGATCCTACACTCTTTAGACATATCAAAATACGTCAGTAAGAGCAGTGTTTCACTGTCTTCTATTGATTAGCGACTGCTTGTAAGAAAAAAAAATCGTAAAAATCGGGGGCCTTTTCTCAACTAACCCTGTCAGAGGGAGAAATGGGATTAATTTTCTCAATTAAACAATGGAACTATAACTGTTGAGGTAACCTACTGAGCTGAGGCTTTAACCGAGTATGTCAATAAATGCTAATACTAGCTAAAAACCCGCACTTCGCTACGGAGTACATTCATATTAAATACAATTGTCAATGTATGCAATTGATGTAAAAGAAAACAAAGAAATATATTTATAAAAAAAATCGTAAGATATATTTTTATAGACAAAATAATGTAGAAGAAAATATTCAAATTAAATGTAATAGGACATACTAAAGAATATAGTACAGTTAATGTAGTACAGTTTGAGGAACATATTGTTTACTGAATTTTAATATTTTTTTGGATAATGTCCAATCGTCTGCCGCATTAGCAAAAAAAAAAATATTATTTTTGTCTATTTCGTTGTTATGCACGTGGCGATAAATTTATTCAAAGTACCAGAAAAAGAAATCACGTGATCAGCATTTAAAAAATTAAATTTTAAAAAGAAATCTTTAAAAATTCACCAAAAATCAGAAAATGGAGGTAAAGATTCGAAAAAGATTTCATTTTAAAGGACATTTTGTGGTCTTTCTTGTGATATAAATTTTATAACCCTCAAATTATTATTTTAAATGCAAACCAAAAAAAAAGTTACTAAAACAGCTTAAAAATTTAATTTAAAAAAATCTAAGAAGAATATTTCAAAAATCTTTCTATGTGCACCCCTACACTATAAGAAGAATCGCCATGCAAAATTTCAGCCCCTTTAGGTCCAACGGTTTGGTCTGTGCGTTCTATGTCAGTCAGTCAGTCAGTCTGTCAATTACGGAACTGTTTTATATATATAGATATTGCAATGATCTGCGGATTTCAGCTGTCGCATTTGTTGTTGAATAAACATTTTGTTTACTTCATAATGCAATTTCATTTTATATTTCAATAAAAATGATTTCGCATGCTATTTTTAAAAAAATATATTATAGGTAGTACATCAATCAATTATCCAAGTAAAATTCTTTTAATATTTATCTTATTTTTTGTGTGATGCCAAATTTTAAAATTATTAAAAGTGCACCGTGACGAAAAAAAGTTTGAGAATCACTGAGTTAGAGTAACACAAATTCACATAGATCATGCAAAAATCAGTTTCTGAAAAAATATTATTGTAAATAAAATATTTTTATGTTGCCCACAAGAGTAGCACTGACGCAACCTAGATAACACCGAAACAAGAGTATTTCATTTGAGACGCAAACATTGAACTTTCAGTCACACTGGCCAGCGCGGAGGCAGATATCTGAAATTTATTTTTTTTCATTGCCATAACTCACAGATTAAAAAAATTAACAAAGGAAAATGAACAGTTTAAGTCCTGTGATATTATCTTTTAAGTGTAAGTTAATAATTGTACTTTCGTACTTATTTTCCCGTTTTGCTTCGAAACCATTAGTTAGATTTCATGAAGATTATCTTCGCATCATTTATTACACTTTTTTTATGCGTGAATGTTAGGGAGGGGGAACAATAACCATTTTCAAAATGGGTTCTGTAAATTAGAATATTATTGGTTAATATTTTCTTTTTACCTCAGATTTAAGTTGTAAGAACTTTTTAAAGAAAGAAATGAACATCATAAATTATTATTTTTAATAGAAAGTCACTTGATATCTAAAAACTTTCGAATTTGATGATATTTGGATATCATCTCAACTGGGTAGTTTGCTTTATTTTCTGAAAAGAAGAAAAAAGAAAAAAATATGTAATACTAGCTGAATACCCGTGCTTCGCTACAGAGTACATTTTAGAATAATTACAATGAAAAACTAATGAAATTGGTTTTTACAGGATTTCCTTATAAACAGTATTTTCTGTTTCTTTGTTGGGTGGAACTAATACTACCAGGCTCGTCCGCGAACTTACGCGTGAGCAAGCTAGGTAAAACTGACCGTGGGAGAAACAATTTTCTGTTAAATCCACGCCAGCGTGTTTTAAAGTTTGGCCTTGAGACTTATTTATCGTCATGGCAAAGCATACTTTGAGGGGAAATTGCAGTTTTATATATAGGTTTAATTTAATATCCACAAAACATACAAATTTGAATTAAATTCTTAAAAAATTTCCATCTCCATTAGTCTAGTGGTTAAATTTTATCATTTACTGTAATTTAATATTTGTTTTGTCAAAATATTTCGTTGTTATGCACGTGACAGAAAATTAATTTAAAGTATCACAAAAAGAAAAGAAACCACGTGATCAGCATTTAATAAATTAAATTCTAAAAATTAATCTTTAAAAATTCACCAAAAATCCGAAAATGGAGGTAAAGATTCGAAAATGATTTCATTTTAAAGAAATTTTTATGATCTTTCTCGTGATATAAATTTTATAATCCTCAGATTATTTTAAATGCAAACTTTAAAAATGTTACAAAACAACTTAAAAATTTAATTTAAAAAAAACTAAGAAGAATTTTTCAAAAATCTTTCTAAGTGGACTCCTACATTCTAAGAAGAATCGCCATGCAAAATTTTAGACCTTTAGGTCCAGCGGTTTGGTCTGTGCTTTATCTGTTAGTCAGTCAGACAGACAGTCAGTCACGGAACTGTTTTTAATGTGCGTGGTATATCTACCTACGTATTGTAGTCGTTTGCTGTACGAGGCGTAGGTATAATAAAGGTGGGGTGATTATGATTTTTCCTTCTATAATCTGCAAAGGTAACCAAAAGTTACGAACATGAGCTTGCCTGTTTCTGAAAAGAGTAAACTGAAAACTTATTATGAAATTAATGGGTTCACTGGCCTTCAGTGTGTCCGAATAAACTTAAACAGTTTAGTTTTACATACTGAAGGCCAGTGATAGAAAAATTGAGTTGGTTACAGATTTGTGAAAATGGATGCGACATACTGAATCTGCGTTCTGATATATTAAATTTTAGGGTAAAACCTAGTGATCGCGCTGATACACAGCCAATCTGAATAAATTTCCTTATTACATTATTTCAGTTGGGTAATTATATTTATTAACGTTGCTATCTATTTACAAAAAGAATAGATTCGCATTTACTCTGATAATAAAATGTAAAGTCATAAATTATTTCGAATTTATAAATAATTTTAAACTTCTCCTGATTCTGTAGCTCTATTCAACCAACCACATAAATATGCCGATGATATACGCATTTTACTTGCCGTATAAATTACTCTAGTTTCAGGAGGCATTACTGCCTTTCGTTGATGCTATGTAGTGGGCTAACTGAGACTTGAATCCAGTGATCTGCGGATATATGCCAATATATGCCAATGATCTGCGGATTTCAGATGCCGTATAAAATCATCCTATTTTGAAGAATCCTTATTTCTTTTCGTTCAAGTTACGTAGTGAGCCTATCTGAGACTTTAACCAAGGGATCTGGGACTTTTAACTGCCTTGTGAATCATTCTGCTTTGAAGATGCATTACTGCTTTTCGTTCACATTACGTAGTGAGCTGACCGAAACTTTAACCTTCTCCTTACGAGGTGGAATAAAATGTATCCCATTAATACGGGCCCAAGAATGAATATATATATATATATATGTGTGTGTGTGTATATATATACATACATACATATATATACATATATATATATTTATATATATATATATATATATATGTATATATATATATATATATATATATATATACATATATATATATATATATATATATATATATATATATATATATATATATATATATATATATATATATATATATATATATATATATATATATATATATACCCCTTAATGACCTCTCTTAGAAAGGTCAGTGTGAAATTTCTAAAGAGGTAGTCGGAAAAATAGGCCCCATAAGCTAAAGGTTAACCGAGAGACTAGGAACAAATTGAATGGATTTTAGTCAGTTGAACGCTGAATAGGTGGTGCTGTGATAATGTAGGAGGACCTTATTTGAGCTACTAGATTTTTCTGTTGCAATCTTCACATAGATGTCTTGTTAAAATTAACCTCTGAAGCAGCATTGAAAATCTTTTAATCGAAAGCTTCAAGTTCGATGACAGTAAGAGAAATCTTATTTCGTGTGATTCATTAGGGACATTCGCGTGAATCATTTTAGTGCCTTAGGGACTAATTTTTAAAATTTTCTTAGGGGAATCATTCTTTTCAAAAAATAAAATCCCTATTAAATGGAATAATCATTATTCTTTATCAACATTTTCAAATTAAGGGTATGTAACTGAAAAGTTTCATAATGTTGCAAATCACGTGCATTTTTAAATAAAACGAAAAAGTGGATACGACTTGGGAAAATAACATGCATAATTTATTCTCGATAAAGTTATATTGAAGAAAACTTTTATAAAAATTTGCACACAGAACCCTCAGGGACTATTTGTACTTTTAAAAAAATTTAATTCACTCCAACAGTGACCAAAACAGCGGATCTTTTAACATCATTCTACTGTTAGTAGCTGCAAATAACATTCATCGCAATGTTTACTTTTCAAAAATGTTAACTTTAATACAGACAGATAACTTTTGTTTCAGCGTTCAATTTCTAAAGGTTAACCTTTCATACATTACTCACATCTGAATAAAAATAAAGTATAGATTAATATTGTAGAATAAAGGAAATGTAAAAAAAAAATCTGTTATGTTACGTTGTGTCAGTACCATACTTTTATTTCACTCTAGGATTTTTCAAGTGTAAGAAACCATTCTCGACCAGGATGAGAGGAACATTATACGTGATATCCTTTTTTTGGAAAAGGACAAAATGAAGAAGAACTATTCGAGTATATTTTTTAATGTAAAAAATTCTAGATTAATTCAATTTTTAATTTTAAAAGGAAATGTACTTAATTTTTTTTTTTTTGCGACTCGAAATAAGCTGTAAAAAATAATAATTTTCTGAAACATATATATATTAAAGCTGACATTTTTGAAAAGTAAACATTGGGGGGGGGTGGTATTTGCAGCCACTGACAATAGAATAATGTAAAAAACTTTGTTGTTTGAAGCAGTGTTGAGTTAAATTTAGTAAAAAAAAAGTACAAATGTTCCTCTTAGAATATTCTGTGTGTAAAGTTTTATAAAATTTTGCTTTGATAAAACTGTAGCGATGATAGATTATACATGTTATTTTTTTTCTTTGAGTTCTTTAATTTCGTATTCACTTTTTTCCTTTTATTCAAAAAGGAACCTGATTTGCAAAATTATGGGATTATTTTCAGTTACTTAATTAATACCCTTAATTTAAAAATATTGATAAGGAATAAAGATTATTTCATTAAATAGGGGTTTAATGTTTAAAAAAAAAACTCTTTTGAAGTCCTTTTTTTCTTTCTCGGAAGCGTATTAAGGCTATAGAGTTGCCAGGATCATAACAAAATTTCGCTTCTTATTAGTCTCTTATTTAAAACTGCTGGCTTTAAAATAAGAGAGAATGGGAAACGATGCAATTAAGTTGAGTGAAGATTGCTGACTATTTTAAATTCTGAAATAGCCTCCGGGAGAGATCCATTACTGCTTTTGGGCTCGTAAAATTTTATCAATAATGAGCTCATTTACATTCGTTCTGTGTTTAATTTCATTTTATGAATATCTTAAATAAAAGGAAAAAAAATGCAAAAATCATATAAAAAGTCATATTTCTCAGAGAAAATAGGTAATAAAATGAAGGCTTGTAAGGCGGTAAGCAATAAAGGAGGTAGAAGATTTGGCTAACGTATAAATACTTAGGGTAATTTTGGAGAAACTGAATGCTAGAAAAATATATATATATTATTTTTCAATTTTAATAATTATGTAAATCGAGCAGATGTTATGTTAGTAAACTTCATGATAACACACTCGGGATAAATAGGTAATAAGAAGGAATTTATAGTGGACTAAAATGCATCCCTGGTCAAATGTTCCATCATATTCCTAACAGTGGAGAGGTAAGTTGAAGACAGTTAATATAAGAATTTAAGAATAGTCTAAAAAAGGGGAAACACTGGTCGGAGGATCCATGATACTCTGTACAGTGGGGAACTTCTTAGAGAACACTTAAGGGATACTAGAATATATAGTGGCCTCAAAGGCAACTGTAAATTCAGAAGGTCGGATGTTCCGTTTTACTCCATACAAAGGAGAGTATGGTATAGGACACTTAAGCAATATAAATAGGCGGCCTGGAGCATACAGAAGACCAGATGCCGCCTGTAGTACTTCTCAGTAATGTTAGCTGCTTGTTACCATGCAGGAGTTTAGGGCAGTGCTTCTCAACTGGAAGCCATATGGTCCCCTGGGGGCCTAAGAATTTTCCAGGGGGACACCAGGGAAAAATCGCGTAAGCTGGAGGGGGGTGGGCAACGCTTAGGGAGCAAAAAAAGGGAAGCAAATTGGAGCACAGGGTATTATACAGTCCTTACACCGCATTTACAAAGTCGCGCTAGCGGCGAGTCGAATCGCTTGGGGAGGTGCAAGACGAATGTGTAAACGGTGCACTGACCGTTCATCCCGCTTTTCTTCTCGCCAATCGTGGCACTCGCTTCGGTAGCTGGCACGAGTCAAAGAGGCGAATGGCACCGGGGGGTCAAAGGTCGAATGGGGACGGGATGTTGCGACGGGAAGTATTGTTCACAGCAAGAGGCGCGAATGTGAGAACGGTCACTCGCGTCAATCGCTTCCTCAACCGCTTCCAAACTGGGCGCTCATTAGAAGCCTACGGCAGATTGTTGCTTGAGAAGAATTTGCCAGAATCTTACTGTAATCACTGCACAGTTCACGTACAACATTTGGTTTCAAGAGCATTAGCAGCGCGTAAGTCTCTACAGTTTGTAATAAAAACAGTAAATTATGTAAATCACATGAAATGCACTTCAAAGCTGCCTGTTTCCACAGCTTTTGCGAAGACAATAACGAAGATTACACATGCCTATTATTGCATACGGAAGACCATTAGCTGTTCAAAGAGAATTCACTACCTTTCTTGTTTTGTTCCTTTGTGGAACTGCCATTTTTCAGAGGCAAGAAATGAATGAAAAGATGATCGCTGGTAAAGGTTGTAAGGTATACATAAGATTCGATTCACAAGAATCGAACTTTTGAGTGAATGAATTAAAGAAACTGCTTGAGATATGCTAATTTCGGCATACGCGCTTGGTATAAATACCAAGCAGCTTGATTAATACAGAGGTTGAAAAAGGTTTGTTAAGGTTGATAGATAAGGATAGGGAGCTACGAGGTATGCAGATCCAGTACTATCCTGCGATAGTGCTTAGGGGGCCCAAAGTTTGCGTGGCAGAACTGCTGGTTTGACTCTCTGCTGGTTTGTGAGTATTTGAAAAGTGTATTTCTATTGAATGTTAATACTATATACTCCGTACAAGTAGTACGTATGCTTATTGCTGTAAAAGCAAATTCTATATGTGCAACGAATTCATTAAACATTGTTTCATGTATAAACTGTGTTTGTATCAAATTCAAATAGAGTGTCCCTTAGTATTCTCTATAAGGTGATGTATTTTACCTGTGTGATGATTTCGAAGAACCCAGTGTGTTAAACAAAGATCTACGAGAAAGGAATTGTGACTTGCTTTTCAAGCAAAAATCATAGTTGAAGCTTACATTGTTCAAATTGCTCAAAAGCTCAAATCCTAGCTGAAATCATATCAGGTTACGCATCCAAATTTTGTATGAAACCGGGCAAGTTGCTATCAGAATTGTTAGAGATATAACGAGCCGCCAACTGCGAAACAGTTTCAAACTGATAGGTGGTATGAGGGTTTCAAAGGAAAATAGGGACATAGACTCCTTGTCTAAACGAACGGAGGCGGCAGAAAAGGGGATAAATGCTACGAGTTGTTTCATCCGTAGACAGACGGGTAACTACGCTAATGTATTTGTCGAGGAGGTCAACTCGAGTATCATCCATTACGAATCATCACAGATAACTTAAACTAGGGGAAATTTGTGCGAAGTTGGTATGAAAATGAAGATTCCAGTGATCGAACGAAGGTTGGAAGAACGTGGCAGGCTGAATTTTAATGAAGTCAAATTAAGAACAAAAAATGGGAGCATTTGGAACGAATGGCAGAGAATACCTCCCAATGGAGTTATTTCAGCTGAAGACAGAATGGATAACAGTGCAAATGTATGTCGAGAAGGTCTGTTCAAGTATGATTGTCCTTTGTAATTCCTTCCGAGCAGTCACTGAGGGTTTAAACAAGAAACAAAATTGTCGAATAACATAGAAAAGAGTGTCCATTAACCAGTAAGTGTTTGAGGGTTTAATTATCAAGCCAATCTTATAAAATAGAGATGATAAGTAGCTGTAAAAAATACTTTCGGATGGAGTCCTCAATTTCTGGAAAAAGAAATGCATAATTATGAGTTGTTTTGCTAACGTATCATAATAATATATTAAGAATATAAATATACTCAGAGAACCCAGATCCACTTGGCCATTTATGTTTTCCATAATTGTCTGGCTGTAAATATGTTATTACTGTTTAATAAGTGTAAAAAAAGAAAGAAATATATAAGAATCGTACAAAAATATGACCTGGAAATGACCCGGAAAACTATTTTTTTCAGTATTTTTTGAAAAAATAAATATCAATATTTGACTAGCGTTTTAAATTTAGATTTAAATGAAAATAACATTATGTAGTATGCGTTTTTTGTTCACTCAATATCTTAAGATTGAATAAAAATGCAGAAATTGGTTGAATTTCCAAACCTTTCAGTAAAAAAAGTACTATTTCAAGTTATAAAACAAAAATATTATAAGAGAAATGGTTAATTTCGACAAAAAAGCATGTTAAATTCATGAAATTAAATAACTTTGAATACTTTATAACTTTCAATGGACATGAAATTATTGGAACCATTAATAAATAAAATTAAAAAACAACTCTATCAATTCCATCGGGAAAAGACGTGTTTGGAGGAAGAACAAATTTGATTTCAAACCCAGACTAAGTTTTTATTTTCAGCATCTTAAAATCAAATATAACTCGACATCATACTTTAATAAACTCTTTATTGATTCAAATAATCTGATATGAGTCTGAAAATTGTTAATTATATCCTCTTATATATTTGAAACGCCGTCGCATTTATTTTGAAACTATTTTCCTAGCAATTCTAATCTCAGTTTTGTTCAAAAAGAAAAATCTAACAATTCTATTAATTCCGAATGGCCATCATGAAATATGTATTAATATATTAATTTTTAATTGAATAAAAATATGATTCTAAAGAAAACCAGGCACAGTAAAAATAATAGAAAAAGGATATTTATTCGAACAGATATCTTGGATAAAATGGATAATAGAGTCATCTTTAAAGGAATTAGAAAATTAGATTAACTACCTGAACATTTAATTCCTATAATTCAAGAAACATGCACTTTACATAAGTTCATTTCAATGATGCCGAATTTAGTTTGGAAGAATAGGGAAAGAGATGAAATCCAGATCATTATACAAATACGATTTTAAGACAGTGAACTGATTTCTCTTTAAGAGAAAAATTTCAATTCCCTCTATACATTTGTCTCTCATATTGCCAGTCGTTACTCTCTCTATATATATCACACACACGCACACGCACACGCACACACACACACATATATATATATGTGTGTGTGTATACTCCCTAGTAAGCTACGCATATATCAATAACAAACAAACAATAAACACAACTCCAGTAAACACAAAGTGATTTATAAAACAAAATATATGATTACACACTTTTCTAGATGCATAGTATGGGTTTGAAAGTGAAAGTTGTTTATATATTAGTAAAAAATATAAAATTCCCATGAAGAAGTAAATAGATTATATGGAATATTTTTTCGTTCGAAAAGTAATTGCAATTTCTTATTTTTTTTCATTCATTCTCTTTTCAAGGGTTGTGGGTTTCTGTGAGACTTTTCATAGGCATATGCAATTTAATCTTTAAATGATGAATTCCTACTGTTAAATGCAATATAACGAGGAAGGCTGGAAAAACTAAACCACGAATTTATCATGTGTAACGACTCATTCATTTTTCTAACAAATTAGTTTCGTGTTTATGCCAATGATCTTATAACCAAGGAAATAAAATTAATAAAAAATTATTATGTGCTTAAACTGAGAAAAATGCATGGATTTTTTCCGCATTAAAAATGCACGAGAAACTGGAGGAAACACTTCTAAAACCTATATCATTTATAGAAAATAAGAACTTCTAATACAGAATGTTTTCCAAGATTTGAAACATGATAGCTTATATGTAATCCTACACTGTAAAAGCATAATATTCTGTAATTCTTCTTTCTAGTGGTTTCATATAAAAACGACGGCAAAAAAAGCGTAAGATTTTTGAATGACTACACACAACACATATTTATTCATATACAGGTATATGTATAATTCACAAAAGTAATGCGTCCCGTCGTCAAGACATCCGCGCGTGAAGCCAGAAGACCAGTCGCTACGTAGCAAAACCTGTATACGCAGCCGAGGGTTAATTTCCCATGTTCGGTGATCAGTGTCATTCATGTAGGGCCCGAGGCTGCCGGATATACAGTACACAACTGCAATCCACTCAAGGCGCCCTGAGCCCAAGGTATATGTATAAATAAATAAATAAATATACATGCATATATATATATATACATACACACACACACATATATATATATATATATATATATATATATATATATATGTGTGTGTGTGTGTGTGTGTGTGTGTGTATGTTAGAAACCTGTAAAAGTTTCTACAAATGCTCGCTAACAGTGTGCGTATGCAAAACCTGTTTACGGCGTCGATGAAACGTCATCAGAAGTCTAATATAAGTAAGGTGTGCGGTTGCATTTCCCGATAAACGCAGTTGAATGGGAAAAACGACAGATCTTTCACCATTTGAAAAAGGGCTTATTGTTGGGGCCCGTTTAATAGGAGCCAGTGAAGACAGCAGAGCTCACTGGGTTCTCAAAAGTAGCCATTTCGAAGGTGTTCAAAAGTTGGAAGCAACATTCACAGTCCTTGTCCAAAAGACGTATCTATGGTTCGAACACAATCAATCAAGACCGTGGTCGGCGTCGTCTCCCACGGATTGTACAGCATAAAAGAATCTCTATTGTACTTCAACTGACAGAAATCGTCAACCAAGGTTCGTCCCAACCGATATCGGTGCGAACCATGCGCAGAGAAATGCAGAGGATGGGATTATGTAGTCGGTTACATGTGAGGAAACCTCTTATTTCTTCTCGGAATGCCATAATTCGTTTGCAGTGGTGTCTGGAAAGACGAAACTGGACAAAGAGGACTGGAAAAAGGTTGTGTGGTTAGATGAATCACGTTATACCTTGTTTTGCACTGATGGAAGACGTCGATTTTGATGAGAACACCATGAAGCCATGAACCCATCTTGCCTTGTTCGCACTGTACAAGGGTCTGGTGGGAGTATCATGGTGTGGGACATGTTCTGCTGGTACGGAAGTGGTCTCCTGGTGTTCGTTCAGGGTAAACACACAGCCGTGCAATACCTGTACATACTGGCAGATCAAGTGCATCCTGCAATGTTACATTTTTACTTCGTAGGTGGCGGATACTTCATGGACGATAATGCAACTATACATCGTGCAGAATCGTTCGAGATTGGTTCATTGAACATCAAAGAGATTTCCCTGACCACAGCAAAGCCCGAATTTTAATCTAATAGAAAATGTTTGGGACATGTTGGAAAGGTGCATCCGACAGCAATATCCTCTTTCTTCTAATTTACAGGATCTTAAGGTCTGTGTAGCCAATGCATGGTATTCTCTTGACGTAAATGCACTCCAGAAGCTTGTAGAATCAATGCCTTCACGAATACGGGCTGTTATCCGCGCAAAAGGAGGTCCAACAAAATTTAATCCTAGGTTTCTAATATATATATATATATATATATATATATATATATCACTTAAGACTGAAAAGCGTGACTTTTAAACATTCCTAACAGGTGATTTAGAGAAAAGTTATATTTTATTACGTGAAAAAAATTATTAACTTTATTGAAATTGCTCATCGTAACTTTGCTAATAACAAGCCTTTTAGTCTCACTTAAAGTTAAGGTTCCGCAAAAAAAAAGTAACCGAAAATCGCTATGGTTGACTCTCCTTTGTGATATTTACGCATATAACTGAAGCTCCTTGTTATGCGCATCGGTAAGGGTAATAAAATTTGCTATATAAAGTTGTAATAAAACTTAATTTATGAATCCAGTCAGAAATGTTTTATATTACATCTTTATGAACACACGATAAAAATGAGTATCAGTGTATAAAGTTTGCTGGAAATCTTTAATACAGAATTGCAAATATTATTCGAAGGATTATAAAAAAACTGCTTTTCCTTCGTGAAAGGAAATATTCTTTTATTTTGGATTTTAAAGTTCAAATTCGACTTTTTATGTATCTTTCTCGATCGTTGAACTTTGTTTCCTGAAACTAAATTAAATTTTTATACTTGTGTGAAAGAGGAATGAATTCAATTTCAGACTGTGTCTATATAATCAAAAAGCTATACTCACATAACTAGTGCTTTATCAGCAGCAAAATACTTCACCATGACGGATTTTAAAAGTAATCCTTTATTGCCAAATATTTTATATAAATAATGTAACTACAGAAACAAAATAATAGTAACTTTACCAGTTTTTTCTTATAGGGGTTGTTATAAATTCTGGAGTTGCCCTTTGATAAAATTTTATTTTTGCCTGTCAACTGAAATCAATATTTATTCATTTATGGAACATAAAAGTTTGTCAAGATTTGCTAAGAAGTTATATTAAAAGGTTATTGCTCCGGAAGTTTTAGTTTTAGTTAGAAATTTGAAAGAAAATGGGGAATAAACAATCAGGATATTGTAAAGGTAATTCTACCACTCCTTTTTCTTTTAAAAAGAAAAGACGGCACAAAGTTAAAAAAATTTTTCGTAAAAATAATATAAAATAGCATTCGCAGAACTTATAACACCACCACAATATAAACTTATGAAGTTTATATTGTGGTGGTTATAAATTTTTAGAGTAAAAATTCTTCACCATGACGGATTTTTAAAATTAATCCTTTATTGTCAAATACTTTTATATAAATAATGTAACTACAGAAACAAAATAATGGTAACTTTTCCAGTTTATTTCTTGTAGAGGTTGTTATAAATTCTAGAAATGCCCTTTGATAAAATTTTATTTTTGTCTGTCAACTGAAATCAATATTTAATCATTTATGGAACATATAAGTTTGTCAAGATTTAGCAAAAAGTTAGATTAAAGGATTATTTCTCAGGAATTTTTGGTTTTAGTTAGAAATTTGAAAGGAAATGGGGAATAAAAAATCAAGGTATTGTAAAGATAATTCTACCACTGTTTTTCTTTTGATTACAAAAGGCGACACAGAGTTATAATTTTTCCCCGTAAAATAATATAAAACAGCATTCGCAGAACTTATAACACAACCACAATATAAACTTTTTGAGTGTCACTTAGGGCACAGTTATTGCTATCTTTTATGCCTGTCATTGTATTAGGATTCTTAGGAATATATTATTGCCTGTTGGGCAATGTGAGGATATGCCACGGCGATCCGCGATCTCCTGGAGCGTACATAACTGCCAGAAATCGGTGATTTACTTATAATGATACTATTGCATGTATTGTCGGATGTCGTGCTGTTATATTCTCAGCGAAGTGCAATCACCCTTCGGGAGAGATTAAGTGGATGTATGGGCGAAAGTTCCCCCAAAAGGAGTTATTGCTATAAGAGCAGGTTTGATAATTTCTTTTCTCCTGCAGAAATGCACGATGCCCGAGATGTTTAGAAATCTGAGTAATGCAATAAATGCTTTCAAGTAACGGAAATTTTGGGAAAAGGGAAGAATACCAGTTCTGGTTTATTTATTTTTTCGAAATCAGGAGGAACTAAACCAATGATAAAGCGCTAAGAAGTTGTAGTGTCCAGGATAACCAATTTGTTTATTGTAAAAACTGCATAAATAGTAGGTGGAGGCTAAAAAAAAAATCAAAAGTACATAAACAAATGACGAAGCGCTGGAAAGTTCTGTTGTCCAAAATAACCATCTTTTTCACTGTAGAAACTTCATTAGGTATAGGTAAAATCTTCGAAAAAATCTAAATAAAAAGTACCGAAACAAGTGACGAAGAGGGGAAAAGTTATGCTGTCCAAGATAACCAATTTGTTTATTGTAAAAATTGTATACGGAATAGGTAAAAACTAATAAAATGTATCAAGAGTTTTTAAACCAAACAATGGCGAAGCGCTGGACAGTTGTATCATCCAGGATAACCAATTTATTGTGGAAACTGCATAAGACATAGGGAACAACCATAAAAAATTTCAATTTTTAAGTTTGGCTTTATCCCATAACCGTTTGAAACGTAACTTTCCAACATATACTTTCAAGTTGAAAAGCGTCTGTGACTGATTATTCCAACAATGATGATGTGCTGGAAAATTGTATTGTCCAAACTAACCAATTTTTTTTTCATAGTAGAAAAACATAGCTAATCATAGTCTATAATTTGGGGATGTAAGGTATCTCAGATAGTATAATTTTGGTGCTCATGAGTACGAAAATTAAGCAAGAAAGAGTTCGTCACAAGCATTTTTTTCAATCTGAAAGAAAAGACAGAATAAGAAGTCTGAAGCACTTATTGGATTCAAACGTACCACAGAGATTTTTAAGTCAAATGTTACAACCCGCATGCATCTAGGATAACTATTTTCCCAGGTACAACAATTTTATGCTCTACTGTGCATGTGTACCTTACCGTACACCAGTACTTTAAAACTATTTACCTTGTGATAGAGTTTTTTTACGATGTGCCATCTTTAAAAGGATGTATCTAAAATTCCTTTCGATGTATCTGTTTGAAATTTTGTACTAAACGTTCCCCTATTTTATATTCATTCAGCTAAAATGAAACACTGAAAATACTTTCCCCGCAGCAAAACTTCAAAACTACAAAAGTTGAGGATGAAAAGGTATCTCGCAAAGAATGAAGTTTCGTCTACAATGAATCTCTTGCACGGCAAAGGAGTCGGTAATAATTATAATTATAATTATAATAAGAACAATAATTGTTATAAATAATATTATTCATGTCAAAAATAATAACTTGTGCTACTAAAAAACATAATTTGACTACGTGTTCATATCTTATGGGATTCACTGATGGGAAAACCTCCTAAAAATCATGTTCCGTGCACGCCGATTCTAGACAGAAGCGATGACCCAAACTCTATAGTCGGATTTTCCTTTTTAAGTCGTTTAAAATCTATGCAAATAAAATATCCCTAAATCCTGAAGGCAAATTATTTTGAAACATCTTATATCTACAAAATTGAAAAAAAAATATTGCGCAAATAGAACTATAGGCTCAGCATATGTATCAAAAAGTAAATATGCTTTACATTTAGAATTTTACATATTTTGAGAATTTTTTTATATGTATGATTTTATTTACATGGAGGGCCCAGAGTTAAAGTGAACCGAGTCTATGAGAGCCATTTCAGAGAACCGATCTCAAAGCTTAAAGATCATAATTAATCATTGACTTTTGATTGATTTTATTGGTTCAGTAACGTAGTGCTATGGTTTATTTAAACCCTCTTATTGATATCGTCACACAAAATACAGCTATTATTAAGCCACCACGTAGACCTTTGAATAAAGGCTGGACTTGGTTCACTCTCCCTCTGAAAATTTATGCTTTCGGAGTTTGTTATCAATAATAACACTTATGTAAGAAGATAGGTTCAGATAAGTAAGGGCCATTTTTACATTTCTATTTTGCCCAGTACGCGAGTCTGAACATAAAATTATGATTTTATAAGTTCATGCATTTTCTCTTAAAACCCTTTCAGGGGTGGCGTTCGCACAGTGCAAACGCCTAAATCTAGTCATCTTTTTACTTGCATTCAATGTATTTCTGTTAAATGAATAGAAAAATAGTAGTGCTGCCATCTGTTATCAGTTAAAAGAAGTAAAAACATTTTGCAACCTTTAATTGAAAATGTTTTCAAGATTTTTTAGGTTAAAAAAAATTGGAGGGAAAACCTGCATTGTGCTTAAGGTGGAGGTTGTTGCCTCTGAAAGGTTTAAAGGCTTTCAAACACAAGAAGAAAGATCTTATGAACATCGCCTCCAACTGTCTCGTCCCGAACATACATATAGCCATGTATTAAAAAATTGTATACATACTTTTTTCTTTTGTAGTATGCTATAGAGGTTGAAAGATTTAGAAAAGTCAATGCCTTTCGAGGATCAAATGTGCAAAGGTAAGTCTCCTTTGAAGTTGAGTTACTGTCATCCTAAATGAACTGTTTTTCTCTCTCTGCACGAACTAACTGCAGCTCCTTTTCCACTTGGAGTGTCTATTTTGTTTTGTTTTTCAGAGTCCTGTTTGTCGCGGTGTGCCCCGCGGCATTGTACGAAAAGAGCCGAAATAGAAGGCATAAGATAATAGGCAGCCGAAGAGAGGGAAATAGTTGGCGATGGTATAAAAGGTATGAAGAAAATCAGGGGATGCAGAGAAACACAATGCTGAAAAGTGCAATAAAAGAAGGCTACAGCGAGGCAGGACAGAATAATTGGAGTAGAATTTATAGTAGCAATAAAATGACCCCACATAAAGGGAGATCAGCGTGGAAACAGGAGATGATTAAATAGAATATATAGATACGCCCACGACTTGAGGAATGGTTAACTGCCCTGCAAGATGCTTACTCACTTTTTCTTGTAGTATAAACTCACGGATTAGCAGCGATCCAATCATTTCACTCCTTTCCTATACTCTGTTTCTATTGGTTCCCCTCTGCTTATTACCTAAAAGTCTGCAATTGAGGGCGTGGCCCAGGAATTGCAGTTGCGACCCATTTCCTATGGTTGAGGAATGGTTAAATAAGAAGATAAGTACAAACGACGAACGTATCAGTAGAGGGGGCGGGGAAATGAAATTAAGGGAAGGAACCAATGAAGGTTGATGGAGGAGGATTGCGAACTGGAAGCAAGAAAATATATACGGAAGAAAAATAATTATTGATGATTAGACAGCTCCGATGACTAGAGAATGTTCGTTTGATATTTTAGTTGGAGAAACGATCAGTTTGGATGCGAATGTTAGTTCCCGCCGATCGGCCAGTAGTAGAAAGGAAAGGCATCCAGCGGAACTTTACGTGGTGAAGACAGAAATTTTACTTTAAAAGATGAACAACGAGTGCTCCCTGATGAATGTACGACAAAAACCGTTGTAACTACGCAATCAGTCCCTGCCGACTGATGGAGGCTAGCCCGTACCATCGCCTATGCAAAGATGATGATCAGACACACAGCCCAGCTCAGCTCCTCGTCGAATATGAGAAGTGAAGACTATTGAGGCTGAATAGATGAGACGCAAGCCACATATCCTGTCATCGTCGATCTAACTGAACCGCAGACCGAGATCCCTCAGCCCGAACCGATGCAAAGATGAGAGTGAATTCCGTTCAACCATGTCAACGAACCATAGATTCCAGAGCATACTCCAAAAGGGAGGTACGTCTTTTGTTATCCAATCTATCTGGCAAATGCTCACTTCGCTTAATTTAAAAATGATATAGTGTGCATTGTACTGTGTACTGAGGGTAGGTGATATTCGATTAATGAGATTAATGATAAATTGATTGTATGAGTTGTGTTTTCATACTTATGAAGCGTAAATAATATTAAGTAACTTACTGATTGGGTTGATTATGACATTGTATGAAAATAAATGATAATGTTTGATAATGGAATGTTTATAATCATGCAAATGATATGCTTAGTAGAAAATGATAGATAGTAAAATTGTTGCATTGTTGCAATTAGTAATTTTCATGGAGGTAGTTATGTTGAAATATAATAAGTGTCTATCTATGTTTTTTTTCCAATGCATAGGCACATGTTGTCAAACATTCACCTATACTACGCCGCAATTTTACTGCCCATTTTATTGTGAGGTCACCCTATAGGCGGACAGCATTACCCCCTATGAAGGGACGACACGAACGGAGGCATTTTTCGTGGCGCGACGCCAGGATTCGATACGAGCACCCTCAGCACCGAAAACCAGCGCGCTGTACCACTGGGCCGCATATCTATGTGTTTAATGTCAATAAATCAATTTGTTATTTAAACTCATAGTAATAGTGTGAATGCCACAACGAATTAGTCTATGTACTAACACTATACGAAAGGGGGTTGATAAACGTTATTATATTGATTATTTGCATTAATTAATTAATATGCCTTCACGGATAATTTCCCCGCCATACTGTTCACTTTTTTTGTGTGCTTAAGATCACCAGAAAACCTTTAAGTGTCCTCGGGAGGAACCTCAAAGTATAAATTGATTTGTTTGGAAAACACTTGATAATAGTATTTTTCTATCAATAGCGCCCTTTACACGTACGTTCTTTCCCTGGTGAAACCACGATCCCGCGCGATTGAGTGCACCTGTGAAAGTGTCTGAGAGTAAGGGAAGGCTGCTTTGGAGCGTACTGTAAGTTTTCCCGCGCGCAATACCGTACGCTCCAAGCACTCCAAGAGCTTACGTGTAAAGGGCATTATTAGCGCCCTTTACAAGTACGATCTTTTGCGAGTGCTTGGAGCGTGCGCGCAATCCCGTACGCTACAAGCACTCGCGGAACAACGTACGTGTAAATGGCGCTAATGGCTGTTTTCATCAGCACACTTCGTAACATAGAGGTTATATGTTTTTTTAATATAAAGGTTAGAATACAGGTACTTTTTATTGGCATTATCGTTTCGTGAATAGAAACTCTGGTGGCAAGGGAAAGACTTGATGTGGGCAACGACATCAGAGTCATCATTTTTGCTTAAAATTGCCTTAACCCTACTGTCAATTACTCTAATAACCTCATTTTTACTGAGGCGTCTATACAGTCTTCCCTAACTTATTCTCAATATTCTTAGGAAAAATTTCTTGCGAAATCTCACATTCTAACCTTTATCTGAGATAAAGCGGTTAAATAATCTGCCTTTACCTGAACCACTGCCCTTCTTTCGACATGATCTCATGGGTTTTGAGCTCTGTGCTAACCCATACAAAAAAGTCCTGTTTAGAATAGTCGAACAATTTCCAAAATGATATAAAGACTTTCTACAAAACTGATTCTGAGGTAAGTTCAGGGCAATGAACAAAATTGAATCACAAAATACACCTACTATAGCATATACTTGGTCACAACTGAGAAAATGGACTTGGTCCACTATAGCTCTGAAAGTGAATCAGTTGTTATTCAACGGTACATAAAACTATGCCAATCTGATTGTTAAAATTTATAGGACGAACTCAGTTCACTATTACATTGAAAAATATAATATTTTTATTGTGTCATGGCAGAGTTCGATCGAAATGGCCACAAAGTGGACTTGGTTCACTTTGAATCTGAACCCTACAAACAACGATGCGTTTTTGAGTGAAAACCGTTACCCAAAGTGGGTAAATAAGCAAAATAAAATTCTACTTATCGTGTCCCTTCTAAAAATACAAAACAAAAACAATTTCAGGTAGTCTCTTCTAACGAAACTACGGCGGGCTGTTAAACGTAGGATTACTTATCGTTGCTTACCACTTTTGTATGTATATATGTATGTATGTGTTGTGAATATATGTATCTATATATATGTATGTATGTATATGCATACATATACGTATATAAAATTTTGATCCATTTTGGTACTGTTTACTGCTTGTCCAAGCGATACAGACTGGGTTTGGCTCGCTACCAAAATTATAATTCTCGAGGTAGGGACGGGCGGTGTTAGCATCTGAAATTTCGCTTTCCGGAGGATCGTTATGGAGGAACATAATCCTACGTTTAAAAAAACTTACGTAGTTGCATAGTCAAAAATTATATACAGGGTGTCCATAATTAAACCTCCCTACTTCAAAGTTGCCTACAGTCGAAACTATTGTTCAGAAAGTTATGAAATTTTGTGTAGGACATATTGAAGGGATGGGAATTTGTTTGAGCAAATAAAAAAATTTGTTCAAAATTTCACCACCACAGGGCATTTTTTTATGACTTACACATTTACGACTGGTTCTTTACTTAAGATTTCACCATCTTTTTACCCATAGGTCACCCTAACACAATAACTCATACTTATTAAACTTTACAATCTTTAAAGTGATTGCAAAGTCGATCGGAAACTTGTTCGATAAGAAAATTTCGGACAAAAGAATTGAAGGAACGAAGAGGAAACAAATATACCAATTAATTTTCATCGACGTAGAGCAGAAGCTGTTATAAAACATAGAAACTTTCATGGAGATTTTTTTTTCAGCGTGTTTGTTATTGCTAATCAGAATGTCATCGTTACGATTACCAGATCGAGCTTTGTTAGTAAGATTGTTTTACCAAAACGATAATTCAGCACTAGTTACTCTACGAAAATTTCGGAGTTTGAAGGGGATAAGAAAAGATCCATTTACTGTTAAAAGTCTTCGATTAATGGTGGCCAAATTTGAAGAAAGTGGTTCTTTTAACATTCATTCTGGAAAAGGAAGGAAACCTGTCTCCGCAGAAACTGTAGTGAAGGTTGCTCTTCAGGTGGTAGAGGACAAAGCTTCCAACGAACAGGCTAGTACCAGTGTCCGTCGTGTGGCATAAGCATTGGATCTGCCCCGTTCAACTCTCCAGAAGGTCATGCGGAATATCCTCCGGTATTATCCGTACTAGCTTCAATTTGTGCAGAGGTTGCTCACACATGATTTCAAGACTCGACAGCGGTTCTCACTTCAGTTTCTTGCTCGCTTTGAGGTTGATGCAGAATGGCCTTCAAATATCCTCTGTACGGTCGAAACACACTTTTATTTGGACGGTTCAGTGAATATTCACAACTGCCGAATTTGGGAACCAGAAAATCAGCGTTTAATCTCAGATGTCTCGATGCATTCACCGAAAGTAACCTTGTGGTGTAAATTTTCTGCATTTTTTATTCTCGGCTTTTTATTTCTTCGTGGAATTTAAGTCCTAGAGGTCCAGTAACATGCTTGGTCACCAGGGAGCGATATGCATCCTTGTTACTGAATAAAACTGTTCCAGATCTGCAATCGAGTCTGCCTTTCACGCACAATTTTTATGCATGATGGAGCTCCTCCACTCATTAGCCTTCGTGTTAAGAACGTTCTCAAAAATCACTTTACAGAAGAACGTGTCATCAGCCGCTACTTTCCTAATGTGTGGTCTCACCGATTCCCAGACCTCAACTCATGTGACTTTTGGCTTTGGGGGCATGTGAAACATCTAGTCAGTCTTCATAAACCAAGAACTATACCTGATATGAAAGACAGCATTTCACGACATGTTCTCAGCATTTCCCCGGACACACTGCGGTCAACTGTAGAACATGCTATCTTACGATTTCAAATGGTAGCTGAAAATGATGGCCGCCATGTTGAACATGTCTTGTTGTAATAAATTTTTTTAAATATTGTAAATGTTGGCTGAATGTGTATTTCATCAAAAAATGCCCTATGGTGGTGAAATTTTGTACTAATTTTTTTATTTGCTCAAACAAATTCCCATCCCTTCAATATGTCCTGCACAAAATTTCACAACTTTCTGAACAATAGTTTCGACTGTAGACAACTTTAAATTTGGGAAGTTTAATTATGGACACCCTACCCTGTACATCTGTTTGTTCCGGTTCACATAGATGTAGAAAATAAGAGAGAACCACGCATTTAAATCCCACTAAATATATTTCATCAAAGAGTAACAATTTAAAATTCTACTCTCTCAGTATCTAAATATACAAAGTGAAAACGTATGTAGGTTTATAATTTTTTAATACATGCGAACTCAAGTATTTAATTAAAATTCACACCTATATAAACCATTTTTCTTTTTAGAAATACAACCCTTTGTAAACGAAGTCATAACGGATTCTAGAATTTTTTTTTTTCACATCAATATTTTTTTTATATATTTTAGTTATAAGTACTTAAACAATATATTAAAAATCCCACCTTTATTTGAAATTTTATTCGCGATTAATTCCAATATTCTATGATATTCACAACTGTACTTAGCACAAACTTAGTACCCTGTTGACTTTATGTTAATTCCCTTAATTAAGATGTACTCTCTGAAATTGAAAGACATTGGGGATACCTGAAAGGAGATACCGAGTTGAAAGTAACTAGTGAACAGCACTGATAATGGATTTTTTTTCTTCCCAGCGTGGCTGGCAGTTTGTGCAGAAGTTCTTCGCCCATCCCCACCACGAATTTTTCTGGCTTTATATTAAGGTACCACCATAAAGGTGAACCAAGACTGCTACCTGTGAGGGGACAGCCTTATCCAAGTTTTGAACATGAACCCAGAATTATGAAAGTCAAAGGACCACTTTCTTAGGGGGGAGGAGTTATTCCCCCTGGAATGAATACATTCAGACCAGTTCCATAGATGACAGAGGGCAGATGAATACGGCTTTGGTTTAGAATGGCTCAAGGGTTAGATTCCGACTTGGCCAGGTGCCACCACAATTTTGACAGAGCACCCCAAGGGGTGACATCTGGAGGGTTCGTATCTCCCCCCCCCCCCCCACGCGCTGACTTCATGGAAGGACTTTTCGTTCTATGGATTTTACATGCCTATATCCAGCCTAGATACGAAGGTATTTAATGGCGTTCGCCGGGATTCGAACCGAGCAACGCCCATGCAAGTTCCAATGCGGTCTTTTGTTAATTAATTGGAACAAAGTGTTCACTTAGCTTTGAAATATACTTCAACTGAACTGCAATATTTTTCTTCAACGATGGAAACAAAAACTGTACAAGTCCAATTGTAAAACATAGGAGACTGATAAAAGTAAACTGATTTTACAGGGGGGGGGGAGAATAAAATAAATAATCGTAAAGGATGTCAAAGTGAATTTGAAAAATCGAATTTTGGGCAATTCAGCCACAATTTAATTTATTCTCGTTTGCAGAGACAGAAAACTTCAAACAACAAGGAATTAAACCTTTTAGGAGTTGTGGAAAGTTTAAAAACCTTGTAATTTATCAGACACTAGCAATATAACCTTTTTTAGACTAAATTTGCATCATTAAATCCGAAATCAGGAAAATTCGCATATAAACTTGATTTTTTGAAATTTCATAAGCATTGTTTTGTTGGAGTGACAAAGGATTTATGAAATAAAGTTATTAAATATGGATCATTGAGCAAAATATACTTCAATTATTTTACGCACCGTGTTTTGATATCAAATTTTAGTCTTTATAACTGAGATAGTTTTCAACATAATATACATAAATCAAAAGAACATAAGTTTGCAGCCCTCTTGCTCTCTTAATTAAACTGAATTTTCCCTCTATATAGTTTAAAGGCACATCACCTTTTCTCGGTCTACTTTAATGCTTTTGTTCAGATGAAAAAAAAATTTACTGTAAAACTCATAAAATTAAATTTGTCTCGCCGTGGAAATTAAAAATGGAGAGCAAATATTGAGCTATTTAAAATGGACCCAAAGTGACGAGAAATTAATTTTTAAAATTAGCGCATTCATGTTTATTATCATGTTGATGACTCTAAGGGTTTCAGTAAGTCTAAAAGGAAAGTTAAAGCGAACTGGTACAAAGCGAATGGTGGAATGTTGTCGGCGCACAGAGACACCTTTTACTTATTCAGTAGGATCCAGATGACCTTATCTATCTTTAAAAAGTCTCTTAGGCCCGTTGCACACACGGTGTTTTTATCCGTGGCGGAAATTTTCCGTTCCAACAGTAGACAAAACATCCGCCGGCGCACAGTGGCACTCGAACGCTGCACAAGCTACCGTCGACGGAAAATTTACGTTTTTTTTCCGGCCAGTGTGCAAGCTCCAATTGACTTCTGTGGTCTACTGTTGGAACGACGTCCGACGGATTTTTTCCGCCACGGATAAAAACGCCGTGTGTGCAACGGGCCTTAGAAACATTGCCACGTTTGCTGCCAGGGCTAGAAAAGGCCATATTTTTTATCCAGGCCTATTCGATAAAATTCCACTTTGTCGAATTGGATAAATGCCTAGTATACTTGAAGGACAGAAAGACGTTTGAACGCATCTTGTTTTTCTTAACTGGAGAGGACCGTTTTAAAGATATTTTGACTGGACTATGTTACTCACACTCCATTGTTTTCATCTCCATTGTTACACTCCATAGTTATTTCAAATTATCTTTTATGTATATAGAGGACATCGCGACATCGGTGTCAATGGACTAGAAACATGCATTAAGATGTATTGGTAAATGTACTGGTAAAATAAAACCTTAACAGACTTGAGAAAGTAGTAATAAAATTATTATCAAGTGGACTTTATAAAAATATATATAAAGTTCACATTATAACTATTTTTGATTAATCTTAGCTATTGTAAAAATATCCCTTTTAATTAATTTTCGAAGAAATTTCATTTTCTTAAATTACATGCCATATAAGTTAGGGTAATTTTCCCGATAAAAAAACTTTTTATCGCATACTCTCTTTAACTTAGCTTTTCTAAGATTCATTACGAAATTTTTTAATTAAATAATGAATGTGGACACTATACACAATGTGTTAAATTAAATTTTGAGTCTAAATATAATCAAGAAAATTCATCAAGACCAATGAACACAAATAGGCACCAAAGGAAGTAAAAGTTCAATATTATGATAACAGTACAAACATTAAAAAATAAAATCTATAACTAGTTATGACTGGTATGTAACAAAAGTTATTAAATTGAAAGTGAACAACGCAAATATAAAAAAATACGAGTATATTTCATTAGGCGAAACTTTTACATCAAGTTAAGGAAAAATGCGATCAAAAAATTTCATTACGGAAAAATGCAAATTAATTGGAAAATAATGTTAAAATGTTGTCTTGAAAAAGTGCATTGTGTTCGAAAATTTTAAAATTGGCTACGTATTTTTACTTGTAACCTTTATGTACCATAGGGGCGGCAGAAGTTATTTTCATGAGAATTGATTTTTCGTGTTTATTTTGACTGGTAACTTTGGTATTTAAAGATTTTCCTTCACTATTTTGTGAACTTTCCTCTAAAAAAGCATTGAATCCTAATCCTAAGTTAGAATGTTACGTGCTCTCAATTTATCAAAACACGTTAAGAGTATTTCTGCCATGAAATGCTGATGCACTTTGACGTTGAAAGGTCGCTCAGTACAGTGTTTCTGTGATTAACAAAATTGTCAAATGTTATGAAAGTATCCCCTTAAACCAGTGGTTCTTAACTGCAGGTCCGGGAGAACGCAAGAAGTAGTCCGTGAAGTCAACAGTCATAAAAAAATTGGTTTCATCTTTTCAAAAGGACTACAAATTTAATTTTTTTTATAAAATTGGGAATTTTTTTCGTTGTTCGCATACTTTTGAGCAGTATTAAGCCAAGGACTTTACAGCTAGTAACGTAAATGTAAGCTCAAAAATCTCGTAACATTTATTTTTTTCACATAGATTTGAGCAGTAATAAACCGAGGATTTTACAGCTAATGAAGCAAATGTAAGATAAAAGATCGCGTAACATTGTTTTTGTTCGCACAAATTTGAGCAGTATTAAGCCAAGGATTTTACAGCTAGTAAAGCAAATGTAAGCTCAAAAATCTTGTAACTTTTTTTGTTCACACAGATTTTAGCAGTATTAAGCCAAGGATTTTTCAGCTAGTGAAGCAAATGTAAGATCAAAAATAGCGTAACATTTTTTTTGTGCGTACAGATTTGAGCAGTATTAAGCTAAGAATTTGCAGCTAGTAAAGCAAATGTAAGCTCAAACATCTCGTAACATTTTTTTGCTTACACAGATTTGAACAGTATTAAGCCAAGGATTTTACAGCTAGTGAAGCAAATGTAAGGTAAAAAATCTCGTAACCTTTTTTGTTCGTACAGGTTTGAGCAGTACTAAGACAAGGATTTTACAGCTAGTAAAACAAATGTAAACTCAAATATCTCATAACTTTTTTTTCTCTCACAGATTTGAGCAGTATTAAGCGAAGGATTTTACGCCTAGTAAAGCAATGTAAGCTCAAAAATTTTCTTCATTTTAAAGTTTCTATGGACTTTTATATTTGCTTTTAAGTTTACTCCTACGTTAAATTCGTTATTGTTATTCAGTTTCTTTGCAATTTTTTTTATCAAAGTTGTTTAAACGAAGTAGTTTTCTTATTGCTGAAACTAAACTATTTTTGCCTCTAAAAGGTTTGGTTGTGTGCCTGCCGCATTGAAAAAAAATAGAGTTTGGTAGGGAGATAGTGTCCGGAGAATTTTTTTGGCAAGTTTTGTGGTCTCAGATCAACAAAAGGTTAAGAACAACTGCGTTAAAACATATATAAAAAATATGTATATATGTAGAAGTGTTGGTTTTACGTTAAATATACTACTCTAAACAAAACAGAAAGTGATCACATTATTAAAGACATGCGTGATATGTATTATCAAGCATGCCTTTGGACTCCGGATTCAATTTTATATTCAGTGCTTTTTAGTTTTTCAATCAGCATCTTATAAATAGCTAAATCATCCTTCAAATATTTGATATTTGCTCAGATGCATGATAAAATTCTTTAACGGAAAAGAAATTTTTGCCTTCTTTTAAAGCAGTACTGCTTGTTTTTCTTTATTGTAGCATAAAATGTAATCCCTGGAAATATGTTATGTAGAAATTTGATTACAGTACAGTAGTATACTCTGTAACTGAAATTTAATGTCATTCAGACTGTTGCATGCAGATTTAATGAATGATTGATGAATACAATTGTTGAATTCAACTTTCAGTGAATGAATTGTAATATACACTTCATTCACTGAAGATAGATTAAAATTTGTAGCATACAAATGATGCTTATAATTTTTTTATACATTAAAACTGATTGTTATGTATAACGGTATAACGTAACCACAATAGTCATTGACAGACGTTTCTGATCCCAATGTATATAATCGTGCTTCAACAAGGAATCTTACAAATGGTATTTCCAATGTTAGTAGCATCTTATAAAGTGTTTCATTGCCAATATGTTTCGCAGAAATTAGACAGCAATGAATATCCTATGGTTTTGTGTTTTCCCTTTCAAAATAAGTTTTCAATATTCAAAATATAAGCTCATTCAAATTTAAAATCCTAACTTCCTTTATTTCACACTTCAAAATGTTGTTGTATGTAATGCGTATTCAGGATTCAGTATGTAGTAAATAACGTCTTCGTCTTCACACGTCGTGGGCTTCGGTCCGATTCCAGACCCAGAGCATAGCAATAATGAAATAGAACTCTCAGCTAAATAAAAGGCCTTGTAATTAACTTGGGTTAACTGCAATCCATGTTGACATGATTAAAGAGCGTTTACAGAACCGGAGGCTTGGTTGTCATCTAGGGTAAAGTCAGTCTTCCACCTGAAATAGGAACCCCAATCTCGAAAGGGAAGAAGTGAAAATACCACTATTCGTCGCCGGGGTCATCATCTGTGTAAAAATAAATTATCTCTGTGTCTGTGTATTTCTTTCTGTATACAGTGAAACTTCCCTATCAGGTCACTTCTTAAAAGGACCACTTTTTTCCCGGAACTATGACTGGCCCCTTTACAGAAGTTTCAATGTATTGTCTTCTCTCTCTTCATATGTACTCCAGACTGGGGACTTGCCTTTAGGTCTCAGGGACATAAAAACAGCATGGTTCAATACTTTTGCACTTAAGTTATGTCAGACTCTCGCCTGACATTCTTAATTGGAACAGATGTGACTAAGTTTGATCAACAGGATCATTAATAAACTCAAAGGAGCCCACACAGGTGGCGAGGTTTGAATGAGCCTTTTAAAATGACCATTGCTAAATAAAATAGATAAATAATTTAGAATGTTTAGAAAAAGATTATTAGCGGAAATGGATGCGGCATCGACTACAAGGAACAAGGTTGACAAAAGAAACCGAAAAAGGCCTCAAGTGATCAGGTGCGGCCAGAAAAAACACATCCACAATGGGTGGTCTAGGGGGAAGAAGAAACCGCAAAGAGTTAGACTCGAGGCATGGAAATTTCGAGGGACTTCTGGATCTTTCTAGAAGGTTGGAGAGGAAGATATAAATGATGGAAGGACGATTGGAGGAGGAGAATAGACTGAGTGTTAATGATGTGTTAACGCACTGAAAGAGGCGGGGAATCTAGGAGACTTGAGGTCTCAATTTGAACTGTGTTATGTTTCCGCTTTCTTTAATCTTTGTTACGAGAGTTCTACAGAACAACTTACTGTATATTATGATTACTGCATATAGCGCATATTAAACTTGATGTAAATATAAGCCACTTTTCCATTCATGATCCAATCTACGAGACACTTATACATCGGGTCACGACGATCCGGTTAACAAGTTATGAATTCATATTTTCTTTATTAAGCATCAAAATGTCCCACCCTCATCGTATAATGGTTAGCATCATAATTATACTCCATCTCGGACTTCCAAGTTCAAAGTGGGTTGGTTCAGGCTTAAACCCTGGATAGGCATGGGCGTTCTCGTGCTGCTCCCACACAGGAAACTGTGTTCTCTCACCTATATGGTGCTCTCATAATACAGGAGGCAAATAATTCTTGAGGTGGATGGGTACCTACCCCACTGAGGAAATTAGGATACCTCGCCTCCCCCCCTTTACAAGTGAAATTATACAATTTAGATATGGGAATAGCAAAACCTGATTGATTTTTGCTATAAATTACTCTAATGTGAATTTCATTTGAAGTCGCAGGAAATTCAAATCTGTGTATTAAGAGCAGAAGAAGAAAACATTCATGCACCCTTGATAATGCTGAATCTATCACAGCGCTGCCGCTTCTCTAATATTTGGACACGTGCACTGCATTGTACGGTTTCATTTATGTTGTTTCAAAATATTGGGAAAATAGAAGGCTAATGGCTTAGTTGCCAAACGCCTGGCATTTGTAAATAAATAAATAGCAAACATTCCCACAGCAGGCATGCTCTGAAGGAGTTTTCCTAGAAAGATCCCGAGAAAGAAATCTCAATATTCCTTTGCAATTCAAATTCAGCTTAATTTACAGAAATTTATAATGAAATTATTTGTATACCCTCCTTTATTTCCCTCATGTTGATGCAATTTTTCGCATTATTGAGATTTGGTATAAAAGTCTAAAGCAAACTCCCAAAATTGCCTCATCAAAAAGGAATAAATATATGGAACACATTTAAGAATATGTTTACAAAACAGAATTTTTACAATCACAATAAATTTCATCTCCCAGGAGGCATGACGAAGTAATGGCTAAATCATCTTACAGATAGCTACTGGTTGAAAGACTTCTCTATTTCAAACAGATCGCCAAAATACTCGTGTGTAAAAGGGATGCTCGTGATAACAAACAGTGACTTGCTTGATTCTATTCGAGTGTTTTGTAACCTGTGATGGCCTATGGATTTCAACACAGGCTATTAAGTGTTTGATCAGTATCTTAATCAAACGTGTCTGCAGTGATTTTGATGACACAGAGCATAACAATAATGAATATGAACTCTCAGCTAAATGAAAGGCCATGTAATTAACCTGGATCAGCCGCAATCCTTGCTGACATGATTAAAGTGCATTTACAGAACTTCACTACGTCACCTTAGGAAATGTCTTTAAGGTTACCCCTTTTAGTATAAAGGACACTATAGGCTGATTTTGGGTTATATTTGTATCTGTTCATTTACTTACAGCCGTTAAACAAAGCGGATTATTACACACCAAATTATTGGTATTTTAACCAGTTTGGCTACCAAAATTTAAGTAATCCACACGTTTATGTAGAAAAGACTTGTATTTCTAAAATTAAAAATTTTAGCATTACAGATTAAATTAAAAAATATATTCTAAAGGGGATAAATATGCGTATTTCAACAAAAAAAACTTCATCGAAATTATAAAAGTATTTTATATTTTTCTTCAACGATGGGTAATTACCAGTTCATATAGTGATTTATAATATTTTATAAAAAAATAAGAACAAAGTGGGTCTTTCATAAATTTAACAAACCGTAACTAGAGAAGTTTGTATTAAAGTTTAGAGCTAAAAGCGAAAATGTCAAAAAGAGATGTGCCCGCTGCGTTAAGAAAAAGAGTTTATTAAATAGATTCATTTGCCTCCGGTCACGTTTGTTTATTCCTATGCCTGTAGGGCACTATCTCTCAAACTTTTTGAGTAGAAGAGATGAAATTTTAAACTCAATGTCCTCTCCTAAATCACACGATTTCTTTTGAGGAATACCGCTTCAAAATCTTTCATTTGTACTTTTCAAAAACATAAAAAAACTGATGAAGTGAGCAAGGAATTGCAATAAAGAGTGTGTTTCCTGAATTTTTAAACCAGGAATAAAAACTTCCAATACGACTTATTAATTTTTAAAGTAATTTACTTATTATTCCCATCGGAAATTTCCTCTTTTGTATGTTGAAAATAAAAGAAATTTTAATAGTTCTTAACATAAAAAATCTGCAGAAAGAAAACGAAGTTCGACTATTTCCAGGAAACTTGAAATGGCTTCAGTCCTATCGTTCTCTGTTTGGATCCGAAATTTCCTAATTAGTGTTAGATTCATTATACAAAAATTCCAAAAAAAGAGAGCAAAGTGAGATTTTCTTAAAGCGTAAGCTACCAAGGTTCAAACCGTTAAAGCTTGATTGTCTTGACTCATTGTCAGGCCCAAATTTCCGCATGGGCAAGTGGGGCACTTGCCCAGGGCCCCGAAAATTATGGGGCCCACGTAATTTAATATTAATTGTGCATATTTTTGAAAATGTGGTTTTTGGTTTATACAGTAAATGGGGGCAGTGGGAGATACAGAAAAAAAATCCTGGGTGGAGCACAGTGCACCCACTATAGTAAAAGCATACTTACATCCATAAGCATTTCTGGTTTATTTATTTAATTTTTTTTTCTTGGGGGGGGGGGGGGGGTTGTAATAACTTCAGACTGATCTATTTTGAATTTCAAAAGAAAATTTTATGAATTTATTAACATTAAAAGGTAAATTAATAAATTAACTCTTATTATTATTATTATTGTAATTATTTTTCAAATTTTTGACTTGTTGGTCGAACATTTTTTGAATTTCCTGTCCCAACTTATAACCTGGGTGAATGTCCCACATGATCATGTGGAAATCTGCTCCGGGGGGGGGGGCATGTACTCCCCTCTGGATCTATCCTTGGAGGGGGCCCCCAAAGTCTGCTTTGCCCAGGGCCCCATTGGGTCAAAGTCGGGCTCTGCTCATTGTAAACATACCTAGTGGTCAGATTCATTTAATCTTGAAGGAAAAAAATAACAATTCATATATTTCAAACATGTTCTACCTGCAGGGGAAAACTAGGTTTCCTGGGACCAGCCCTCAGCTGATTTGTTAGTAAAAGAGAAAAGGGTTCAGGGTCCAAGAGTTCTATGACTGAAATTTGGTGTTTATCCCGAGAAGATCATCAGATAGTTTCTCGTCTGATATTGTGCTTTGTTCTGCTTGTGCATTTTCGTTTTGCTCTAGCTACTGCAATCGTGACCTCATGATGTTAGGGCAGCTTTAGACGACCGAAGTACCATTTTGTAGCTTACCCCAAAAGACCGTTCCGGCCGAGAACGAGAAGCCTGTTTCTCTTCCCCCACAGAAAATCCTGACTATTGTACTGAAATTTGTCACGGTGGGGGTTCGAAGAGTCCCCACTATCAACATCAGGTCTAAAAGTAAGCCGGGATCGGTTCTAGACAATATAAGAAGATCGAACAGATAAGAGAACGACTCTGCAGTGACGTTTAACTGTTGGTAGAATGACCACCCACCAGTCACTAGGGGGGGGGGTAGCAATCTAGGAGAATAACGGACGGCCGTCTGGACTCCTCAGTGTTCGGCCGGCTAGGCCGGTTCGGCCTTCAAAGGGTTAATCCTTTCGATTTGCAAACTATAAGCTCTGGAGATACTATTTTGATTTATGACAACTTGGATATTATATTTCTACCTTCGAGAAACTTTGTAACTTCTTAACTTCTTTGAATACAACTACCCAAAGGACTGAGAATATTATTGCTTGATTCTGGACTTTCTCAGCTTTAACGGGAAGACTATTTCTTCCATACCACAATGGTCCTGATTCTAACCAAGTGACTTTTGTGACCAAATTTTTACTTTGCTCAGCTATAATCGTACCCATCTAAATTCATTAACTAAACTCTTCTATCTTTATTTCGTCACTTATGGCAATGAAGTTAATACTGCCCTAAGGCATTTTCACGTTTCTATTATTCTCATTGTAGGTAAACTTACTATTATATATTTAGAAACTAAACGTCGTAAACTAACTGTGGCTGTTGCTATTAGCAACAGATTTCATTCATTTGAAGGAAGTGAAATAACAGACTTTCTCGCCACCCAACTGTTCACGGCGTTCAGTTATGATAATATGGATGTCTGTAATGCTGATAGGGAACAAATAATTCTAATAATGCTAATAAAATTCTCTCTTAGAAACGTAAGGTATTTCTTTTGTTACTTTTGGTCATTAATCTGAATCATATATATACACAGATTGTAAATGCAACACTGTAAATGCAACACCCTGAAGGAAACATGCAACTAACATGAACTTTACAACATGCATTAGCGGAGGCGAGATATGCAAATGATTAGAATTTCAGCGCAGACGCACATCACGCGCGCCTGTGGCGCCACTTCAAAGCGCTATTTAAGGCTTGGAGATTTCGACAATTTCAAGTTCGGCAATTGTGTTTTTCTTGTGGTTTTTTAAAAAAACGATCAATTATGCCTCGTCGAAAACAGCGATCATCTTTTGATCAAGTATCCGAGTTCGACAGAGGAAGGATAGTGGCCTACCGAGATTGTGGATTATCTTTCAGGGAAATCGGTAGTCGTGTTGGATGAAACCAAACAACTGTAATGCGGATATGTGATCGTTGGATGCAGGAGGGTACGACGGACCGGCGTGTTCGATCGCATCCACCTCAGCGCACCACTTCACGTGATGACAGACAAATTTTGGCGCATGGCACTGACGGATCGCTCAGTCACATCACGAACCATAGCACAGCACATGCAGTCTGTAACGAAATCATCCAGTGTCTGCGCGTACCATTCGACGCCGTTTACAGCAGAGTGGTCTGTCCGCAAAACGTCCATTGCTTTGTATACCCTTGACGCAGAACCACAGACGTCTCCGCCGCCAATGGTGCGATGACAGAAGGATGTGGACGGCAGAATGGAATGAAATTGTCTTTACTGACGAGTCACGCTTCTGTCTGCAACACCACGACGGTCGCATTCGAGTCTGGAGACACCGTGAAGAGAGGATGCTGAACAGCTGCGTTATGCACCGCCACACTGGTCCTGCACCGGGTATTATGGTATGGGGCGGTATTGGATATCACTCTAGTACACCTCTAGTACGCATTGCCGGTACTTTAAACAGCCAGCGCTACATCTCCGAGGTGTTGGAGCCAGTTGTCCTTCCTGACCTTCAGGGCTTGCCCACAGCCATATTTCAACAAGATAATGCGCGACCACACGTGGCACGCATTGTCCAACGGTTCTCCGTCAATCGCCAGATTGAATTGCTTCCCTGGCCGCCTCGCTCTCCGGATCTTTCGCCAATAGAATACATGTGGTCCATGGTTGCTCTACGATTGACCCAGATTCCATCCCCAGCTGCCACAGCATATCAACTTTGGCAACGTGTGGAAGCTGCTTGGTCTGCTGTACCCCAAGAACTCATCCAAAGTCTCTTTGAATCAATGCCGAGGCGTGTGGCAGCGGTGGTTTCCAACAATGGCGGCTACTCTGGCTATTGATTTTGGCAGGAACCACACTTCACAGAAGTCTATAAATGTAATCATTTGATACTTGGTCAACATGTTATCTACAAAATAAATTTTGTTGTGATATCTCTTGTCTTTCTTGGTGTTGCAATTTGGGTGGCCAGCAGTGCATTTTATATCTATTAGGACAATATACATTTATACATATTTTTAATGTATCTTTGTAGGGCGAGGCCAGATTGGATCTAATAAGTCCAATCGGTTTAAGGACTGCCTTGATGTTACTCTGTTTCCCAGTCAAAACTGCTGCGTACTAACTCTACTGGATTCGCTCACCTTAATGTTAACACATGGAGATTATTTGTCTATTATTTACGACTACATAATGCGGATAATCAAATATAAACGGTATTTTCAGATAATCTGAACTTTTCTGCACCTTACAACCGGATTCATTTTATAAATTTTATCCACCAAATGAATTTGAGAACAGCACATTAGACCAAATTTCCCCCCGAAAAATTTAAATTTGAAAATATTATTTGCATTAAAAAAAGGAAAAGTGTCCCTATGTGTAAAATTTCTTTCTCTATTGTGGAGTACAATTAAAAAAAATCTTTAAACCCAAGTCGGGAATCCTTGGGCAAATTTTCTCCATAGGTTAACAATGAGTGAATGAATCCAACAGGGTTACTACACATCAGCCTGGAGCGCAAATTTGACAGCAGTTTTAATTAAGTTGCTTTGTATTCTATAACACACTCTATAGCTGCAGCTCTGCATGCTTCCACCTTGATTAACTTCGACCGTGGGTGTGTTTCCGCAACACAGTATTTTGACACGAAACATTGTGGTTGCTGTTAAAAAAGAGTTCCTTTCATTTACTGTATAAAGGGAAACACCCGAAATCAAACCGTCTGTTTTTTAGCATGAAATTCTTAAGAATATTCGCGCAAATAATTAGTCTTATGTAAGCTCCGAAAATGATTCGCTTTGTTCACTGAATTATCAAACTACAGGGTGGTCATAAAAAGCTTTGCCGAAATAGGGACCTCTAGATGTTGTTCCGTTCAACCGCTATGAGCGTTCAACCGCTATTCTGAGCTATGAGCGTTCAACCGCTATTCTGAGCTATGAGCTCAGGATTCTGTGTACGGAAACAAAGAGGTGCTCACGGTTATGATTATAGGTACAGAAACTCGAAATTTTCGAATGGCAACACCCACTTTTTCCCGTCGCAAAATTCTCAGCGCATGCGAAAACCCTAAAGATTGTTGGAACGGTACGTGTATCACAAAAAAAAAACGCGTTATGCACACACAAAAAACAGCTCTGCGGACGACCAACAAAAACTCTATGATGGCACCCTTGTGTAATATGTGTAATCCAAATGTGTAATCCAGTTTTCTTTTGTCCGATCTTTGTAGTCATCAGTGATTGGTGTCTTGCCTCTGTCATATGCAAATTTGCTCAGTGTGACCCGTTCGTGTTTTTGTTGGCCGTTCGCAGAGCTGTTTTTTGTGC
Organism: Dolomedes plantarius; assembly: GCA_907164885.2. NCBI lineage: Eukaryota > Metazoa > Arthropoda > Arachnida > Araneae > Dolomedidae > Dolomedes > Dolomedes plantarius. The sequence goes on from OU015491.1 coordinate 54,591,459, forward strand.
GTGCATAACGAGTCCGTTTTTTTGTGATACACGTACCGTTCCAACGCTATTTAGGGATTTCGCATGTGCTGAGCATTTTGCAACGGGAAAAAGTGGGTGTTGCCTTTCGAAAATGTCGAGGTTCTGTACCTATAACCGTAACCGTGACTGTCACTTTGTTGCCGTTTATAAAATCCCGAGCTCATACCTCTGAATAACTATATCTGACATCTCATCTCGATCGGTTGAACGAAACTGCCGCTAGAGGTCCATATATCGGCAAAGTTTTTTTATGACCACTCTGTAGAAAAAATACAAACGAAATCAATCAGTCAGATGATGGGATACAGTATAATGTAAAAGAAATGCACGGAAAAAATTGGAAGATCTTTATTAACTCAAAATCTAATTAATTTGAAATGGGCATAAGGAAGATTTTCACAAAAAAGCTACTGTTAATTAACAAAGAATAATAAAAGGTTTTGATGTCTGTAACAAATTATGTTGAGGGGAATCGCTATGAGTGAACAAGCTTTTCATTTCTGCAGCGTAATTAAGATTCTTCATTTAACCAGAATTTAAGACAAAAAGCTTAAGAAAGCATTACAGTCCGACCACAGTACGAAGAACCACGGTTGGCATAGTGCCAAGACGATTCTATTCACGCTGTAGGTAAGGCTGCTGAGCAAGGAGGGGGAAAAGTCTCGTAGTCTCTCGACATTCTTTAGAATCGGTTACTAACTGCGCTTGCTAGCTTTCCTCGTCTGTTATTTTGATTATTATATTAAAATTAATGGAACCTTTACCCAACACAACTGCTCGGAATAAGCCGTTCCGTAGTGATTGTAAACGTATAATACACAATGTAATTAAATTGTGTGATAAAGAAGCACTAGAAGGAAATGTTATTGTTCCACTTTCGCAATCCCTAAAGAGAACTAGTGAAATGACCGGGATATCAATGTCCAGTGTAAAAAGAATACGCAGAGAAGCAAAGGGTGAAGAAACTCCAAAATCTGAATCTCCGAGGAAACGTCAGAAAAAAAAGAACTACCAAAAACGTAGCTTTAGATAATTTTGATTGTGATGTAATCCGAAAATATCCACTCCTATAAAATTCCTATTTTTTAAATAGATTTGCTTCTTTTTTTTATTATTTTGAAATTATTATTCACATATTCGATCAAAAATAAAGTTTTAAAAAATAACTTTAAAATTGCGGACAAAAAGCAGTCTGAAATACATTCCGTATTTCACAAACAAACACATCCGAAAATATGACGTTTTCCCCTATTTTCTAAGTAGACTAGCTTTTCTCGCGCATGCGTAACAGCTTCCAGGGACCTTGCTTCCGTGGTCGGACAGTAGCTGCTTAAAAATTTCAATATAGCCTTGAAGCGTCAATTATTCAAATTTCTACGTGAAAGGAATATAAAGTGGTGCAATTGTGTTCTCATGTCGTCTGTATTTTAACAGTACTTTAAAACTGGTTAAAAAAATTAAATAGCTTTTTTAATAAGTTGGCAGCGCTGACCTCAAAAACCATGCTTTTTCTGTAAATTTTGCAAATTTTATGCATAGTCTTAAAAAAGATTAATAAAATTTTAAAAAAAGATTTTTTGTAAACTATTTCCCAATTGAACCATCTTTAAACAAAGATATATGGAGGACTTTTGTCATCGTAAAATAATAAATTAAAAATAAATAGTAAGGAATCAAGGGAAAAAAGAACAAAGTTCCAGGAAAACATGAAATAGGGATCTCTCAGTCAGAAACATTCATTTTTTTGGAAAGAGATTTTATCAGAGTTATATGCAATATGTAGTAAAAAGAAAACTAAGTTCCCATACATTATAGTTACTCCAATCGATACCTGCCGTTAAGAAACCTAAACGGTAAATACAATAAATCTTTGAGATTATACATAGATAGAAATGGTGACGCACAGGATGAATTAATCTTCTGATACTTATCTATCTGCAACTGTTAGGACATGGGCACTTTGGCTGCTTGAATTCAAGTCAAAGCACACACCAGCGCGCACTTTCACACACACTCATATTCTCTATCTCTATCTCTCTCTCTCTCTCTCTCTCTCTATATATATATATATATATATATATATATATATATATATATATATATATATATATATACAATAAAGTGATAGGAAAATCGAGATACCTGTCTGATACGTCATTGAGCATCGGTTATTATAACCAATATCAGACAGTGAAGGTTGTACAGTTCTCACGCTGATGTTAGTAGAGGCTGCTACGTCTTCGAATCAAATGTTCATTTCTAAGTTCGAAATAACTCGAAGGGCATAATTCAAGCTTCAATAAATCGCCGGGCTGAGTAATTTTAAAAACTATTTAATATAAAATAACAAATATTTACAAGAATTTACAGGAGGCCCAAGCGGCCGAAAGTACTCGAACACATCTACTCAAATCCAAAATCGACTACGCACTCAAAGGAATGCGTTCGAACTAAATACTCCCCCAACGGCGCCGTTTCTACTCACATAAACAAAATCTTTCATACATGGAGGTACTGGGATAGCGAGCTCGTCACAGAGGCCCCAGCATTGAATTGCGTTGTTATTTAAGTCAATCTTGCTCTCCTTTCGCTTGATATAATTGTCGACAGATGACGTCGGTCACAATCATTCATCTCTATTACTGTAGGTGCGATGCTTCACCAGAATTCTTCTAATCGAGGTTTTCTCTTAAAATGGTGCAAGTTAAAAATCTAAACTTTGCCTGGCCCATCGCACGAACACCAAATACCATACCTCGTTGACATTTACTTAAACACTGATTGCCTGACATGCTCACTACTCAGTTAGCTTTTTCAGCATCCACAAATGTATCTCACTTTGCATAATGTGTTTGTGGACGGAAGCATTTTTGAAAAAGTGAGCATTGCTATATGTTTCGAAAGCTATCGTCTATCCCAGTTATTCTTGCCCTTCAGTATATATATATATATATATATATATATATATATATGACGGGGTTAATACTCGTACTCCCTCTTGTTCCCATAATAATTATTCTAAATCTATGCAGTCAATGATCGCAGGCCTGTGAAATTAAATACAACTAAATTACATCTAAATCCTTTATTTAAAATACTATCAATTAACATGATTCAATCCGAGCCAAGTCTCGATCTCTCACCCCGTGACACGCGATCCGCTCAATCCGTAATCCGAAAACGCTCTGCACAATAACCCTTTGTTAAAACTTAGGCGCAAAACTTTCGCGCATGCTCTGTGATGTTTATAGAATGTCCGAGAAGCCCCCATCCTAATGACGCTATACTTTTACTCCGCGTAACACCCGTACCTGCTCTAAAAATAGATTAGTTCGCCCGACCATTCGAGGGAATCGAGGTATCTAATGAAAACGGGGAAATTCCCTTTAAATCGCGGCGTGCTCGTTCTATGCTCTGTGAAAGTAGTGGCGTTTTGTACCACGAAATCAATCTAACCTGATGCTCCCTTTAAATTTTAACTTAATTATTTTTCTTTTCTTAATTAATTCTTTACACACACACACACACACACACACACACACACATATATATATATATATATATATATATATATATATATATATATATTCAAACACACACACACACACACACACACACACACATATATATATATATATATATATATATATATATATTATATATATATATATATATATATATATATATATATATATATTTAAACATATGTTACCGGCAAAGTATGAAACGCCGGCATTGTATATAATGCCGGACGTTTTTAGGCAAAGTATGAAATATGAGAATTATTACATACTTTCCCTAGGCATTGTATATAATACCTAGGCATTCTATAGAACGACAAATGCTATTTAGGCAAAGTATGAAAAAACGTTCTGATAAGGCTGTTATCTAAATGACGTTCCCATGGACGATCTTCAGTGCTGGCCAAAACTCCTTCAAGCTGGTCACCACATTATTAGCAAATTCCCTACCATTGTCAGACTGTAATATAGATGGCGCTCCAAGCAACGAGAATATGTCCACTAGGTTGTAGGCTACTTCTTCAGCTCTTTTCGACTTTAGAGACTTGAGAATCACAAATTTTGTGAGATGATCTTAGTATACCATAATAAATTTGTATTCTCTATCTGGCTGAGACTGAAAGTCAATAAGATCTACCTGACAACGGGAATTAAATTCGGAAAAAATCATAGGTTTCACAACAATGCCCTTTTTAATACCTGTCTGGTTTTTTTGGCAAGGTTCACAAAGGTGGATGTACAGTTTAATATCATGACGTGTAATGTTTCTGTATTTGGTTGAAAGTTCTTTCAACATTCTATCACGTCCTCCGTGTCCAATAGCCAAATGAGCCTCATGAAGTACGAGAAATACGAGAAATAACTCTCTCTCTCTCTCTCTCTCTCTCTCTCTCTATATATATATATATATATATATATATATATATATATATATATATATATATATATATATATATATATATGGAGAGAGAGAGAGAGGCCCTGACATGCCTCTGGAGGAGAACTTGCTGTAACTCGGATAGAGAAACAGAGGGTGAGGGGGGATGGGGAGTGATGCACCTCTACGTTGATAGATAGATAAAAGTAAGGTGTTGCTGGAATAGGAATGCAGTGCCAAAAGTATTATACCATGAATTAAAGCAAAGTGTGACTGAGTTGCACAGCTAGAATGAAAACTGTACCAAATTACGGGGTGTTTATGATTCAAGAAAACTACGTTAAACTTGAAAGAAATCAGACAGTTGAAGATTGCAGAATATTGCTAAAATTAAGAAATGAAGTTCAACTAAAATACTTTAACTTTTTTGCAATCTTCATAATAAGAAAATCGACTGGAAATTAGCTAGTATTACACAACTCTGATAATTATCTCTTACTGAAGTAAAATATACTTTTATGGTTGTTGGTGTTAAATATTTTTATTCAGTAAATAAAGCTAACTGCTCAGAACAATTTTTTTGTGAACGAAGCAAATCGTCTATCGCCTATGAGATAATTCAAGCTTAATTTCCTTATAGTCCTCTGGGACCTGACAAAGATATAGACAGAATTTGTATCTGTCAAAAAAAGTAGTAGAAACAATGATTTAAAAAAAATTCTGACGCAGCAAAAATACTAAAACACATTCACTAAATGATAGGAAAAAATTTCTCTATTTGCTTAAATTAAGTGGATAGTTATTTCTTGCTTTTTTTAGAGAATTCTATAGCTTTAAGAGTTAATACGAATATTTGATTTTTATTCAACAATTTCGATTGAATTTATTAAAATTACTATGAATCTATTTTATGTATACAACGTTGGAAAAAAAATATAAAAGCTTAAATTTTCTAAAATGGTTAAATTACAATTAAATATATGAAGTAAAGCCTATTATGGTACTTATTCAGTTTAAATAATACATGCTAGTATTAGCAGAAAATACTGAAAACTCAGTATAAGGTGTGTAATTTTTTGTGATTATCTAATATATTTCTAGGGTCTTATATTTATAGTTTCATTTTAAAGATTAATTCCTTACATAACAAAATAAAATTGCTAGTATCTTTTGAAGGAGTTTAAAAAGATGAATCTTATTATATAATATTAAATTCCATTTTTACGCATTTCTTTTCAACATTTTATGTACTCATTAATTATTTCTTAAAGTATTTCCTTAAACTTGTTATTTAGTTTAAGCATAAATTCTACACTGAGTTTCATGCTGAATGTTTTCTACAGAAAGGCAATAAGAAATCTTTTCTTCAATGTTATTTTTATAGCCAATGATATCTCAAGTTCTAGTTCGATGGGCATTTGTCGGATGGAATACCTCCAACTTATTTTGAGATGAAAAGTAGTAAGGATCACTACAATATACCGTCTGGGTGGATAACTGAAGAGCACCATAAAATTTTTTTTGTAAATTGCGTCAGTTTAATTCTAAAACCATCTTCTATACCCAATTCAAGACCATCATGTACACTCACTTCCAAAAGTTAAGCACGGAGAGGAAAATGTTAATTTCCGTAAGCCAATCTGAATTAAAGAAGCTGAAATTTTCTGCAAAGGTAGAAGGGAGTATGCAAATATGTTAGGTAACAGCCAATCAAAGTTTCGCGTCGAGAAATAGGAAAAACAGGCAGTCGTATAAGAAGCCGGCATTGTGAAGGGTTACAGGAGTTGCATGTAAGTGCTGATGAAAGGTGTTTAGAACATTCGTACGATTTGTTTTCAAGATAGACGTGTTTATATGGCTTCCAGAAGACGAATGAAAGATTCTGAACGCTGTCGGTCTGTCGGACGCATTGAAGCAGGGCAGTCTATCACATATGTTGCTCTTTTCTTTGGCGTTCATCATTCCGTCATTTCACGATTATGGGAACAATTCCAAACCAGCCAAACAATTGTTCGAAGACCTGTAGCCGGTCGTCCAATGGTTACGATCCCCCTCGGAAGATGGATATATTGCTGTTGTAGCCAAGCGGAATTGAATATCGACCTCCCCACGTGTGACATCTATGGTTGCAGCGGCCATTGGTTCCTACCAATGGCCGATATCTGCCACTACTGTTCGTCGAAGGCTACACATAATGGTCTGTACGCCCGGATACCAGGAGTTTGTGTTCCTTTATCCGTCCAATCCAAAGGGGCACGATTAAAGTGGTGCCGCCAGCATGTGCATTGGACTGTGTATGATTGGGGCAACGTTATGTTCACAGATGAGTCCATATTTGCCCTACAACCCGATGATAAGCGTGTAAGGGTCTGGAGGGAACTAGGCACACGCAATCGGCCCGAGAACATCACCGAACATCATGCATTCCGCGATGAAAGCATCATGGTCTGGGCAGGGATTTCATTGGAATATCGCACCGACCTGCATATCTACAGGCGAGGTTCTGTGACGGCTGGACGTTATCGAGATGAAGTCCTAGACCCCCCTGTGAAAATGTACGCTGCAGCAGTTGGTCCTTCTTTGGTTCAATGGACTATAATGCCCGTCCCCATAGAGCTGCTATCGTTGACGACTTTCTGGAGAGGGAGGGGATTGCGCGTATGGAGTGGCCGGCTTACTCGCCAGACCCTAATCCAATTGAAAATCTTTGGGATGCCCTCGGCCGTGCTGTATGTAGACGTTTCCCACCTCCAGCCACTCTCAGAGAATTAGAAACTGCCGTACAGGAGGAATGGAGATTACTGGACTCTGCAGGGGTTGATCACCTCGTAAAAAGCATGATCACACGCTGTACACTTTGTATGAAGGTGAGGGGTGCTCACATACCCTATTAATGTCGGTTTTTTCGTTTGTTTTGCATTTAAACATTTTGTTAATGACGCAAATATGACGTCATCTTCAAATTTATGAAAATTCAATATTTTTTCTATCTCTGTATTTCTTCTTTGTTTTGTTACATGAAAAAACATAGAGCTACTTACTTGCAGCATTTCATGTCAATCAAAACAGTACTTGTCCATTTTTTCGCATTTTACCGCTCCGTGCTTAACTTTTGGAAGTGAGTGTATATATATATATTGAATTTCTACTAACCGGCGAAAAATTTTATTTCGAATAGTTTATTAGTTATTCGTGCAAATGCATAAGAACTTAGTATGGTTCAAATGAAATTTACAGTAAAAAGTGAAGTGATTGGTACGAGTTTTATTTTTTCCTACCTCATATTAGGCTTTAAAATTTCTCAATTACACGAGTAAATTAATCAAATATGTGTTCAAAAGTGAAATTAAACGAAAAATATTCCTTTATCTGATAACACTTTCATCCACAACTGTCATGTCCTCATATATGATGGGATAATTTTTTCTTCAATGGTTCATTTATCGATCTGGGCAAGTAGCGCTATTTTATCTCTTTATATCCACGAGAACAACAGAACGCTAGTAGAGTTTACCGATAGTTGCAACCTTCTTTTAAATTTTCATTCGTTTATAAGAATAAAAATATTGCACGGAATGAATAATTGCATTAATTTCGTTAAGGACTGAACAATCCAGTAGAACGGTAATTTCAATTTTAAATATCTTCTTTTTTAATATGTAAAGTGTTATTTGACTCTTCAGTTACGAATGTTATTTTGAATATAAAACTGAAAAATAATTACAATTGAAAAATCATCTACTGAATAGAATTGGTGAGAGATTAAATAAGTCGTGTTATTTAATGAAATGCGTTAGAAATTTCGTTATGAATTGTGATATTTCCCTTTCATGCAGATTTTTTTGCTTAACGGAGATCGATATTTCCTGGTTTATGGTACATTAAATCTGGTCATGATTAACTAACACATTAGATTACATCGTTAATGCCTAGGAATTTTTAGTTTCAGTTATAAAAGGGTACGAAAATGAGGGATAAACAATTAAAATATTGTAAGGATGATTCTGCCACTCTTTTTCTTTATAAAAAAGGGCGACGCAGAGTTATATGTGTTGCCAAAAACGTATTTCTCATCCCCTAACTTAATTTGTCCAATAAATTACTAGTTTTATGAACCGTTTTAAGATTTTCGTAATTTTAATATTTATCCCCAGGCGAGCTCTGAGCTAAAAATGACCGGTCTTTATATAAACATTTTACGGTTTTAAGAGTAGAGACCTTTGACCATATAAGGTAACGCGTGACTTCGAAAGTTGCGGATCTAAGGACAATTCTGAGCACAGGAAGAGTCCACTTTGGGAACTGGATTTATGAAGTGATATATAATGGCGTTTTTACATTTCCTCCTTTAAGGACACGATTAGAGTGTGGCCAACACAACCGTTATCTCTCTCTTAGTAATTCCCTTATAAAATTACATTTTTAAATGAAGCTGTGCATTTAATTGAATTTTGACCACTTGTGCTTCTGCGTCTACAATTTTACGATGTGCTTCAAGTTCTAATATTTTAACCTTAATATATATATATAGTCCAAAACCAAGTCCAGTTTAGTTTTAAAATTGGAGTACCTAGGTCGTGACGACTTTATCTCCTGTACGCAAGTTATAAGTTATCAAGGTGCGGCCATACGACCATAGGAAAATGGGATCCAACTGCAATTTCTGGGCCACGCCCTCTATTGCAGACTTTCCGATGATTAGTAGAGGGGAACCATGAATAGACAGAGTATAGAGAAAAGGAGAAAAGTGATTGGTGCGCTCTGAATCCGTGAGTTCGTAGAAGTTAAAAGTAAGCAAGCAGCTTACAGGGACAGTAGATTGGTGGGTCCACGATCGATGCCAAGTTGTGAAAAGAGAGTGAAGGAAGTTTAAGGATAGCAGTTCATGTTTATTTGGTTTTAAAAGAATTTTATGATGTTTTTTACCTTGGCAAGTATCGGATTTTTTTTTCAGAGGAAAAAGGCGAAAACAAAAATTAAGAAAGAGACAGGATGGCTCTGGACCTCCTTGAGTGCTCAGTAGTTAAAATTTAAAATTTGGGTATTAAAAAATATTATGGTAAGAATATATATATATATATATATATATATATATATATATATGTATGTATGTATGTATGTATGTATGTATGTATGTGTATGTATATATATATATATATATATATATGTATGTATGTATGTATGTATGTATGTGTATGTATATATATATATATATATATATATGTATGTATGTATGTATGTATGTATGTACATATATATATATAAATTTAAAAATAATATAAAAAGGTATTCGCAGAACACTTTTTTTATTAATTACCCTTCTACTAGATTGTTCAGTCCTTAACGAAATTAATTCAATTATTCATTCCATCCAATATTTTTATTCTTATAAACAAATGAAATTTTAAAAGAAGGTTGCAACTATCGGTAAACTCTACTAGCGTTTTGTTGTTCTCGTGGATATAAAGAGATAAAATAGCGCTACCTGTCCAGATCGATAAATGAACCATTGAAGAAAAAATTATCCCATCATATACGAGGACATGACAGTTGTGGATGAAAGTGTTATCAGATAGAGGAATATTTTTCGTTTAATTACACTTTTGAACACATATTTGATTTATTTACTAATGTAATTGATAAATTTTAAAGCCTAACAGGACTGCAATTCAAACATTTCGCTTGTCGATTAAGATATGACACATTTTTTGTCATATTTCATGCCCTTCATTCTAAAACGTTCTTAGGAATATATATTGCCTTGTGGGCAATGTTAGGATATACCATGGCGTTCCGCGAACTCCATGGGCATTACATAGCTGCCAGAAATCCGTGATTTATTTATAATGATATTATTGCATGTGCCGTCGGATGTCGTGCCGTTATATTCTCAGCGCAGTGCAATCACCCTGCGGGAACGGTTAAGTGAAAGCAAGGGTGAAAGTCCCTCTGAAAGAATTTATTGCTTAAACAGAGCTTTGATTCCTGCTTTCTTTTCTACAGCAGAAATGCACGATACCCGGAATGTTTTGCAGTCTGAGTCATGCGATAAATGTTTTCTGGGGACGGAAATTTTGAGAAAAGGGAAAAATACCAATGCCTATCTATTATTATTATCATTATCATTATTTTTATTTTCTAATTGAAAGGCACTTGTCGGAAAACATTCAATTTTTATTATTCACCGTGAATTCTTTCTGGCTGCTTTATTATGGGATCACCATTTAAGTTAACTAGTATTGTTCCTTATGAGGGGACAACACGGTAACGACCAAGCCTTATTCTAACCACTACACCACGTGGTATATATATATATGTATATATATATACATATATGTATGTATGTATGTATGTATATATATATATATATATATATACTACGTGGTATGTAATATATATATATATATATATATATATATATATATATATATATATATATATATATATATACCACGTCATGCCGTTTATTATTATTATTTCTTTTAATCAAGACGAAGCGGTGGAAAATTGCGTTGTCCAATATAACTAATTTGTTTATTGTAGAAACTGCATAAGGTATAGGTAAAGAAAAATTTACGAAGAAAAAAAATATTTTGCGGCTTTACTTGAATCGTAATTTTTCTGTCACATACTCTCAGCTTGACAAGCGTTTGTGAGTTATTATTACAGTCTATAATTTGGTGATCAAAAGTGTCTCAGACAGTACAATGTTGAAGCTTTGGAGGACAAAAATTGAGGAGGGAATAATTCGTCACAAGCTGAAAGAAAAAGACAGAATAAAAAGTTAATACTTAAATTTTAAAACAAACTATAAACCTTTTAGAACAAAATACCACAAACGTCATTTATATACGGTAAGTACTTGCCAAGTACAGTAGTTTGATTCTCTACTCTCCATGTGTAGTTTATGGTCTATCAGTAATTTAAGACTATACACTTTGGAGTGTTTCATCATACGCCACCCTTAAAAAGATACATCTAAAATTCCTTCTAAGTTATCAGTTTGAAATATTGTACAAAAGGTTCCTATGTTTGATTTTCATTGAAGTTTTCACTATGTGTAATTTATAATAGAAATGCTGAAAATATGTTCCCCGAGGCAAAAATAACCTAAAATATGTTTTTATTTTTTTCTAACGTGGAACACTTTGCTCTGAGGTTTTCCAAGTAAAATCATTAGGGGATGAAAATGCGTCAAGCAAAGGATTAAGTTTAGTGTAGAGTGACTATTAAATCTTACACTGCAAATCTGGTAATACACAAATATTAATAATTATAATAAAAATAATATTTTATAATATTAATATTATTATTACTATTAATATTATTATTATTAATATCAATAATAATAACTTGTACCACTAATAATAAAAAAATTTTGGCTACCATGTTTGTACTTGAGTATTGCATACAAGGCAATCCACGTGAGAGGAGTCATTTGTGGAAAAAAAAATGGCGATAATGATGGGAAATAGCCCTCTTCATTCACGCCAATTCTAGCTGTAAGATTGAATTGATGACCTGACTGCTACAGTCGGTTTTTCCTATTAATTTTATTAAATATTTTGTAAATAGAACTTTTATAAATCTTGAATAAAAACCATGTTGCACCCTTACATATCTACAAAAGGGGAAGAAACCTGCAAATAGAGCTATTGCTTCAGCAGATGTGTCCCAAACTAAACATGCTCTCAATTTTCAATTTTAATATTTTTTTGCAGATTTTACATAAATGAAGTGTTCTTCATATGTATTAACTTTTTTTAATGTCACGATAATTGTTAATAATCTTCCAAAACCACTGACATCGACAAATACCAACTACATATCTCTTATTGGCCTGGTTTTGTTTTTTTATGGCATCATATAAAATCTAACATCAGTAAATTATGCATATAAATATATTTTAAGTTTTACAAATATGGTATGAATTAATAGTATTACGCATAAATTATGAGAATAAATATATTTTATACAACATGTTTGCATGTTAAATTTAAAGCACATTTTAATGTTTATAACTAAGATGGTTTTAAACATAATATAAATCAAAAGAACATTAGTTTGCAGCCAAAATCGCTCTCTTAATTACACTGAATTTTTCTCTTCATGTAGTTTAAATGCATAATTTCTCCCATTCTAAGCCTTCTGAAATATTTTTGTTCAGATGAAGAGAAAATTTACTGTAAAACTCATGAAATTAAATTTTGTCTCTAGTGGTTAAGATTAAAAATGGAGAGCAAACATAGTGCTATTTTAAATGAACACAAAATGACAAGAAATTAATTTTTCAAGTAAACGGAATCAAATTTACCTTCATGAAATTTATGAATTTTTTTCTCTCCATTGAAAGAGATAAAAAATTTTGTTAGAAAACTCTTCCAAGCTTGAAAATTTTTGTCAAACTTTTTTTTAAAACTTTTAACCGTTTCATATGAGTGTAGAATGTCGTATTTTTAATAGTCAATCTTTTGTTGGACTGTTACAATAAGGCTCATTATAAAACCCGTTGAAGAAAGAGAAGTATTAAATGTTTTATTATTTGTTAGTTAAAACACTGATTTAAAAATTTGATACACCTGTTAAGTGTAATCTGTAAATCCACCACCGTGGTCACTAATGGTGGCAGGAGCACTTAAAATAGGTCGTGGCTGCAATGTCCTCCAAGTTCTCAAATTTACCTCTGTAGGTGCTGTGGGGGTCAAGTGTTCCGGTCTCGTCACTTGACTCGGTTCAAAATTACGGGACCGGTCATTTAGCCAAGTTGGACTCTGACCTTTGTGGTGCTAATTCAAAACTGGAGCCGCCCCTTTCAGCCCAATAGCCTATTAGAACCTGGTGAATGGAACCTCTAACCAGGGGGCATTAGCAACAACAACAACAACAATAACAGTGTAATCTGTGGAATTCAAATTAAGCTACCAGAGTCTGTGGATTCGAGACCCGCTATCGACAAGGATGTTTGACCCATGCCACCTCCGAAATCGGGTTTAATCAGTAAATCCCGGTCTGTTTGGCTTTCTTGTATCAGGCTATGTCTGCAGAGCTCGAAACCACCTTTATTAATCAACTCACTCTAAGCTACACCAGTAATTTACTGGTAGAATGTTAACTGCTAAGGAATACTGAGTTTCTAGAGTACATGTTTCCCATTTAGTATAACAGAACTTTTTTACTGAACTTCTTCCACAAATACTGAAAGTTTTTTATTTTTATTTTCCAGCATATTCATCAGCTATTCCTGGCGGAGGAGCTCTTAACAAGAGCAAAACCTGGAAGCAAGGCTGCCTGGTACGATGAAGGTGTATATATTTGCAATTGGCACCACCCAACAGGGCACGTTCTACGCATTTTGTCGTCATCAAGCACTCTAGGTTTTGTGACAGAGTATGTAGTTGTGAAAGACGTGTTAAAGTTTATGCTGGCATCAGCGAGCTTTCAATATATTAGAATGGGTATACGAAAAATAATTTAAAATTGGGCTAGTTTTTTTTGTAAGATACTTGATGTAAAATGTTGTAGTATAAAACTTTGATTTTTTAGAATGAAATTTACATTCTATATAAAATAAATGAAAACGCAGCAGAAACAAAAATATATTAAAGTTTATGCTGGCAACAGCGACTTTTAAATATATTAGAAAGGTTATACGAAAAATAATCTAAATTTGGGCCAGTTTTTTTGGAACATACTTGACGTAAAATGTTACAGTATAACACTTTTATTTTTTAGAATGAAATTATAATATATATGAAGTAAATGCTTGCGTATAAGAAAAAAAAGTGAAGTCTTTTATAATAATTTATATACTTGCCTTTAATTTTGATGGGACTGAATTATTCTGGGATGATACATTGATTTAATATGTGGATAATTATTTCACATTGAATTATGCTTTAAATGTTACACTAACAGTAATCAAATATAGTTCATTCGTTAAATTTTAATGTATTATATAAAAAAATTAATTTTTAAAAGTTAAAATGAAATAATTCCATTCAAGTATATTCTTCATTAACTACCTTTTTAAAATTTTATACCATATTTGAAAACTTGTAGTATGAAAACGTTGAGATATGATAACAAATATTTATATATCATCAATTTCCTTATTAATGATGTATAGAAAAGTCAATAAACGTCAACGTGTTCAATGCATAAACCCAATTGTATTCCATATTTCAAAGGAAATAGATTTTTCAGGAGTGATAAATAATGTTTGTCTCCAAAGGGATGTTGGAAAAAAATTGCTAAGATTTTTAATTAAAATATCTTCTCTCTTGGATGCATTTATTTCCTTATTTTTTGATTACATAATCTACTTGAATATTTCGAAGTTGACCAAAAAACTTTTTCTGGATTATTTGTTTGACACATCTTCTTTTATGTCAAATTCATATCTTTGTTGTTGCAATTTTTAAATATTAGGTAATCAAGTACGATTATGCACTACTTAAGCAACTTGTGATGTATCACAAATATCACTAAGGAAAAAATTTATACTGTTTTATTCAAAAACATTATTGATATCAGAGCAGTACTTATCAACAAAACTCCCACATTAGGTAAATAAAAGGTAAGAAATCCTATTAAATATAAAGTAGCAATATAAAATTGTTTTCAGGGCAATTTTTTAAATTCCATATAAAATACATAAGTATTTATGATTAATCTGAACTTTTGTAGAAATACGCATTTTAATAAATTTTTGGAGAAATTTCATAAAATTAATTTACATGCTTCAAAATTCAGGGGAATTTTCTGATAACCCTTTAAACAGGTATACTGTTTTAGTCTGAGATACATTTCAGTTTCTAGGATTCACCAGGGTATTTATAATAAAAATTGAATGTTTACTCTCTATGTATGCTGTTAAACGTAATTTTAAATAAACTTTTTGCTCCAAATATAATTCAGAAAGTTCATTAAGGAAACACACAGGAAACAAAGGTTCACAGGAAGGTTTCACAGGAAACAAAGGTTCAATATTATGATAACATTATAAACATTAAAAAAATAAAATCAGTAACTTGTCAGGACAGGTATAGAAAATATGCACGTTAGGAATGTTGATCTTTAATTAAGAATTCTCCTCTAAACAAAACAGTATAGTGATCGTGTTATTAAACGCATTCTTGATGTATATAGAAAGCTATGTCTCTGAGTCCACTTTTACATTCATGTTTTTTAAACAACAATTATTAAATATCTAAATCATCTCTCACATATTTTATATTTCTGACAATGTATTAGACCGGCATTATACTACTATAAAAGTTCTTTGACAAAGATATTTTATAAAACATGTTGGATGAGGTATATGACAGTATAACAGCTCAACTTTGATAAATGAAAACTTTTGAAAAAGTTCTTTTATCATATTTAGGCTCTTCAACCTATATTTTATAAAAGATTTCCTGGGTGGTTAGTTCTTAATCATGGCCCACAACAGGTGGTCTGTTGCGGCGACGAAGCTCTAAATATCGGAATATGAACGGTATATTTTCTTTTATGACGTTCGATATATTGATTATCAAAACCGAAACAAGCATCTTGAAACCTTCAGGGGTAAGAATTTAAAGGTACCTTCATCCATCTTCAAAAAATTGATATAACTTCTTTGATCCTCCACTCTCACTTCTTGGAGCAAATTTTGATGAACCCCCTTCAACTCACGCCAAGCAATCTACGGTATAACCCACAAACTTTTCTTTTTCTTATTTTTTTCGCTATTAAAGCCACTATGACGGCTGCCAAAGCTACACTAGCTACATCAGCTACAAGTTATTCATCCATAGCTGCAGAGTTGAGTTTTTAGAAGTAGAGTGCCTTAACCAGCTTGTTTTAACTCCTGTCTCAAGATAGTATGTAATCAATGTAAATGTGCCCAGAATTGCTTCTAGGGTATAATGCGACGGCATTGGACTTCGACAGAAAAGTTCCTCTTAACAACTGCTTCAACAAGGAATCTCTGGAAAGGTACTTTCAAATCTTAGTAGCAACTTTTAAAGTGTTTAATTGCTAATATGTTCGACTGAAATCAGGCAACAATAAGTGCTCTATGGTTGCGTGTTTTATTGTTCAGAATAACTATTCAGTATTCAAAATTTAAGTTTATTCAAGTTGAACATTCAAGTTTTCTTTGCTTCACAATCCAAAATGTAATAAGTTTTATTTAATGAGTATAATTGCGATTCAAAATTTAATCTCATTCTAGTTGTAAATCAAAATTTCCTTTAATTAGATTCCAAATGTTACTTAATATAATTGAGATCAGATATTGATATTTAAGGAGATAGTGGATATTACGAAGCGATTTTTGAAAATTTTACCTCAGAGATATGAAATTCTGCATATATATTCATTTAAGTATAACTATATCAAGCACCTTATAAAATTTTATAAATATCTATCTATTCTAAAAAGAAGTAACTCCCGCTACCGCTGTTTAAAGCTTGTCACGCTATCTCCTCCGAAACCTCTGGGGGTATGGGGTCGAGAGCAATACCAATGGATGCAGAAAAATGGGGAGACCAAAGTGAGACATGTCTCATCTTCGTCGGACTTTAATTTTTTTTTTAATTTATTTCATGTTTTGTGGGGAAATATTGACTTTTTCATCTTCAGATTACGATAACTCGCCAAAAAATGATCGTAGAATTTTGATCTTTTTACTATCTAAGACTACAGACATTTCTCGTTCAAACTAGACCTCATTTGTTTAAAATATTTTAAAACAGACTAAAATTTTCGATTTTTAATTGAATTTTAAAGCTGATAATTCAACAGTGATGAAACGCTCTTCGCATTAAGGGTGGCAACAGTAAATGGATGGAAGCTGTTTCACTGCCCGAGAATCACCCCTATGTATCGCGCTATTAGCCATAACAGAGGAGCGAGCGTAGCGAGCCTAGGGGCGAAGCCCCTAGTTTTTAAAAAAATTATTTAAAAAATTAAAATTATTATTATTATTATTATTTTTTAAATGCTCTTCTCGATCCAATTTCCCCCCTTAATTTTGCATTTATATTGCTCATAAATACATTTTGAACAGAGTTATGGGTTACTTTGTACTTTCGTTGTATAGTTAATTTTTAGGAAATATTTTTTATGCTTGTACTCTGAATTTTCGTGGAATGTTTCTACTTTTCTACACTTAAGTTAGACTTCGATAATCTGAATGATATCGAAACCTGAAATGGATGCATAACTTTATTTTAATGTATTAGAGGAGTCTTTATCATAAATTTTATAAAATTTCGTCAAAAATCATGACGCAAGGAGCCTTACAAAGTTTTACAAATCTGGAAATTACTCATTTTGAGGAAAAAACCATTAAAAATGCTTTTTTCACCTACTTTCAATATTTAGATTTTCTAAACCCACCAAGTTTTCATTTTACGTTTCGCTACATATTTTAAATGCATCTTATTCCAGTATTTACATACTTTTAAAATTTTAATACGCAAAAAAAATTCCAATTTTTATTCGATTTTTGGTAATTCGAAAGTCCACCATCCCCTTAAACTTATAAATGCACTTTGTTAAAGCAATATTATTATATATTTCAATCTAGGAAAATATCGAAACTTGTTTACGGGATGTGCGATTAAATATAATGCGAAATACGTTCGCCTAATTGAAACTAGGCGGATTACAAGTAGGAGGGGTGAATAATTCTAGGATCAGTGAGCACAATGCACCTCATCAGCCGTTGTCTTTATGTTTAGCATCTATTACAGTCTGTTGAGTAATACATTGCCATGAATAAGTGAGAATAAGGAACAAAAATCGTAACCATGAAAATTTCATAACCAAAATTTGCTGCTCGACCAGCATGGTCGCTTTTAGTTTTGCATTTTCTTTTGCAAAACAACTCACCTGAAAGTAACATATGTAAGGAATGTTATCATCACCTGTCATCATAAATATACGTTGTTAAGCGGTATTCTCTAAAAGGCTGATTCTAGAACATCGTGATAAAAAAATGTGAATTTCCATTACTTCAGAACAGAGTTAAAGATGAGACTGAGAAACCCAACACCAATGATTTTAAAAATGACATCCCTCTCTGTATGTACTATTTTTCAAAATTAAGATACCCACACTTTATCATTACATCAAATAAGAAATTGAATTGATTGTAGTAAGTTGTTGGGGATAGATTTTTTTCACTTAAAAAAATGGAGTAAAAATTCGACAAGTACTAAAATATAGCGTGGATTACATCACTCTCGGTATGTACTATTGTTCCCAATTTAGACATCTACACTTAATCATATCAAATAATAAATTGTTGGGAAAATATCTTCACTTTTAAAATGGAGTAAAAATTCAGCAAGTACTGAAAATTGTAGAAAATTAACTGTTACTGGCTATCAGTTGCTTTACCAGCGAGCGTTAAGCCTAACCTCGCGATCATTTATACTCTCTCTTTCACGCCTCTCTCTTAATGAATTATTTCGTCTTCGCTTTCTTTCTTGAGACTGTTCCCAATTTTCACTTAATCGTGCAGATCAATTTCGAGCATTCCTTATTTCAGTGCGTAAAATCCATGTTGACACGCAGGTGCAAATTGCGAACGGCCGCTAATGTGACCATCTGATAATTGCAGCCGTTGCCATTCGGAGTGTAGAAATATCGTCCCTTTTTGTGCCGCATACCTACGCGTTTTATATATATAGATTTTAATCGTTAATTACAGATCATAGCCAATCCACAGCGAATAAAAAACAAGCATCTTCCACTGTTTGTGGTTCAAAATCTAGATAGCTTGAAGATGACAAACCTATATAGAACTGCAAGGTATGTAGTAGCATAAAATAATGTTCAAGGCTGCTGTTTATGCCATGTAGGTCATGTTATTTTACATTTCAAAATTTAATTGCTGATACAAGTATTTAACTTTGTTTAAATTTCAGGGAAACATTACGTTAAATTTTCTGAAAATTTATTCTAATGTTGAAATTTTAGCACAAAATTTAAACTTTCTTTTCTTAACATTATTGTAATTATGCCAAAAACAGAAAATAACACGATAAGTAGAATGCATGTTTCAAACAAAATCGGAATTTGTGTTTGCAAGACATATTATTGCAACTGAGATCTCAAGTAAAAGTTATAGTATACTTCTGATACAATACATGAAAAGCCTTTTATACAAAATATACAACTTGCTGCAATTTTTACCAACCAAAGAACTGGGCTTTAATATAAAAAAGGCCACTTATTGTTGTTTAAACATTTGCAGTGTTCTTTTTGAGATTATTTGTAGAGTTCTGTGAAAGTCAATGACAATTTTATTGTACAAAAAGAAAAAAATCTATAAGAAAATAATCCAAGCATTTTTTTTTTCTATTTACAAATTCTTCAAAATATTTTCTGTAAAATTTAGCTTTATGAGAAACTTTAAATGGACCGGAAGAAATGGAAACTTAAAAAAGAAAAAAAATCTATACTGAAAAGATCAAGTTGAAGAGAAATTTACTTATATTTACCAGTATCTCGTGTACGACGAGTAATTAAAAGACTGTAGCATTTTATAATATTTTCAATAATATCATGAAATTCATTTACTTTTACCAAAAAATTAGGTGTAGAAAATATAAAATAATAAAGAATATTAAATCTTTTAAAAAGTCATGCAGAGATGCATAAAAGTTTTCTTTTTATTTGTTTCGATCTTCGATCTTCTGTTTATGATCTGATTGGAATATATCAAGATACATCTCTTTGAAACTTTGAAAACTTAACTCTATCTCACTTAATTACTACAGTTTAGAATTTTTTTGTTCGAAGCAGAACAATTAAATAAATAAGAAGAAGCAATCTAAATAAGCAAATGCAGAAAGAACAAGCAAATCTATTTAAAATCTTTCGACATGGATAATTGCACCAGTTGACATCGGAAATCGTGGATCCTCGTGTTACGCTACAGTGAAATTTCTTTCAGAATTTTTGTAATCACAGATTCCCAAATTCGGATTTGTTAATATTTTTTTAAATCTGTTTTCAGCATTTAAAAATAGATGTTTAAATGCAATGTTTTTCTTTCACAAATATTTTTATTTTAGTTTATTTTTAAAATTAGTTTTATCGACTGGCATTAATAATTTAATAAAATGTAAAAACATAATTCTAGAAAAATTTAATAGTGTAAAAACTACTTGCTTATTTTTTTTTATCTGGACATCTACCATCATTCAGAATAAACAGAACTGAAAAACGGGCGCATGTTAAACTGTGATTAGAAGAATTTTTAGAAGGAGAAATTCCCTCAGTTTAACATTGGAAGTGAAGATGTGCGATGTCACTGTATGCATCGCCTTTATAAGCAGTTCACACGAGGTGTCCCTTTTTCGAAGGATTGGAATTTTTCAAGATTCTAACTAGATATTAAACGTGATATTTAGCCACTGTCCATTTTCTGTCACCGGTGAATGTAAATCATGTGTAGACCATTAGATGAAGGCCTTGCTTGAATAGTGGATCAACGCCATTTTTGTTCATTTTGAGATACAGAGCCTTAAAGTCTAATTACCAGTTTAGAAATAAGATAGAAATAACTTGTATGAACATGAAAGTGATGCTAACTCCATTTTTTAAAAAAAGTGGAGTTGTCCCACTATTCAAATAAGGCCTTCATATAAAACCTATCGTTTTCTTTAATGGAATATCCTAGAGCAAGGGTTCGCCACCTTCAAGGGAGTAGTGACGATTTTATCCAATTAAAATGACTTTTCTGCGTATTTCACCAAAAAAATTTCAATATATATTTGCCATGAAATTGTAGGACATTGACGTCCATCTAAAAATCCTCATTCAAAGCAAACTCAGACCGTTAGAACTCTATCACTTTTATTTGGTGGCAAATGACAATCGGTGTTACTTAATACGTACAGTACATATTCTAAACTTCAGTTTATTTTTCACCAGTCTGTTCTGTCCAGTGGCGTACCCAGGATTTTTCTTGGGGGGCCGAGATGAACGGATAATAATATTTATAATGCAAAATCAATATTCATAATGCAATTTCTATTTATTTGGGGAGGGCAGGGCCCCTTGCCCCCCCCCCCCCCCCTGGGTGCACCACTGGTTCTGTCCCTTTAGGCATTACTATTGTAGTTCAGAGGAAAATCAGCGGAAAATTGATTTATCTCACGTAAATAAAATAAATCAATTTTATTTAGATGCGAGTTTTCCTACTTTTAGTGTTACGTAATTCTGAATCCATACGGTAGGTGGATTATTTTTCTCGAGGTTCTGTTCTGCTTTGGCTTTTACACACCTTTCAACGAGGTATCAACGTTTCTTAATGTTCTCCATGTCATAGAAATTTCATTTTTGTTAAATTAAACGCTTGGTTGGAATCAAATTATGGAAAATGTATTTCAGTCTATTTTCTTTATGTCTTAAAAAACCTTTTTTAATGAAAGTATGGAGTAATGAGAAGGGGGGGGGTGTGCAGGATTCATGGAAACCCTTTAAAGGAAGTCGCGACTCGAAAAAGGTTGAGATAACACTGTCCCAGAGAATATCAGGGACTTACCTTTCTTATGTGATTGAAATTATATGATTGCAAAATACACCTATGCGTTATTTGACAGGTGTGGTATTTTTTCTTTTTTTTTTAAACTTAGGGAGAGGGGGGATAATCTAGTATAAACGTTTACTCCCACTTAAAATAAGAGAAAAATATAGATTAGATGCGCTCGTTCGCAGAAATTGTAAGAATTCGAAATATATAAGTTTAACAATTTTTTAATTAAACAGAGCTTTACATGTACAAAAACCCCATTAAGATATGGGATTGCAAAACCTTATAAATGTTATTATAAATGACTATAAAAGAGTTTCATTTGAAGCAAATTCAGCTTTCTTAATCAGAGCAGGATAAAAGAACATCTATGCAGTAAACCGAGGCAGGTATGTTGTGAGATAGGTTTCTCATTTGGCTCCTGAAAAAGAAATCTCATTTTCCATTTGAAATTCAAATTGAACTTAGCTTACAATTATTTAAAGCAAAGATCTTAGTTTTTTTTCCTATACCGTGACCTATTTCACATATTTTGAAGCTATTTTACTTATTCATTAAGATAGGGTCTGAAAAAAATTACGGAAACTCTCAAAACTGCTTTATAAAATAGTAATAAGTCTGGGGAACACAAATAAGAATTAAATTCTGAATGGAAAATTTTATAATCCACGGAACTTTTGCCTCTCAGGAGGAATGAACGGAGAAAAGGCTAAATCACCTTACGCAGTTACTGGCGAAAAGAAATCTTTATTTGCAACATGCTGCTAAAGTACTCTTGTGTAAAGGGGCATGTGACTGCAATTAGAATCTTGCTTGATTCTATTCGAGTGCTTTGTAATCTGTGATGGGGTAAGATTTTCAAAGGACTATGAAGTGTTTGATTAGTACCGTAACCAAACGTGTCTGCTGTGATTATGACAACACAGGGGTGTAACCTTAATGAGTTAGGACTCTCAGCGAATTGAAAGGTCTTGTAATTAACCTGGATCAACTGAATTACTTATTGACATGATTAAAGTGCGTTTACAGAACTTCTGTGTGTCACTTTAGGAAATGTCTTTAAGCTTACCCCTTTTAGTATAAGGAACACTTTAGACTGATTTTGTGATATATTTGTAGCAGTCCATTTATTAAGAAGCATTAAGCAAAGCGAGTTATTTCAGTCTAAATTACTTTGGATTTAAACTTGATTAACTTACAAAATTTATGTAATATACTCGTGTAGACTAAAAAAACACTCGTTTTTTTCTGAAAATAGAAACTTTAACGACACAGAATAAAAAATTATTTTCGAAAGTAAAAAACTAAGTACAGTATATTCTCTTTTTGCAAGGGGGATAAGTTCCCCCATGGTAGTTAAAGACATGGTAGTTTCCCATGGTAGTTAAAGACTACCATGAAAAAAATAGGATATCTTTAACATTTTGATTCAATCCAAATTAAAATCTTTTGTTTCACTGATTTTGAATATGAATTCAATTATCAGACGCCGGGGTTTTTGTTTTTTGTTAGTTCGTTTATGATTCTTCATAACGTGCTATCCTTTTTAAACCACGTTGCAATTTCACAGCTCGTTCAACGTTGTCATCATTTGTAAGAAAATGATTTCCAAGTTAGGTGGAAGCCATCTAGAATTGTACTTTCAGTAGTGGAATCTCTCCTTCAGCCTCACTGCTATAAACTAGTGTGGAATCATCTACATTCTCTGAAATGCTCTCTGATAATATCTCTGATTCTTTTTCTTGGACCATGTTATTTCAAAACCGTGCAAAGAGAGAATCGAGTGTATTTCTATAGTAACTTCACCGAAATGCTCTTTGTTACATTTTTCTTTACTCATAGTCAGTTTCCTATTTATATTCGCGATTTATTCGTTTTTATTCAAATAAAATAAAAAATAGATCAAAGTGGATGTGCCACAAAGCTTGAAAAACCATTCGCACTGGAGATGTTGGGATTTTAATCTTAACTTACCGTCTTAAATGTCGAAAGGAGTTGTGCCCACCGCGTTAGGGAAAAAAGTTTATTGGAGAGATTCATTAACCGCCGCACTAGTTTTTTGCCTTTTCCTATAGGGGGCTATCTCTCAAACTATTGAGTAAGAGAGATTTAGAAATTATTAGGGAATTATTTAGAATTAGGGAATTATTTTAAATTATTTCGAAATTAGAAGGGAATTTAGAAATTAATATCTTCATCTAGATGATAAGACATCTTTTGTGGAATACCACATCAAAATCTTTCATTTGTTGTTCTTGTTGCTTATGCCACTTAACCGACAGCAACATCAGATCATGTCCCGAAGGCTATGGGTGATGAAGATGCGGCTCCTGTTTTGACTGGCACCCAGGCCCTGATTTTCCATTAGGCCTGGCATGTCCGGGCCTAGGGGCCGCCGAATGTTGGGGGCCCCCCAAAAAATAATTTTAAAATAAAAAATTCCCCCTTTTTTATTTTACCTTTTTTAATAGCAAATTTTTTATATATCCTTTCAAATTTGACTGATTGGTTCATCATATGTATGTTATAGTGTATATGAGGGATTAATAAGCTTTTCTAGTTGCATTGTATTGGTGTTTTAATGATGCAGTTAATATGTTGTATTGCTTTTTGTTATTTGATAATGTTCTTGGCTTCTACGCTCGAAATAGCCATTTCTTGGTAAAATGATACTTTCACAATGATTCATGATTACTTTTTGTGTGTGTCAATTTTGGAAATTTTACTTCCACATCAGTATTAGGGCCCCCCCCCCATTCCGAGTTGTGCCTATAGTCAAGAATTTTCTAAATCTGGCCCTGCTGGCACCACAAGGATCGGAGTTTGACTTGACCAAAGGACCAGACCCATAATTGTGTACCGAGTCAAGTGGCGAGACCAGAACACTTAACCCCGCACCTCCAGAGGTAATTTTGAGAACTTGGAGGACATTGCAGCCACGACAGAGTTTACGTGCACCGGCCGCCATTAGTGTACACGGTAGTGGATTTGTAAGCGACGAGTATCGAACCAGTGACTTTCAGATCTCTAGCCCGCTGCTGTTGCCAACTGCGCTCTTTCATTTCTACTTTTCAACACCACCAAAAAAGAAAAAAAACTGATGATGTTGGCGAGGAATTGGAATGAACAGTATGTTTTATGAATATTTTTTATTTATTTATTTTTTTTTCAACGCGGAGGCACTTGTCGCGAAGACATTCGCCTATAATTCACCGCAGTTTTGCTGGCCACTTTATTATGGGGTAACCAGTGTTAACCAGTGTTACCTTTATTATGGGTTTGTAACCAGTTGCGCCGTGTGCGTGGCTCCATTCAGATACATAGGTTACGACTCATCACGGACTGGTTTGTGATTTGAGTCAGTTATCAGTTTCTTTTGAGTTGCTCCGTGTGCAGACGGCCTTAGGAAACAAATAATAGTCGCCGGGGGTCAGATCTGGAGAATACGGAAGATGGTGGAGCAATTCGTAGTTTAATTTATTCAATTTTACCATCGCTTACACTGATGTGTGAGCTGATGAGTTGTATTGGTGAAACAGCACTTTTCTTTTCACCATGTGCGGCCTTTTTTTTCTTGATATGGTCCTTCAAGCGGTCCCATAATTCTGCTTAATACTCTCTTGTGATTGTTTTACTTTCTCAAGATAGTCGATGAATATTGTACCACGTGCATCCCCAAAAATACTGGCCAAGACCTTTCCAGCCGATTGTTGCGTCTTTGGTCGCTATGGTCGGATTTTGCGAGCTCCCAACCACCCTGCAGATTGCCTTTTTGATTCAAGTGTGCAGTAATGGATCCATGTTCCATCCACGAATCGGCGGAAAAACCCGTTTGGATTACGTTTTTATAGCCAAAGCTCGGTCTGAATTATCGGCACGTTGCTGTTTTTGGTCAATAGTTAGAAAACGCGGCACCCATCTCGCACAAAGCTTTTTCATATTTAAATGCTCATGTAAAATGTCTCATCCCATTCTGTTGATATCTTTTCTATGTCAGCTATCTCCCTTACTTTCACATTGCGATCTTCCAAGAAATACGGTGAACTTTTTTGATGTTCTCTGGAGTTGTTGCCTCAATTGGACGTCCAAAACGTGCGGCATCATCGGTGTTCGTACGGCCATTTTTAAACTCGCTAAACCATCTACAAATGGTTCTTTTCGACTGAGAAGATATGCTGTAATGTTTTTCGAGCCATTTTTGAGTTCGGACGGTATATTTTTTCATCAAAAAGCAATGTTTAATTAAGACGCGAAATTCTGTCTGGTCCTTTGTTTACACAAAATCAAAAGTAGCGTTACTTACACGACCGCAACTCGTAAATAAATGGCCGACACGTTATAAAACTTTAATAGCAGTCTTTTGAAGGTTAGTACTAATGGACCATTATATGGAAATTTCATTGCGGAGGCCATTTAGTGGCGAGTCCCGGGACTTTTTATCCCATGTAGTATTCTTTAAAACACTTTAATTGCTCATGGCAGTTCTGCATACGTTCACCTTTCTTAACTCCAACCGTAGGCGCGTTTCTATAATCAAGTATTATGACACAAAACGTTGTAACTGTTGTCGAAAAATTACTCATAGTATTCATTTAATGTATGATAGAAAATGCCCATTAACAAACCTATTTTTTAATTTGAAATTCCTAAGAACATACGCGCTAGTCATCTGTTTAATGTAATCGCTTGAAATAATTCCCTTTTTTCACTCAGTTATCAGATTTTATTAAAAGAAAACGAAAATCAATCAAATGCAAGACTACAGGATACTATAAAAGAAAATTCATAAAGAATTAGAAGATCTTTATTGACTCAAAATCTAATTAATTAGAAATGAAAAAAAATGATAAAGAAAAATGTCATAAAAAATAATGTTAATTAACAAAGAATAATAAAAGATTTTGATGTCTCTAACGAATTAAGTTGAAGGGAATCGCTATGGGTGAACAAGCTTTTAATTTTTGCAGCGTAATTAGGATTTTTTCGTTAAGAAGAATTTAAGACAAAAAGCTTAAGAATGCATTAGCTGGTAAAAAATACAATATACTCTTGAAGGGTCAATTATTCAAACTTTAATGTGAAAGTAATATAAAGTGGTGCAATTTTGTTCTCATGTAGTATGTTATTTAAAATTGATAGAAAAAATTAAACAGCTTTTTAACTAAACTGACAGCACTGACAACATAAACTATTCTAGAAAATAATTTCTGGTGATTTTGCAAAGCTTATGAATACAGTATTAAATAGTTAGGATAAAGCAAACAAATTTGTATACATTATTTTTCCATTTTCACAATATTTAAAAAAAATGAATGGAGGATTTATTTCATCATACAGTAACAAAAAAGTCATTTTTTATAGTAGTATGCAGTTCCTAGTAAAAAGAAAATGCATTGTACATTCATCTAATAGATACTAGACATTATTATGCCAAGTATCGATGATATATTTATATATATATATATATATATATATATATATATATATATATATATATATATATATATATATTGTATACAACTTTCTAAAAAAATCTAACAGGTATAAGTTTTAAAATGGTTAAATACAATACAATTTTTGAAATAAAGTCTATGTGATACTTTTTAAGCTTAGAAAATGAATACTATTACGAAATGAAAATATTGAAAACCTACCAAAATGTATGTTATACTTTATTATCTAATAGATTTCTAATGTCTCTAATGCATTATTTGTTTTATACGTTGTATAAAAATAGAATTGCTAGTTTCATGTTGAAGAAATTTGAAAAGAAAAATAATCTTATTATATGATATAAAATTCCATTTTAATGTAACACTATTCAACATTTTATATAATATTAACATTTTGTGAATGTATTTTTTAAAGTGATATTTAGTTAAATCATAAATTCTACACTCGGCTTCATACTGAATGTTTCGACTGAAAGGTATTAAGAAATCTGAGCATTTTTAGAAACTTTTTTATTTATGTTATTTTTATATCTAATGTTACTTACATCTAATTTGTCGGATGAAAATCCTGCAACTTATTTTGAGAAGAAAATAGTATGGAACACATTACTTTATCTTTTTGATGAATAAAGGAAGAGTACCATAAAATTATTTTAAAAATTGCATCAAATTATTCATAAAGCAGTCGTTTAACATCAACAGTTCCATTTAGGTGTCTCACGTGAAGCTGTGTGAAATGTTAATTTAACCCTTACGTCGGTTCATCTGTCTTTTACTGTTCCCCAGCTCATCAGTCTCACAGACCGCTACGCTATAAAATTAGGATATTTTCCTATTTTTTATAAGTTTTTCGCAGTTATAAGTCATAAATGCAAAACTACTGCCACCTCTCATTCTTGAAAAGTGTAAATAAAAAATAGATCATTCAACAAGAATTTCAGAATTGATTCCTCAATCTGTGATATTGTGAGAGAGACAAAATGTCTGGTTCGTTGTGAAACAGGAGGAATTCTTCAAGCCTTAGTAGCTACAACAATAAAAAAAAAGATCTTAGAAATAGAATGCATGCAGACTGACAGATAATTAATAGGGTTCAAGGCTTATCGGTCATACAGACCTTCAAAAGTTTAAATAAGTTCAAGGCTCATCGGTCCAAAAGACCGACTATGTTTAACAAAGATTAAATTAACCGACAAAATACGAGCGGGCGAAAATCTCCGATGTGTTGTACTTGAAGGTCAGGACCCGACTGAAGAACTCACAAACCCTCAACAGTCTAATCACTCTCACCACCACCCCACCCTTCAGAACAGGTGCATGAGCGGACTCCTAGACCTATAAGCCGACTTAAGTGTTAAATTTCTCTTCTTAAACTGATAGTGGATGTTTTGCCCCGTCGTTACGGGTCGGGTTGGGCCAAGGTCCTATTATATAGGTATATTTTTATGGTCTTGACGCTATTTCTGTACGTCAGGAGTGGCCACGGAAAGAGTGTAAAGTACCATTTGGGAATGCATACATATACTAAGGGGAAAAAAAACATACTTGACATCGTTGAACCAAGACCCACAAAATCGTGAAAAGTGTCGCAGTTTGGCTATCTCTAGTATATAGGAAGAATGAAATGATTTTTGTTTAGACTGTTAGGAAGAAACATAATCATGGGTTGTTTTAGGTTTAGTTTAAAGTACGTGGTTGAAACGCGTTTTGAATATTTCTATTTTACTAGACATTACCAATTACAAGAGGAAGGTAATCAAATGTATGCGTATAAGTCAAATTAAACAAAAAATATTCCTTTATTGGGTAAAACTTTGATTCGAATTGTCATGTCCGCATTTATGATGGGACATTTTTTGTCGAATTCCTCAATGTTTGCTTTACAGATCTTTGTGGTTAGCGCCTGATTTGCGCTAAGCATTTCTTTGAAACTTTGAAACATCAAAAACTTAGTAGAGTTTACGAATAGTTTCAGCCTTCTTTTTAAGCTATCGTTATTTTTTACGAATAATAACTTTCGATGAAATGCATTTCTTTCATTAAAAACTGAACAATCTAATAGAACGATAAATTCGATAATTTCCAGCGAATGATATCAAGTTTTATAACATTTGAGGCCATTAGTTGCTACACTGACACTCCAGATATACATATTATGTATACAATTTTGTAGAGAAAATCTAAAAGTTTTAAGTTTTAAAATTGTTAAATTCCAATTAAATTTTTGAAATGCAGTCAATTATGGTACTTTTTCTGTTTAAAAAATGAATACTATTTCGAGATTAAAACACTGAAATATTTCCAAAATGTATATAATACTTTATTATTATCTAATAGATTTCTAGAGTCTTCAATGCATTATTTTGTTTTAAACGTTAATTTTGTTATATAACAAAACAGAATTGCTAGTATCTGTTGAAGAAATTTGAAAAGGAAAATAATCTTACTATATAAAATAAAATTCCATTTTAATGTAATACTATTCAACATTATATATATATATATTGACATTATGGTAACGTATTTTTTTACGTGTTACTTAGTTAAATAATAAATTCTACACTCGGCATCATACTGAATGTTTCGAGTGAATGATATTATTAAATCTGAGCATTTTTAGAAACTTTTTTATTGATGTTATTTTTATTTCTAATGGTACTTCGATGGTAATTTGTCGGATGAATGTCCTGCAATTTATTTTGAGAAGTAAACGGTATAGAAAAAAATCACTTTATCGTTTTGATGAATAACTGAAGGGTACTAGAAAATTATTTTAAAAATTGCCTCAAATTATTTTTAAAGCGGTTGTTTAATAGCTAAAAATTCATGGATATTTGTCTCACGTGAATCTGACCAAAGCACCAGCTATACGGAATGTTAATTAATTGCTTCCTCTGAAACTGATCACGGAAGTTTTACTCCGTCGTGTAGCATTGGGTAGGGCCAAGGTCTTATACAGATATATTTCTTTTTAAGATATACTGAATATATTTTTATGTTTTTGACGCTATTTCTGTACGTCAGAAGTGGCTACGGTAAACAGTATATAAGTACCATTTGAGAATGCACGCATAGAAAGGGAAAAAACATATTTGATATCGTTGAACCAAGACCCACAAAAAAGTGAAAAGTGTCGCAGTTTGGCCACGTGTGGTATACAGGAAGAATGCAATAAATTTTGTTTTGACTGTTAGGAAAAACCATAATCATGTGTCGTTTTGAGTGTAGTTTACAGTACGTGTCTGAAACGGGTTTTAAATTTTTCTATATTAGTAGTCTTTCTCAATTACAAGACGAAAGTAATCAAATATATGGTTAAAAGTAAAATTAAACAAAACATATTCCTTTATTGGGTAATACTTTGATTCATATTATCATGTCCTTATTTATGATGGACATTTTTTTCTCGAATTCTTCAATATTTCCTTTACAGCTGTTGGTGGTTAGGGTTTGACTTGCGCCATTTATATCTTTAAATATATGAGATCAACAAAACGTCAGTAGAGTTTACGAATATTTACAGCCTTCTTTTAAGCCGTAGTTGCTTTATACAATTAAATAGTTTGGATGAAATGTATTACTTTTATTTAAAACTGAATGTTCAAATAGAACGGTAAATGCAATTTTATAACAATTTTATCGTTTTTATATTTAAGGTTTTAGATTATTCTTCAGATACTAATTTCTTGTACATATATACTTTTAAAATTATTCAATTTATAGGTATGTAATTGTGAGCCCAGTCCATGAATTACATTTGACAGCAATCTGTTCTATGTGTCGACTGACTAACAAATTAAATGGATCTTGTTATCTAATTAAGTGCTACAAAAGTTGTGTGTCCTATATAAAATATAATCAATATTTTTACGGGGATATTCAAATTTCAAAAATGTATCAGTGTTTGGAGTTTAAAAATCATCTATTTCTTGTCGTTTGAAATTTTAACTTCATCACATTTTTGTAAGGGGACTCACGACTCTTAAGTCGAGGAAATAAGGCATATTTTCATACTTTTTAACTCTTTGTAAATTTTTCAACTTACTCCCAATTTTTCCAAATTTTATGTATATGATCAATTGATATATTTATTTTAATAAACAAATTTTCAACTCTCAAAATATTTTTAAATAATTTTTTCTAAATGCTTTAGGTATACCTTGTTTTTTAAGCATTTTTATTGTATACTGGCTTGCTCGCAGAACTATGAAATTAATTTTACACTTAAATGTATAATTTCTGTTTTATATTTAAAATACAAAATTCAAAATAAAATTGAACATAAAACATTCAACAGTAAAATATTTAATTTTTTTTAAAACTGCTCAAAATATACTTAAAATTTCCTTAAATTTTTGCATTAATTTAGCCCTGAAAAAAGAACAAAATGTGTAGTGATTCTAATAATTCTAGTTCAGATACAATAAAATAACATGATTATGCAGTGATAAAAATTTCATGGAATTATGTTTCATAGTTTTTGAGATATCAGTTGCAGAATGATGCAAAATTACATTTTGAGAAAAATGAGTTTAAAATTTTTCTTACTATAAACTTGATCAGTAATTAAATATTTAGAATATCAGTATCTCCGGAACTAAATGAAATATTTTCATGCGTTTTGCTTTATTTTATTCAGAAATAATCAGGCTTTAACATATATTTTTTTCAAAAAATCGAACGTTTTAAAGATGTAAATGTAGTGAGTCCCCTTAAATTCCCGTGTGTTGGAAAATAAAGAAATATTCCAACATATTTTTCTATCAAAAATTGGGAAAAATATTTAATTCAATATTTTGTGATAAAAGATACGTCATTGTAATCTGCATTCTTTTAGATTTAAAATGAATACTGCCCAACGTTATCAATCTTATTTCGTAGCCAAATCCAAATAAAGAAGGCGTATTCTGAGCGCGTTGATTACACTCAGAAAATTTCATTTCTTGTTCAAATAATATATAATTTCCAAATGTAAATTGGAAAGGCTTTTATCTCGTTGCGAACGCGAGTGCTGTCAGATGGCCATACTCGGGAGGCTTGATTTGTAGCTGGCGCATGCGCGCACGTGTGGCTACTTGAACCGATATATTCTTATCGTAACTGACGAATCTTGTAACCAGACATTGGTGACCTTGTCTGTGAATTTTATAAAGAGAATCTTGTCTGTGACTTTTATAAATACACTGTAACGTTATAGTGAAAAATATGTTTTAGGACATTGAAGATGTATATTGTATAAGATTTTCTAGAATCATGAAGGGGCCTCGGCACCTTTTGACCAATTTTTTTTTTTTTATTTAAGGATTTTTACTTATCTCATGTGTATATTATTAGAGGTTATTATTAAACAAAATAATTTTCACATGAAAAACAAAAATTAATTTAATAGAAAATTTTAAAATTTGAATTTTTTAAAAAAATTTAGGGGTTTTAAAATTTCGTTTCCTCTTTTATTTATCAATATTTTGTTACCAAAATTTTCTGTCACACTTATAATTGTATGTGTTTACAACTTTAGGGATGGGTTTTGTTATTAATGAATTAGTTTTTGAGAAAAAAATTAAAATGTTTACATTCATGGAAAAACGTAGAAAAAACATGATTTCTGTTACTTTTTCATTTTTAATATTTTATCTTCTAAAGATATAGCAAGATATTATTTTACTCACATTATAAATATGGACGGTTACAATGATCAGGTTTTCTGTGTACGTCTATAGAGCATTAGGATATATTATGTAAACAAATGAATTATTTTCATTAATAGATGCAGTACTTCCTTTTTTAAGTTCAACAGGAAGGAAAAATTCCCCCCTTTGGAAAATCTTTATTACTTCTCGCAATGTACCATTTTTTCCATGCTTCTTTTTATTTAAATGCGGCAGACATTTGCCTCTGACAATAGGCGACATTGTCTCCAGGCCCTGATTTTCCATAAAGCCTGGTAGGCCCGGGCCTAGGGGCCCTCGAATGTTGAGGGCCCCCCAAAAAATTTTTTTATTTTAAAAGAAAAAATTCCCAATTCATTTTTTAAAATTTTTCCTTTTTTAATAGCAATTTTTTATATAACCTTTCAAATTTGATTTGATTGGTTCATCATATGTATAGTTATATGTATAGTTCCTCATATGTATGTTATAGTGTATATAAGTTATTCATCATAAGTATGTTATAGTGTATATAGGTTCTTCTGGTTGCATTGTACTGGTGTTTTAATGATGAAGTGAATATGTTGTATTGCTTTTTGTTATTTGATAATATTCTAGGGTTCTACTCTTCAAATAGCCAATTTTTGGTAAAATGGTACTTTCACAATGATTCATGATTATTTTCTTTTCTGTGTCAATGTTGGAAATTTTACATCCACATCAGTGTTAAGGACTACCATGCCGAGTTGTGCCTATAGTCACAAATTTTCTAAATCGGGGAATGATGAAGATCCACGAAGTTTCATTGTCTACTTCATTATGGGAGCACCATATAGGTGAGCCAACATTGCTCCCTACGAGGGGACGACACGAAAACGAACAACCCATATTCGGGATTTGAACCCAACACTGTAGTATTTCTTCTTACTTGTAGGTACATGTTGCTTAATGAACGTATTTAACATGACATTTTAGATTATTTATCCTTTTTGATATTCATTGAAATACAATATTTTAGATTTTGACAGTCTGAAAAAATAAAAACTATTGACGATGTTTTAAAATACAATCAGGTGTAAAATATTACTATTTCAAGAAATGGTATTTCATTCACTGGTTTATTTACCGGATCTTCGAAGGAAGGATCGACGTCAAAATATCCATTTATGTTTTCCAAATTCAGTAAATATTAAATTTTTTAAATACCGTCAACAGGGGGAATTTGTTTGAAATAACTATTGTTCCTTCTCCTGATTGATATTCAGACCTTGTGAAATGTTTTCTTAGGTCTGGATATGCATGTTAATAAGAAGGAGATGGGTTTAGGACAAATACATGCTATAGTAAAGACAACAATTGAAAACCTTTATCAGATCGATTTATATATCCACGTTTTTACGGGTGGCTCCTTCTTGAACAGAGGCGAGGGTGCTGGAGATCCCGTGTTTAGTGACCTTTTTTCCTTTTACCTACCTGTAGGATTTCTCACAACTGATTTCGATGAGGGAATAGAAGCTAGTTTTACTGATCTCTAGCAGCTGCACATCCGGCAAAAAGATTTTACCAAAGATATTTCCCTTTCCGATTCAAGTTCAGCACTTCAGGCCATACTTATTTGTAGACACACAATTAATGCTCGTATATTGGAGAGTAGAGTTATTTTAATGACTTTAAAAGAGAGTGCGACCCTACAGTGGGCTTTTACTAGTATGGCTTTGGATTGTAAACATATCTATATATTTTAGTTGCCAAGCCGATTCTGTGGGCAGTCCGTGAGAGAAAATTATCGCATCAATTTACTTAATTTTGGTATTAAACGAAAGATTTTAATCTACAGGTGTGCCAAATTTTGTTTTTGTAACCGCAATTTCTATTAATTAGCGATAATTTACAGTTGAAAATTGCTTTCCGCGCATGCTTAGTGACATGTTTAAATCTGTCTTTAGATACTCAATAAGCACGAGCCCGCATAAACATATTAATTCGCTTCTGCGCATGCTCAGTGACATGCTGAAATCTGGCTTTAGATACTTACTAACGAGGCATAAACACATTAATTTGTTTATTCCGAGGAATCTATCTAGCTATCTCTGTCATTTTTATTTTTAATTCTGTTTATGAGAGGAAGAATTAAATCTGACGGAAATTGTTTATTTCGCACTGTTGAGTAACCATATTTCTTTTTATTGGATTCAATAGTCCTTTTTTAAAGTGTTTTTCTGTATTCTTTAATATTAGGATTTTCAACATTTGGCAATGATGTGCTGAGTATAATTTGTGCATTAGTACATTTATTTAATACCCAGCTGTTTTGACGAGTACCAATTAGTATATCTTTATATTGGTAAATTAATAGCTCAATATACTAGGCTCAGGCAATA